>VXAZ01007750.1:112458-293623 GCA_013399875.1 Gymnorhina tibicen
ACCGCGATCCCCATAGGCTGGGGGGGCACGCGCGGGTCCCTGAGGGGACCGCGATCCCCATTGGCTGAGGGGCACGCGCTGCCGGTCGCCGTGGTTCTCATTGGTGGGGGGGGGGCACGCGCGGGCCGGTGAGGGGGACGCGATCCCCATTGGCTGGGGGGCACGCGCTGCCCTCTGAGGCGGCCGCTGTTCTCATTGGCAGGGGGGCACGCGCTGCCGGCCTCAGGGTTCCCATTGGCGAGGGGGTTAGGACGGGGACACGCGCGGGCCGCCGCCGCGATCCCCATTGGCCGGGGGGCACGCGCTGCCCTCTGAGGCGNCCCCCCGCGCTCACCGGTCGGGTTGGCGGCTCCGGCTCCTGCCGTGGCGCTGAAGTTGAAGGCCATGGGGCCGATCGTGGGACGGCGGGCGGAGGCCCCCGCGGGAGGCGCGTGCGAGCCCCCGCGGCGGGTCCAGCCCCAAACAAAACCGGCCGCACGAGCCGCTTTTCCGCTGCCGCCGCCGCCAAAGCGCTTCCGGGTGGCGCAGGCGACGCGTGGTGACGCAATCGGCGCGCGCCAGCGGGCTCTACCACTGCGGGCAGCGGGAGGGGGGTCCGGGAGGGGCGGACGGTCCCACGGGACACGGGGAAATGAAGGGTAATGAAGTCAAACAGCTCTTCCTCGAGTACCCGGGTGGAGCGGGGGGGGGGAAATGTCCTGCTTTACGCTAAACAGGGATTAAAAAGGCTCGTGTGGGTGACAATAATTTCAGCTCCAGGTCGCTGAGAGCTGAGCCTGAGCCTGGGCGCACCCCAGCATGGGGTCTTTCCACCCCTGCATCCCCTCAGGGGGATTCCTGGATTCCCCAACACTGGGATCACAGTTCCCCCGTTTCCTTTGGGCGTCCCCGCTGTAGGACGTGGCGGGCAGCCAGGCAGGGAGATGACAGCTCCGTCCCAGGGACGGCTCCCGCACACATCCCACATCCATGGGGGTGGCCGAGCGCTGTAACAGCTGCCCAGGAAGGTCGTGGAGCCTCGCGCTCTGGAGACATTCCAAACACCCCCGGACGCATTCCTGTGGCACCTGCCCCCAAAGGATCCCAGGATGCTGTGAAAAGCAGCAACATCTGGGAAAAAGCAGAGCAAAGCCAGTCCCCAAAGTGTTTTCCCAGTTACTCCCAGAAAGCGGCCCAGAATACAACATTCGTGGGGAGCAGGGAGAAGGGGTGACGGGGCTACTCCAGGATCCCAGGAGGGCTGGGTTTGGAAGGCACCTTAAAGCTCATCCAGTCCCACCCCCTGCCATGGGCAGGGACGCCTTCCACTATCCCAGGTTGCTCCAAGCCCCATCCAACCTGGCCTTAGACACTGCCAGGGATCCAGGAGCAGCCACAGCTGCTCTGAGAATCCATTCCAGGGCCTCACCCCCTGCACAGGGAAGAAACCAAAGCACCAGCCAGGAAAAACACCCCAAACCAAGCCAAGCCAAGCAAACACCAGTGCCCCTCTTTAGAAGACAATGACACATTTTAACAACGCATTTCACTATCTATGGAAACACTCCTCGAGGAGAATATTCTTTTAATCGGGAAGGGGGTGGGGGGAACCTTTGTGACTTTCAGAACAAGTTTCTGCTTGACAAGTAAAAAAAGTGTCGGGAGTTCTCAGGACCCTGTCCATAACACGCAGGGGTGCTCTCATCCCAAACGTGCCAAGTCTGCGTTCCCACCAAACCCCCACAACAACACCCACCAGCTTTGTCCCCTCCACCCCAAGAACAACGCTGAGCTGCGGTGCCTTAAGCTGCAGAACAAACCCCACACCTGAAGGATAAAAGCCTGGCTAACAAGCAGAGTGGGAACAGTTAGGTGGTCTGCATGGAAAAGCACTTCCAGCCGCTGGCTCGGTTCCACCTGGAGCTACAGATGCCACGCAGAGCTTCGCTCGGGGTTGGATTAGTTGTACACACGTGCTGTGACAGGACCAAGGACATGAGTAACAAACACTCGGTGCACACTGGAGTAAGTACACACAACACATTTACGGACACGACACCGCCCGGCCTACAGCGAATCTGTCCTTGTCCCGGGGCCGTCCAGGAGCCTGCTGCCTTCCCAGAAAGCCGTCCACGCTCCCGAGGCCGTTTGCAAACACCACTCGTGTCACTCTTGTAGGGAATCAGGCCGGCTTGTGGTTGCCCATCCAGTGGTTATGATCCTCTGTGGCTGCCAGTGTGGGTACAAACAGAGGGCAGGGTTGAGAAAAGCAGGATCTGGAGCAGTTTTAAAATGGAGTTTTGAAGTTGTAACGTAGCTGGCAAGGAAAAAGTCTCCTTCCTGGCTGACAGTGCAGATTCTCTTCCACCTCTGCCCCACAAAAAGCGACGCTGGACACGACCGTGTCTCCACAGGGGACAGCTGGTGTTAGGTCAGCTCTAATCGTTTATTCTCCAAGCTCATAGGGTAAAGAAAATCTACTAAGACGTCCTGATGAGTGGGGACCTCTCTTCTTCAGTGCTCTGGAAGAACAAAACCACAGCAAGTCAAACGTAGCCATGAGAGACCTTCCACCACGGGAAGCTGGGCTGCCCACACTCCAAGCAGGGAAGGGAAAAGCTCCTACTTCTAAGGAGAATTCCCTCTAAGAGAGCCAGGGCTGCACTAAGAAAGCACCAGAGGGTGGGTGGCAGCTTGGGCAGGGACCTGCTGTAGCACCTGACACGGGAGGAAAGGCCAGAACCACCCAGGGATCACAAGAAGAGCTGTAAACTGCTGGATTACCTCTGTTTGCAGGAAAGCGACAAAAGCAAAGTAGGAAAAGCATGGAACGTAGCTGTCCCTTTGTCATTCTGGCCCCTGCAGAGCGTTCCGGCACATCCAACAGTGCTGGTTTGAAGCTGTGCATGCAGGGTGGGGAATTCCCGGGAAAGGCCTTGGGCAGCGGGACAGACTGACACCCTGGCTGAGCTGCTGATAACACAGGTAGGCTCAGAAGGAATGGAAAGCAAAAAGGACCAGTCTGTCCTACATAGGACCCTGAAGTACAGTCCCATGGGGATGGGAGGCAGTGGGACCTGCTGATGCAGAGGGGTCCCCCAGGCACAGAGGGAAGTTGTAAGACAGCATTTAGGGAACACCAAACACATGAGACCACAGTAAGCCCACAGCAACTATGAGGAGAAAACAGCCTCCTAGAGAACCCGGGCTGTTCCTCTAACCAAAGGCTCCACATTTGGTGTCATCTGAACCCTGTTATGGTTAAATGTTGGCGTCAGCTTTTGCCCTGACAAGCACCTTAATGCCAGTGTGTCACGTGGGACAGAACTCATAAACAGATTTACAAGCTGTCTTGTAAACAGAGAATACTGGAGAACAGTTTCTGCTGCTGCTGTCTGTGCAATTCAACTGTTCTTTGGCCACAAATTCGCATTATGATTCTGGAAAATAATCCATTGGCACAACGCGGTTCTGCTGAGAACACTGACACCAACTAAATCTGTCCTCAAATATGGTGGAGTTTTTGCACCTTATCCTTCAGGGTCCTCTAGACAGGCTGATTTATTTCACCACTGCTGGCAAGGGAATTGGGCACAGAGACAGGACCTGCCTTACCAGGCTTCTCAGATTAACTCCGCTCCTTTGCTTTGGCGCGTCTATTCTGAGTCTATTAAAACTTCCCCTCCCTAGAAAGGTCATTTCCAACAAAAACAAAATAAAAACACATGCAGAAAGACACCAAAAGGTAAAATTAACCACAAGAAAATCAAATGCAGGCAGATGTACAGCAAGCAAAGTGAAACCCCAGTGCTGCTTACCTCTTCATTTATCCCCTGGGACCTGCACACCAGCACAATGAAAACAATCCCGAAAACAATCCCCAGAGCCATGATTACAAAGGGGATCCCAGTCACAACACTGGCTTCCAGCAGGACGTGCCTGAGTTTGCTGGCAGATGCTTCATCAATCAGAACACTCTGGAGCAGAGAGAGACAAAGAAGGAAAAAAAGAAAAAAAGGGTTATTTATTTCTGTGCTTTCTATAAGATCACTTTTTTGAAGGGCAGGGAAACAACACTCCCATAACTCTCAACCACTGCTTCATTGCTTCCTGACATACTTCCCCCCTAAAAATTCTTCCAGGGGCCAGAGAGATCACAAAGCAAAATAGGGATTTTTAACTTTTGGTGTAGGAATGGAGTAATACAGGCCTGGAGTAACAGTGTATGTCACCAAAACTAGTCCCCCGTGCATCCAATTAATTCAGTAATCCAACTACAGCACAGGAATATTCACAACAGATGACTCAAAAAAAGGTCTGATCTCCTGAAGTCCTGCCTCTGTCTGAGCACCCCTTTTCCTCACAGCCAACTCCTTTGAGTTTAAAAGGAGTGTCTGACTGAGACTGTTTGGCAGGGCTGAACTTAACCCTACAACAGGCAGCAGGAGGGTGTTAGTTGAGAAACAGCAACAGCTTCCTACCTATCGCTGTACAAACAACAACAAGATCAGCATTTTCTTTTCTGGCTAGCTCAGAGGGTATTTTTGCAAGCATTAGCATGCCACAATGCCGGAAAGATGTAACAGAACTGTTTACCTCATTTATATACATCACTGGGAAAATGAGCGTTCGGATGTTGCCTGTTTCACTGTGGGGAAAAAAAGCAATAATAAAAAATTATGGGTTTGGAACTTTTCAACCTGAGGGTTGTGAAGACAGATTATACAAGAACAATGAACAAGCAGAGTGTCCCTAAAAAACCTCTGGGCTGTTCCTTTTTGCTGTGGATTTTCACCTCCCTGCTGGAGTAGGACAGTCTCAATCTCCAAGATGGATAAATTCTGCTTTGGGAGCAGGGCGTATTTTGGGACTTGGTGGGCAGTGAAAGACAGGGATCCATCTGGGGCTCATTTGTAACCGAGTGACAGATTTGTGCCAGGCAGCAGGAATTGAGCTAAGCTGATGTTGAAGGTTACTCCTATTTGTAAAACACAGTAACTATTGTCCAAGCACAGCACAGCAGCAAAAATCCCCTAACAGTTGGCACATGTGGAATCCCAGCTCAGGCAGGAGCTGTGTTACTGTGATTGCTCCTGGGCACTGGGAAACAAGCCTGAAGGAACACCACTGGCTCTCCCAAGGGGACCGGGCAGATAAAATGTTTCTATTTTAGTTATTACAGCCAAGCTGTGCCAATAAACATCAGCCCTGCAGCTGAGCAGAAGGAGTAGCTACCATACAGCATTCTTTACTCTGCAGGTAAAACTACAGAGTCTGCTTGATCTGTGAGAGGAGAGGATACTGCCCCTTTGAACTCAGATTGGACTGGACTTGTCTCTTTCACACTTCCTCTCTCCAGCCCATATTCCATCAGAACACCGCAGAAAAATTCATTCTGAGTATCAGCTGAGATCTGAGACGTCCACCCGGCAGCAGAGACCACTCACAAAAATTCAGGTAACTTTCGGACATGAACGTTGACCTGCATCCGCTTGGCTGCCTGCAGGACGAGCCCCGTCAGCTGGGGAATAAAGGAGATCAGTGTTAAAAAAACCAGTAAAGGTGAAAGAATGAGAACTGTGAGAATGCAGGAAGAACCCGGTACACACCACACAGCAGGATCTGCACTGGACCTTAGGAGAGGAGTGTGGAATTTCCTCCCACTTTGGCTGCACATAACAGCCGGATGACTCAGAGCACGGTTTCTGTAAACCAGGCAGCTCGTGATTGCGCTCTTTTCCTCGACCCACGTTTGTATGTGGGGGTGTAGAGATCACTGCTGTACTGGTTTTAGCCGGGAGAGAATGCATTTTCTCCACAGTAGCTGGTATCAGGCTGTGTTTTGGAACCGTGATGAAAACAGCGTGGGTAATATAGGGATGTTCCAGTGATTGCTGAGCAGCGCTTGCACAGCTTCCAGGTCCTTTCTGTTTCTCACACCGCCCTGCCAGTGAGTGGGTGGGTGGGGCGTGTGAGAAACTGGGAGGGGACAGGGACAGGACAGCTGACCCAAAGGGATCTCCAGTTCCATCCAGCATCATGCAACTAGTACAGATTCCTTGAGGTCAGCGGGACTACACCAGTACACACCATCCAAGGAGGTGACCTCAACCCACGTGCTTGGATCCATTCACCTACAGAACCCTTGACAAAAGGCTGCACTTACAGGATTGATGTCCAGAAACGTCTCATGGTATTCTTTTCTGGGATGCATGCCTTCTATGTCCTCTATAAACTTTGGATCTGCCTGGTAAAAATGTGGAGCTGACAGAAATATTGGAGCACCTGGAATGCAAAAGCACCAAGTCACCACCTAAAAAAAGGCCGAGAAGGATTGAGGGAAGCCTTTGAGGACATCACAGTTCTGAGCCATTTACAGAGAAGGGAAGGGCTCCTTGTGGAGCTCCAAGCTCCACAAGGGACATCCTCCTCTGGGACACCCCCCTGCAGCTCGGCCATACCCTGCTTGCAGACGCTGACGTTGAGCACGCCGGTGCCGGGGCAGTTCCCGGCGGGCACGCAGAAGCCGGCGTTGGCGGGGTTCACCGAGGTGTTGGCAAACACCATGGAGGAGGGCACGAAGCGGAACGTGGGCACGCCGGCCACGGCTCCCGAGCTGTCGTACACCAGGAACAGGGACCTGTGGGGAAGCAGAGCCAGGCGTGTCAGGCTGCAGCACACACCGACCCCAGCTGCACGTGTCTCCCTGCTGACGCCCGTGTGTCTGCCCCGGTTTGCATTCCTGCCACTTCTGTATGCAATTTCATAGGCTCTGATCAGCAAACACACATCTCATCATCCTGCTGCTGCACAAAACAGACGGTGCCCATGTCAGTACTGCATGTTGTGTGAGTGCTGGTAACTCTGCCGAGAGGGAGCAGGAACGGAACACGGTCGTGGAAGACAGAACAATCTGGCACGTTCTGAATTTAGCCTTACACGCATCTGTATTGGTTTAAATAATTTCAGATAGGTTTTGTTCTTCACACACCGGAAAATCAGCAAGAGGGGAGACAAGGTGTTCCATAAGGAAGGAAACACCAAGATTTTCTTGGTACATTTCAGACAGCATCATGTAAAGTCATGAATCTCTGAAGAGGGCAACCTGGGGTCTCTAAAAAAGCCCAGCACAGAGGAAGACTTTGGAGGAAAGAAGCGTAAGGAAGGTTCATTTAAATCTTTCTATTCCCCTCATTACTAGCCTTGCAGTCCCGTCTGTCCTTCCAGTTTTCTTCCAGATTTTCCCCTCACAAATCTTCATTTTGAAACAACACATCCTTAATTTCCTGCAGACTGGGAGTTTTTTTCTGTAACTCTCATCCTTTCCACCACGAATGAATACAGAACACTGCTACTGTTAAACGAAATCACAGGAGGAGAATCACCAGCCTAACGTGACACCTCAAGAGGAATGCACATAAATGCTCTGCTTAAAGTCTGAGCAACACTGTCTTCTCCTTACCTGCAGAAATCAGAAGAAAAGATGTAAATGTTCTCATCTTTGCTGATCAGCGGGTGAAAGGATGTCCCATCTGTGCCATTGATCATGTTACACGTCTCTGTTGTCCACCAGCTCAAGGACCTGAAGAAAGGGAAGCAAAGAGAGCAAGGGCTAAAAGATCTCCAAGCAGCAGTCAGGCAATGCCAGCTCCTGGCCTAAGCAAATGGGAATCTGATCTGTACAGTGCTAATTCCTCCTGCCTCAGCTCTGCTAACAAGAAAAAGGATTGAAATGGGTTTAAACTGCACCTACAGTCTCTTTAAACTGGCACCAGGCAAGCAAGGGGCAGATTCTGACAGAGGCGACACCGCTCTGAAAAACTTACTCTTTTCCTTTCCACTCCACAATCCTGGAGAAGTTTAGGTAGTTCGTTTCCCCACTCAGGAAAACATATTCTCCATCATCAGTTCCGTTCATCTGCAAACAGATAGAGTTTTCAGTGGCTCCACTCATCCTGTGGCACCTGGCTGGTCACTGCTATGGGGTGGCAGGAGTTGAAGTTGCCACCACGCCAAGTCCATGCCAGGAGTGATGGACTGCCCTTGAGATCTGTGCAGTTCATTGAACTCCACCTTGTACAGGAACGAGGTGGAAGTGACCGGGCAAGATCCTTACGACTCCCAAGTGCAGGAAATACAACTCCATATGAGCCTTTTCTCCCTTTGAGAGCTGCCCATCCTGAGCTGCCTCAGGAAGAAAACAACCCCACAGAAATAACCTCAGCACTGCAGACATCTCCAAGAAGCAAGGATTCCCCACAGCCCAAAATGACCAGAAACATTGTGGAAGCCAGGAATGGCTGCAGCACAGAAATAACATCCAATTTCAGTCAATTACTAAGGAAATCAGGGTGTTTTTCTAGCAGTGGCCCCACAAAGCCCATGTTATTCAAGCAAACACCCACAATAGTGCAGGGGGCTCTCCGTGGAAAGCTTTTCTGTACCTCCCATCCAGTGCCTAGATGCAGGCAAACTGAAGAGGGAGCACCCCTTCGCTCTCCCTGCCTCCTGGCTCAGTCCAGGCACACCCCTCTCACAGCCCAGACCCCGCAGCAGTGCCATGGTTGCCCAGGGAAAGCGCCAGCAGGCGTGGCCATCCAGTTACCTTGTTGAAGAGCCCGAAGACGGGGTCGATCTCGGGATGCAGGACGTGGATGGTGGACAGCAGCCTGTCCTTGTAGCCCCAGAGCAGCTCATGGACGCTGCGGACCGTGAACAGGGACTCCTGGTACAGGAGCAGCAGCACCTCCGTGGCAAACTGCAGAGGGGTTGACCTGGTCCACTCCATGGCGGTCTGCCAGGGCGTTGCAATGAGGGAGCGATGGTCAGATTTATCGGGGAATAAATGATCAGCTGCGTCCAGACACAGACACTTTTCACCACCGCACGTTCATTTCCCCAAAATGCAAGCAGTAATAACGTTTATTTCCTTTCTAGCTGACAAGTGGGTTTACGACATGTCTTTAAAGAGGTCATAACGAAAGGAGGGCATTTCTTTGGGCTAACCAACCTGTGGTTCTTCTCTTACTGCCTGTTACAGTACATCACAGCCAAAAATCTGAAGGAGAGATAATCCTTACCACCACGAGATGCCTGGGAGGAATTGAAAATACAGCGTCTGTATTGTCTGCAACTTTCAGTAAGCTGAGTCCTATCTACCACTATATACAGGGCATTTCTATACTCATTCATAAAATCAGGCGTTTTTGGAAACACTGGGGAAAAAGTTGAAATGAATGCACCCTGCAATTGAAATTAAACCAGGATGGAGAGTAAAGGCAGAGTCACACCCCCAAGTGCTGGAGTACAGCCTGATTCCCTCTGGAAGCTGTGACACCTTCGGATCTGCTTGTTCTCATGCTGTCCCTGTATGAGACCAAAATAATGGCCTGCCTGTGATCACCACAACGAGACTCTCTTTCACCTAGCACAGTGTGGGGGTGCATATTTAACTCTACCCTGAGAGGTCCTTTTCATTTAGCTCCGTCTGACACTGCTCTGCTGTAGTTTCTTTCTGGTTTGAGAAGCAGACTTGGAGGCAGCTTCTCCAGTTTTGACAAAATAACCCCAAGCATTCCTAACTTCCTCACGCGGAAGCCAGAGTTCCTCCTAGGCATTTGACATCACTAATTCCCTCGTTTCGCTGACTCTTGGAAGCCCAGCAAGCCTGATTTCTCCTCGTCCCTCGAGAGCGTGTGATCTCTTAGCACTAGAGGAAGGCACTAACCCTGCAGAGGTGTGAGGAGAGGGAGGAACAAAATAAACCCGCCACAACAGTCCAGCCCCAAACTGAGACCAGCATCTGCCCAGGACATGAGCTGCCTCTCTCATTCTTCCATCACATTTATCTACTACAAAGGGAGAGTCAGGGTGAAGCAACATGCTACTCATTCTGAAGTGTGTCAGGATGAATTCCAAGCAGGAATGAAAGAGAACTCACCACTGCAGGAATATTTACTGTCCTGATCAGGTCCACTTCAGGGTCTCCCACTGACTTCTGACGTTCAAATACATATGTCTTTGGGTTTAGAGCAGACACTTTGGTTCCATTGTCCAAAAACTGGACGTGCACTCTTGGCCTGTATTCCCTGAAAGACAAGAGTTTGTTCTCTAATCAAGTCAAACTAAGTACACACAGCATTAATTGCAATTAACTTATGGCTGTTCTACTGCTTTAAGCACATAAAGGGTGGGATTTTCAGTTCTTTGGAAGCAGATTCTCTCACTGACACGAACTCCCCGCTGTGTCAGTGCGAGCTGAGTCAGACCTCATGGGGCATTTCCAAAAATGCCACCCCACGTGTTAACTGCACTTCATATTTTTGTCTCGTCTTTAAAAACCTCAAAGGAAGGACAACAATTTCAGATGGCTCAGAAGGACTTAGAGGCACCACATATGAGACTGCCCTAGAAGTCCAGTTTGAAAATGAAACTTTTGCCTCTGCTGCAGGCAAAATTCACTCCCAGAAAGATGCAGGCTGCTTGTGTCTCATTGACCTAAGAACCCGCCAGAATCCTTCTGCTGGCTTCAGAGCACTTGGCACTGGGGCTTACATGTGACACGACCACAGACCAAGCCTCATTTTCGTTCCTCTCCTTTAATTCTTGAGCAGGAATCCTGGGCATGGCAGAAATTCAGCTGGATTTTTGCTGTTCACTACCCACGGCCTGAGAGGTTGCTGCTGTTCCTGTCTAAGCACTCAGACACAGCAGGATAAAACTCAGGATTGCTGACAAACCAGTCCAATTGGCAAGGAACATCAAACTCTACCTGCTGGCCCGACGAGAAAGTCAGATCATAATTGCCCTGAAACACATGCGAGGAGCACAACTCCATTTTCATGACTATTAGCACTTTACAAGCCAGGGTTCTGCAGCTGTGCAGAACAGGCCGACGCACACGTGTCTCCAGCAAACCCCAAAAGGGAAACGGCAGGCGGCCGCTCACCGCCTGGCACACACATGAGGTGAAATTCCCCCTATTTCCTCAGCCTGCAGTTACTCAGGAGGCTGCTGACTTGGACATTTGCCTGGGCAAACTTCAAGTCACAAGATGTGAGGGAGAATTGTTCTGCCAGATGTTCTGATGTCCTGCATTCAGTTCAGACCGAGATTCTATCCTGGCTGCCCTGGATCCATCAGTGCAGCTTCACAACAGGCTGCATTACTCTGGTTCACCTTTCCCATTTAAAGCAAACTGGAAAAGCCTGTGAAGCTATTGTTATTAGAAACCAGCCACTTCCCCTCTTCCTTACCCAAACAGTGTCTCTACCACTCTCCAGCATCCCTGCCACCCGGCAACATTTTGGTCTGGCAACACTTCCAGCTTGACTTGCCAAGAGCCTCTTGGACAGCAATCTATTTTATACCCCAGGGCTGGAACCGAGGGGATGGAAATGGACAGCTGTGAAATGCCTTCCTAAAATAGGCCAGGAGTAACCTGAGACACCTCTCCAGCCTTGGAGAGGAAAATAATACTCCCTGATGAGGGATACAAGTAGGAGGCTCTAAGATGTTAAAAGTTAAAAAATGTGTGCAAGACCAGACAATATTCCAGTGTTCTTTGGGACTCTGCAGGTTTGGGCAGATAAGCAGCTTGCACTTTATAATTACTTACTTTACATGCTGCCAGTTCAGCTTCCAGGATTTAAAAACACCAGCACTATGTTTTTGTTACAGAATCTGCCTCAAGTGCTTTACAATGTATGCTGGTGAAAACTCTGAACTGCAGGAAGAGACTCTCTTGACCCCTCCCACCTCCTCCCCGTCACTGACTGGATTTTTTCCCTCTGCTTGTCCGGCCCAGTTCTCTCCCAGCCTTTCCCCAAACACCCTGTTTTATAAAAGCACGGAGCCATGCGCTTCGTGTTAGGGCATTTTAAGTGTTCTCTCACGTGCTAAAGCCAAACGAGTCTTCAGTGCTTTGCTACACAGGGCCTGTGAAACCAACTGGACGTTTCTTCCCTGGCTGAAGTGTGCAGTATGGCTGGAACATCCCTTCCTGCTCCCTGTGCTCCCACAGCCTCCTCTGCTCCCCACCCAGTGCTGACAGCCTGCTGCAGGCACAGCCAGGCAAGGCTTATGGAACCTGCTGGAAGAGAGCTCTCCACTTCCTAACTTTTCCTCCTTCCTCTATCAGACAGAGCAGAGTACAGGGGAATCCTGCCCAGACGTGCCAGAATCAGGCTAAGCAAACAAGCCAGGAGCAACTGGAATGTGCAGCTTCCTTCCTTCCCTCCCTGTCACCGCCAAGAACACCGCAGGGAAGGCCGGCGTCGGGGACCCACTCGCGGCCAGCCCCCGGCGTGAGATGCAGGGAAAGGCTCTCCCAGCAAACCAGCAGCTCAGGCCGGGCCTCCCCTGGGGCAGGGACCAACCCAGCCAGTACAACACCAGCCCCATCCACCCTGCTGAGCTCCTTCATGGACAAGGTGCAGCTTCCCAAACCAGGCTACCTGTGACACCCAGGAGAGACTCGGAGCTAAGGAAAGGGAAAAGAAGAAGCTGGCAAAGAGGACTGAACGCCAGCCTGTGTGGTTCCCTGCAGCTCTGTGAACCCTGGAGCTGGTCCTGTTTATCTTCCTGACACAGAACACATTGCTGACTAATGACCAGCGTTATGCTACACACAGCTGAAGGAAAGCTTGGGAACTTGAGAGTTTGTGGATCTTTTCTCCAGCTCAACTGGCTCATGTAATAGCAGGGATTTTGTCAAAGTACCACATGGAGTTTGCCAGGGCTAAACAGACACAGGATTAGAATGCAGAGGAGACAGGGGAAGGGATTGTTGGCAAAGGGAGAAGCAAAGCTGAGGTGTGGGAGGAAGGAAACTGAAAGGCAAGAGATAATGCAGAAACCAAGGCTGCCACAAAGGCTCCCGCTTTCATTCCAGCATTTTTTCAAATACCAACAGATTCTGATCATTTTGCAGCTTGGGTACAGACAGCTCCTTCTGGCACTGAGCCAGTGCCCGGCCTGGATGAGCCTGTGTGACCACAACAGTGAGGCTGACAGTGAGGAATCCACCTTTTTGCCATGGTGATAGAGTTCCTCATAACACCGGGACTCCCAAGACCACAGCCCTTCCTGCCACAGGCCTGCTCCTGGTTTACAGGGCTGCAGGCAGCTGAGCAGAACACAGCTCTAAAGGCAAACTCGTTTGTAAGGTGACTTTAAAATCTCTCCATGCCACACGGGACAGCTCTAGGGGCTGGACAATATCTAATGCTGCACGTGGCCTTAGTAAATACATCAGTAAAAATAAGAGATAGGTCTAAAACCTAAGCAGGTTTTGCAGTGAGTGTTGGCTCAGGAAGACCCTTTTACTACCATTCTAACTGTTCTTCTGGCCACATTTTACCCATGTGGATTGTGCAACTCCAGCTAGGACCCAATTCCTGAATGAGCAAGAGTCACGCTTTTGTTCAACACTCCTCTCCCCAGCCTCCCAAACACCGCCCAGCTCACAAGACAGCAGGCCAGGATGCAACAGCTTCTTCTGCGTTCAGGAGCTGAGGAACAGCAGCACACCACCACAACTTTGCCCAAAATCTGACAGAAGTCACTGGCTTCGTCTGAAACCAGTTGCAAGTGTCAGTACTGTCTGTGTGGGCTGTGACCATGCTCCCCAGGATAAACCTTCCCTCACACATTCATACCTAGATTTTCTCCTAGAACAGGATCCCAAATGTTCTGGATCCCACATTTTGGCTTCCTCACACTTCACAGCTTTTGTGAAGTGTGGAACTCCTGAGAGGGTCCTACCTGTAGGTGTATGGTCCTATTTCCTCTACGAGAGGAGTGGCGCCTTGGAGCACTTCCAAAGGATTTGTCACATTAAAGAAGTAGAACTGCATGTAGACTGGGGGGGGAGGGTCCTCCCAGGCCTCAAAGGTTTCCGTGCCATTCTTCAGTACTGTTCCCTGAAACAAGAGAAAGGCAGATCAGCTGCTGATGCTATGATGCTGCATGATACTGACAGGAAAGAGAGGAGTTCCGTGTTGTAGTCCCCGAGCCACCAGCTGGGATGGCTGAGGAACCAGGGGGCTCAGCAGCTCAGTGGTGGGTGAATTCAGAGATCTAACACCACTCACAAGACAGCTGGCCAGGATCCCCTCACCTGGTCTTGAGACCTGTGTGAGGAGGGTCCCCCTGGTTGGTCAGCAGCCAGTCAGTCACTCTAACCTTGGGTCACACCACATTGGCCCTCAGCTGTTGTCCCTCCCCTGTCTGTGTCCCTTGATAAGGAACCTGGCGGGCGGGGCCCGCTCTCTTGCTACCTGGCCAGCCTGCGTGCCGGTCAGAAATAAACATCGGATCCCTCGCAAGAGCCATCTCTGGACTCTTTACTTCTGATACCGCTCGAGCTAGCAAGCTCTGTGTGGGCTTGGCCGCGTGCCTCCATCGCACGGGTCGGAGAGAAGCTGTATGCGAGGTGCTGAGCATCGCCAGGAGTTCCTGAGCCAGGAATTCTTAGGGAAAAGCAACAGCTTCATCCACCAGCCAGGCCGCACAGCGGCAGTTCCGTGCCTTGGGAACAAGCACAGGCAGTAAGACTCAAGACTACAGTTCTAGATCTGCTTTACTTTGAAGCAGCTCAGTATCAACCAGCTCAGGCACCTGCTCTCCTGGCCACAGGCCAGGGCAGCACTGGTTGGTTTGTAGTTCCACTTCTCCCCACACACAATTCTGCCTGACATTTTTCAGAATGGAGACTGATCAGCTATTACTCAGCAATCCTGTCTCCTTTCCTGCATCAGTAAAAACCCCCGCTGGGTGTAAGACACCACAAAACGTGCCAGCGTTACAGACAAAAGTGGAACTCCACAGTGGGAGGCCAAGAGAGTCCTGGCCTTTACGACTGCTTTGCCCAAGAATGCCAGATTCCAACACGGCTGTGAGATTCTGTCTCCAAAGCAATTGGACTTTGTTTTTCAGTGGCCTGTGAGAAAAACTGTGAATGACAAATTTCTTTCACACAGGCACTCTAGGATTTATGCCTTTCCAAGGTCTTGGAATAGGGGAAAGATTGTTTGCCCTCTGTCTTTAACTTCTTTCCTACAGCAATGTCAGCACATGCATCTCCAGACCCACAGTATGTCAGTCTATTTTGTAATCAAGCTCTAAATCATTATTTTATAGCAGAAGCACTTAAGAAATGAAACACTAATTCCCTTACCTCAGTGATACTCCTTATCAGTATACACATGTTATATGGAAAGTCACAACCACAGCTGTCATGTAGAGCTCCATAACAGAGGTCTCAATGTGTCATTTTATTCCTATCCCATTTTAGACAAAGTTCACTCCACCTATAAAGCATCCCCACTGCCAAAATCAAGGCTTTTCATGTAGTTATAACACTGGAACTGCTTCAGTGGTCACAAAGAGAAATCTGGCTCCCAGAGTGAATTTTCAGGAATAAACACAAAGAAAACTCTGTCTTTGAAAACCACATCACCTGTAGGCAGAAAAAAGGGAGGAGGGGAATGATTTGCAATTAAATGGGCCTCATCAACACTCATTCTTTTTATTCTTCTGAGCAAACAAGTCAAATATTGTGAGTGGAAGCTCAGAATCAGGGCAGGCTGGACAGCTGCCAGCTCGTGGTCGATGTTTATAGGGTCTTATCAGCCACAGTTGCCTCAGGACTCATTCCTGGCCTTCCCACTTAAGGAGCCCTTTTCTCTCCATGTAAAGTTTAATTTTGAAGGATGAGATAAAGAGAAGACTGTTTCAGAAACAAACTCACTGGCAGGAGCTTGGCATGGCAGGAGTAATGCTGAACTGCAGTGAGAGCCAGCCCAGCTGGTGGCACTTCGCACTTGCAGCCTGCTTTCCCCATAGGATTGAAACCCATGTATTCTGTGCACAGCTCAAAAATTAATGTGTTTCAGACACGCTTGAGGAGCTTGGAGCATTTCTCTGGAACTACCAACACCTCATATATACAACTTCCCACGCAGCCCGATGCTTTTGATCCTGTTTTTTTATGATTTATGCCAAGGAGACTCATCCCTGTATTCATGAGTATTCGCTGATCACACTCATTCCAGATCTATTTCTTGGACCTGCATGGCACAATT
Source organism: Gymnorhina tibicen (assembly GCA_013399875.1). Classification (NCBI taxonomy): domain Eukaryota; kingdom Metazoa; phylum Chordata; class Aves; order Passeriformes; family Artamidae; genus Gymnorhina; species Gymnorhina tibicen. The sequence goes on from VXAZ01007750.1 coordinate 128,523, forward strand.
TGGATCTCTCACAGAAATTAAGTGTCTATTTATAGCTCTGCACAGTGACAGCAAACCCAGATTCACAAACTTCTGATCTGGATTCAGAGAGACTCCCAAAAACTGTCAAATAATGAAACACGGTAAGCTCTTTTCTTCTGATTTTCACCAAATGTTACCAGGGATATTTCAGTCTATCACGTGATATTACAAGGACATCAGGGCTTCTCCTTTCCAGGTGGAGTCCACGCTCCTTTCCAGTGTTCCAAAGCATCCTTCCTGCTGACTGTATTTATCAGCCAGCCCTGAACTCACAGCTCTCTCATTTGCTGCTCTTGCCTTGCCTGTGCTTTACACACAGGAAATGAAAAGGAAGCTTTCCCTCCCAAATATAACTGTTACTGGCAGTTACAGTGGGAGTGGGAAATGGTACTGAACATTTTTGAAACCTACACAGAAAATTTAATTCCTTTCTTTTCCCCCGGAACTCCTAAACATTTTAATTCCAAGATGTACTTTTATGTGTTCATCTGTGACAGAGTTTAACTGCAGCTTGTTATGGGGATGGGGTAAATGTTCAGAGCAGCATGAACAGACCTCTCTACTCCTGCACCTCAGGAATGCCCTGCCCCAAAGGAGCATCCAACGGATCCTTCAGCTAGGCCTTCATACTAAACCCTGCTGAGAGCTCCAGTATTTTGCATTAAACAACAACAGCAAAAAATGATCAATACATCAATGGAGAAGACATCTTCCTTGTCCTTTTGGGTCTGAAACACTCCAGCCAGCTCAGCTCAACAGATGGCTGGCGACACAAGTCCAGTGGAATTTCAAGGGGTTGGAAGATGAAGTGTTTTCTAAAATTATCAGCATAAGGGATGTGGCATGAAGGACATACCTGGGCCAAAGGACTGACTGACTTCCAAGTTTGACATTAGGAGCATAGCTCAAAGATTGATTTTATATATATATATCTATCTATCTAAATAAAATATTAGGTTATATTCATCAACTGCACACCTATGGCAATAAAAACGCAAGCATCTACCCATCACAGAGCACAAGGCAACACCACGGGCAGCTGGGAAAGCCTTTCTCCTGGGGGAGATTCATCCTGGTTCATTATAAGTTTTTTCCCATGACTCTGGAGTTTGAGGTGCTAGGCCCTGGTAACAAACAGGTTTTTGGCCATCTGGTTGGGATGGCACGTTTAGTTCACAAAAATACAATAAAATGGCAAATAAAGAATAAGTTGATGAGATTTGAATGCCTTCTGGGAAAAGTGCTGCCACTGTTCTTGTCACAACACATCTGCCCACTGTTTTTCAAGGGGATGTGAAGTCTGACAGCAGGTTGGATTTCCCACTCTTCCCACACCCTCTCTGTATCCCAGATCCTGCCTTTGTCTGGAAAGGCTGCTGCACAGAACCCCCTGTGAAAGCAGAGCCATCCTCAGTGGTTCACAGGCGCTGTGTTTGGAGACACAGGTGCTTCAGCTGCTCCAAAATACAGCTTTCCACTCCAGCTGCACTTGAGACTGCAAAGACAGCCCTGCACTGTGAGGCAGCTCCGTTTCAGGATGGCTGGAAAGCCCTCAAAGGAACAGGAACTCCTTGCAAAAGCTCGGGTCTTGCCCCATTTCAAAAGCAAATTGAGATTTGTCTATTTGCACAAGATTCTCTAAGCTACACACACGGTTACACAAGAGACAGCAGCTTTCTAGACGACACACGAACGAGGGAAAGCTCACGTGGGGTAAAGCAAATGTGGAAAGAAGCCAGATCAGCAGAGTGACAGGGAGCACCCTGCTCTGGGGCTGAAAGATGTGCTTCCCCAGTCTGGGGGCGTGTGGCTCCCGGAGAAGGCCAGCAGGGAGTCGGCAGCTCTCGCGGGGAGCCGGACGCCTCATTCCCCGCAATCCAGATGTGTGCCAGCAGAGCTGGAGAGCAGCAGGCAGGAAAAGACTGAGCTCTGGAAACTTTATCCTACATTACTGAACGCCCTGCTGAGCGAATACCGACTTGCTCTTACATAAGGCCCGGTTCCGGGGAAGGAGCAGGCAGCCAGGAGATAATACGCGTAAGGAGGATCACGCCTAATTCCCAACAGTCCTGCTCCGAACCGCCGCTTTCACCCCGCTGCTCCGGCCACAACAGCACACTTGGAAGCAGAACTTCTGGGAGGCAGAGGATGGCAAACTGCTTCCCAAGGAGAGCCAAGATGAGGGGCATGGAGCTGCACTTCCAAGTGCCACAACCTGCTGTAAGCCCACTCCCAACCTAATATTGCACTTGCCAAACCAAACTGATTTAAGTTAACACAATGCAGTTTCCATGGTAGGAAATGCTCTCTGTCAACAGCCCAGAGGAAAGAACAGTAGGTTAGGAGATCACAGGTGATCAGGTCACCAGTTAGACAACAGCACTGGTCAACTCCCTTCATTGGTTAGCATTTTTGGTTTCTCCATCAGAATAAGAACTAAGATGATATTCCTCAGATAGATAAATAATTGTTCATTTACAAAGGAATTCCAAAGGAGTTACTAACACAGCTGACCCTTCTCACTGGTCTACTGGATAAATGCACAGAGCCACTCTGGGAGAGAAACAAAAGCTTCGGCAGAGCAGGAACACTGCAGGCCTCTGCACCCACAGCAATGCAAAGATGGGTGTCCCCAAGTGTGGGACAACACGGTGAAATGCCTCACTGCCATCACCCAGCCTGGGGAACTGGGAGACACCACGTGTTCCAGCCCACAGCACCTCTGGCTGTGCTCCAGAGGCAGCAGTAAATGGAGCAGCAGAACAAGTATGAAAGCTGCAAGCAATTTAGCATAGAGGTGGCAAAAAGAAGGGGTGCTTTAGGTGTCCACAGCTCCCCTCAGTAGCTGCTGCTGCTCTGGAGAGGGCTCCTCGCTACAGCTGCTGCCCCACAGACAGCAAAGCTGCCTCAAGAGGAGGCATTTTTACCCATCCTCACCCAATTTTTACCCAGCCCAGGGGCCAGTGCAGCCTGAGCTCCATTCTGAGCCCCAGCCCAGCCGAGTGGTGCTGTGCAGGAGGAGTTTACAGCCCAGGCATACTCCTGCCCGCCCACTCACCCACCCACAGCCGCTGCAAGGAGGGAGCCAGCCCCCTCCCTGCATCCCTCGGCTATTTTCAGAGGGAATAAACCGGTAAACAAGGACCGGCACGAGAACGCGGTAATGCTTTTACCTGCTTCACCTGCAGATCCACCACCGTCTGGAAGACGTGCGCGACCAGCAAGGAGATGCTGGCGATGAGCAGCGTCATGGCCAGGACCCCCACGGTGACGAGACACAGCGACTTCATGGCTGCTGCTGCTGCCGCCGAGCAGGGAGCGCCGGGGCTCCGCCGGGCTCGGGCTCCGGGGGCGGGCGCACTGCGGGCCCCGCCCGCCCGCGCCGGGAGGAGCCGCCACCGCCACCGCCCCTCGGCGCCGCGGGGACCGCGGCTCTCCCGGGGGATGCTATCCCGGCTCACTGGGGCCGGGACTACGTATCCCAAAGTAACGAGGGGTGGTTCCTGCCCGCAAGAATTCCTGGCACAGCCGGAATCCTCCTGCCCGCTGGGGATGGCGCTGCTGGAGCGCCTCGCTCGGTGCGGGAGGCAGCGCCAAAGGGCGTTCTGGAAAACAAGCGGAGGAATGCCACAGCAAGATTATTGGGGGGAAACTTGCAGGGAGCGCGAAGCCCCTCTAGACTGAATTAAGCATCGCAGGGAGCGGATTCTGCCACAGTTCAACACAGTTCAGCTGCCACTAACACAGTTAAGCCGCTCCTGAAAAATAAATCAAATCAATGAACCTGCTTTTTTAAAAGCCAGTGGGATGTACTGCTTCACTTTCCCACCCATCACTGCCAGCAGGAGGGAAAGACACGTGCAACAGGGGCTTTCCCCGCGATGGATGTCATGCCAATCCCTTTCCACCACGGCCTTCCTATGGCACAAGAGGAAGGAAAGCCCTTCCACGCAGGGCTCCCATCCCATGTCCCATCAGCAGGCTGCCAGCAGCACCAGTGTTTCTCAAGCGAGTTCCCTTTCCAAACCACGAGGACGGCAGCTTGCCAGCAGCAGCCTGATCCAACTAATGCCTTCCTGAGCAAGAGAGCAAGTGGCCCATCAGGTGGATTTCCTCTAAGATGGACTGAAGCATCTTCCCTTACAAATACTTCCTGTAATTGTGATTGCAGCAACAGTGTTATGTTGTTATGTGCCCTTTCAGATATTTTTGCTCACGAAAGGTTCTGAGGTCACATGTCACAGTTGTTTGGAAAACCAGAATTTTTGTGGTTCCACCCATGCAGTGAAAAAAAGCAAAAAAAAAAAAAAAAAGTTTAAAAAGTTGTTCTGGCAGCTTTCTTTCACTCAGATTGCCATTCCAGACTGGTGTTCTTAGCCCTGTTTCATCACCATCTCTCCAAAAACCAGAACCAGAGTACATAATTAGAATCTGGTTTTGAAGGCTAATTTAACGACAGCAATAGAACCCTCCCCTTAGAAAGACTCTTCCATGGGAATTCTCTCTCTGAAACCATAAACCTTCCCTTCCACCATAAAATATTTTAGCTGAACCCTGGCACAAATATTTATAGATCAAGCAAAGATTCCTGCAGAATTTTGGGTTTGCTTAATTCAGCTTTTTGGTTTATTTTTCCATAAAAGTCTACCCATGTGATGCATAGAACCACATTGTTTCTCCATACAGATTTTCTAGATTCTCAGTGTGAATTATTTTCTTTATTTTGGCAAATTATTTCACTTTTGGAAGCCAAGGAAGTGCTCTCCAGCCATGATACATAGCAAACACTCCCGTGAGGAGTGGCTCCACCTCTGAGTGCAGCCTGGGAATACAGTGGGTGCACTGCTGGCTCAAGGCACAATCCTGTGTCGTAATTACAGATCCCTGAAACAAGCAGAGGCACATCTCCCCTTTCCAGCATCATGATGATATTGAGAGAAAAGGCAGACAAGGCCCACATTCTGGAAAGCATGGACATGGTGAAATTGTTCTGTCCTGTGCACTGGGAATATCTTTGATTAATATAAAAAGCCAGACTTACTGAGGTTGTGATGTGGCTCCTTCAGTTTATACACCACCAGGTGCTTGGCTCCTTGGGGTCTGTGTAAGGCAGGAAAAGCTTGTCAGGGAAGGAATTAGGAAATCACGCAGCACAGTATCAGCCAAATCAGAACAGATCCCAGAAATCCTTAATCCTACTCCTGTGGTTTAGTAACTATCAGACATTTCTTCAGTGAATGTTTAATGCTGCCCACAACAGAGGGCTGGGACAGCACACAGGAGGGTGGGGTATTGTTCCTTGTCTCTTGGTGTGCATCCACGGCACTTCGTGGATCTCTGGACTTTGACACCCAAGATAGGAATCGAGCTTGCTCTTACTTAATCATCTGCCGCTGCTGACGGACCTGTTCACACCACGTCTGACTGGATCCAGGCCTTGCACTGCTTCCGTCAGGAGCTGTGACCTCGGGGCAGACAGAGACATCTAACAGCCTCTCCAGGACCAAGTGTAGTTTCATCTCAATGCTGAAAATGCAGCTGTAACTAGAAAAGTGCTTTACTTAATAAACACTCCACCAGTTTCTGTCTTATCTACAGTTTGGGTAGGCTTCTCACTCGTCTCCTGCTGCTGCATGATGTTTGCAGTCTGCTTCCCTCTATGGATCTGTGGTACCTGGCTGCCCAGCTGATCCACACTACATTAAACACATTACAGGGAACCTGCAGGTCCTTCTCACTCCCAGTTTCCTGACAAAGAGCCTGTGCTGGCTGCAGTTCCACAGCAAGGGCCAAGAAGGACAGCAGCACAAGCCTTACGTGCAGAGAACACTCCCAGCCTTGGAGGAGCAGCTCTTGGGGAACACCCAATGCATCGGTAACACACAAGGAAAAGGTTTCCAGAGGCTTTGCCCTTCTGCTTTCCCTGCACAGCTCACACGCGTCCTTGTCACCAGAGAACGCACACACGCTGTGGGTTTCTAGCACTCTATGCTTAATTAATAAAATCATAACCTAATTATGAGATCCTGATTTCAGCTGAAAGTTCAGACATTTCTGAAAGGTTTGTAAGTGGGTAGTGATCACATTTCACTGTCTCAAGCTTTAATTTATCCTTCCCACAGAGGCAAATTAACTGCTGGCAGGAAAGCAGTTCACTATAGGGCAGAGCTACGCTGCAATTACTGGGTCCATCAGTGACCTTGGAGAGGGCTGGGAGTAAAGTTGGTGCTTTTGTAAGAGCAGCCTTTGCTCTTGAGTTACAATACTGCTTGACTTCCAGATTTGGGACACTGACATCCCAGGAGATGGTACATTTGCCTACAACAGCATTTAATTTTTGCTTCTGAGGAAATCAATACTTTTAACTGTTATGAGATCAGCAGCAAAAACGCTTTTCCTTCTGAAATTTGGGCCTGATTCATGTTTTTGACACTCCCCAGCTAAATAACCACAGTCCTTGTGGAGTGTAAGCCACTCATACACACATGCATGTTGTAATTGTGATATGGGCCATGTGGCACATTTTAGAATCACACGCACACAACCATATTCCTCGTAACTTGAGCTATACCAAAATTAGCAAGTGCAGCCACTCACACCCATCAGCTACTTCTGGTTGGGTTTGCTGCTCCCCTGATTCATCTGCCTGTGCAGCAAGAGCCTCATGACTCAGGGGTGCCAAGCTGTGCTCCTGCGTGGGACTGAGCGTCGCTCCAGGCCACCTTTTCCTCACTGTCTTTTCCACCAGGATTTCTCCCCTCACACAAACCTGAACCCCTCATTCAAAACAGCTCCTTTCCAGCACTGGCACAGAGCAGTGCTACAGCCCTCCCTGCTGAACCAGGAAATACCTTCTGGGGTGGGAGAATGTCATCAGTGGCTGTGAAACAGAGACCTTGCTGGGAAAGGAAGGCAAGCAAGCTTCAGGGCTGGGATGGACGGGAGGCTCTGGCAAGTGGCACTGTCTGGGTAACTTACACAGGTTTGCTGAGGGCCTGGCTTGCAGTGCCAAGCCCACCTCATCAGTGAAGCTCCTCCTGTTGGAGTTTTACTGCCTTAGTTCAGGTTTTTAGCTTCTGCAATGCAGATTGCAACAGGAAGAACGCTGTCTTTTCAAGTGCTTGATCTGATACTCTTGAGCGTTGCCCACAGAGACTGACACAGTTTTCCAAGCCCTCAGTTTTCTATACAGCCCTTGAGGCAGCTCCAGGCTGAACCAGGTTTACTTGTTCTGCTGCTGCCGAGCACTGCAAACAGCCCTGGACTACTGGGAACACCCTCTGCACACCAGGGGATAAGCACAAGTGTGGAAGCAGCCAGGGAGGAACCAAAGACACAGCTGATACGAGCCCATGCTGTTCCCAGCAGTAGAGCAAAGGAGAACCTGGCAAAAAAAGTCTGGAGAAATGCAAAACCAGACCAGGATTGTGTTCACTCTTGCCTTTCAAACAAGGTGACAACAAAGCCCATAAAAATGTGTCTCTAAATTTCCTCTAGCGAGAGCTATAGGGAGCGGGCAGGCTTCTGACACACATAGTTAACAGAGTCAGGCTGGTCATGCAGGTCAGGTATTTTATCAGTCACACACTTCCCCATCAACATCTGTCTCTGCAGACCAGAGACTTTACCCTCCAGCCTTGAAAACCTCTCCTGCTAACCCTGGACATGACAGACATTACGAAGAACCTCTCATTCAAATGGAATCAATGGTGATCATGCACTTTTTTTCCTGTAGTATGGCATGTATGCCTCCTAAAAGGGGAGGATTACGGTCTACAACCATCAGTGGCACTTCAGCACCCAAATCCCACAGCAGCGGATGAACACTCCAGCCCCCGATCCACACCTTCCCAAAGGGAGGGGGCAGAGAGAAAGACCCGTTCCATTTATTTGCTCCATTTGGGGCTTCGACTGAGTTTCAACCTATACATAGCTTTAAGTGAACTGCACTAGGGAGGGCATGTTTAAAATGAGCAAACCAATGGCACATGTTTCCCTCACCTGAGGGTCCTGTCCCACATAAATGCCACTCTGACATACAAAGGTGAGGGATGCTCCATAGGAGAGACTCGAAGAGTCTCATTTTGATCTTTTTGTAGCCCATTCTCAACTGCTTTTTGATCTGAATGGGTTCAAGAGCAGACTCTGGCCCTTAGAATGTCTGCTGCTGCATTATAGCCTAGATGCACACACCTCTCAACAAATTTTACTGAGGAAAAGTGGAGGTCTTGCACAGAGAGACAGAGACAGGGATTTTCACAGTCTCCACTGACTGCATTTGAGAGAGGCTGCAAACCTACAATCAGTGTCTGCTTCGTTCTGAGCCTGTCTCGTATCACAGCGTGAGATCTTCCCCCGTTCCTGACGTAAACATAGGGATTGAAGGCTGCAATTAGATGATATTGCCAACCTGCATCACATTACGATTTACTCAGGCGATCAACTAACTCTAATTAAAATTCTGCAGTGTAAGTATCTTCTAGCAGGCAGCACCAGTGGCTCCAGAGCAGCACAGCCGAGCTCTCCGGAGCCTTCTCATGCACAAAACCTGGGGTGTCCATCCTTAAAGTGCAACCAAACGCACTGCCACAGATGAGGAAAGACCAAAAAGGCTCACGCTGGAAGTCTCTCCCTGATTTCCAGTGTCCACTGCACTTAAATGCACACTTGGTAGGCCCCGAACGAGTCATCCTTATCCCCGGCTGGCCAATGGCAGCCACTGGAAAACAAATGCTTTGTATGTCAGCCTGGGTACAAACAGCTCCTGTCTGCCAGCTCAGACAATGAGGCTGTGTGTTCGACAGCCCGCAGCTCCCATCCCGGGCCGGGGCAGCACTGCCTCAGGGCATGACAGCCATCAGCTTCCCTGGAAATGTGCCAGAGGTGGTGGTCTCAAGTGACCAGGTCAGGAGAAGGATGAGGGAAATGACGTGCAAAAGGTTAAAGGAACAAAGGGTATCCTAGGGGTCTAACCCTGGTAGGAAGGCTATGCTACCTTAGGATGTGTCTTCCCTGTATCTCCCAGCCGCCGAGGGCGGTGCAGAGCCAGGCTGCAGCAGGTCGTGGCTCCGAATCCCTGCTGAAGGCAAAGCTTTGGCCCCACGACGTGCCAGCACCGGTGCGTAGCAGGGTTTTATCCCAGCACAGTAAACAAGATCCTGGGACTGTTTGGATGGGCAGGACGCCAGGCTCCCTCCAGGACAACTGCTCACAGCTGCTGACAGCAGCGCTGCCTTCAACTGTTTGTATCGTCTGCTCGACACAGTAGAGGCACTGAGGAAAAACACTGAGGGGGAAAGGGAAGGAAAATGGTGCCTGACAACAGAGCCAAGCAACCCAGCACCCCTTGGCTATTTCTAGGTCTGTGCTTCTTCCAGAAGCCAGCTCCTCTGTCCCCATTCCTTGCCAGATCCCAGGCTCCAGCCCCAGTGCCATGTTGCACTTGGGTGCCTGCCAGCCTCAATTCCAGGTATTTAATATCTTAAATATAGGCCAAAAGCAGAGCTGGGCCCTAGGATGGGAGCCACTAGGCTTCAGCACAGTCTGCAATACCTTGTGTAGGTCAGCCGTGTCCCTCGGCACCGGAGGGAACACTTTGGGGAAGCAAAAAAGTGCCCCCCCCACCATGGTTCTAGCATGTGACTGGGGCCTCAGGACGGCACCACTGCATCGGGTGCTGGCTCAGGGCTCGCCCTGCCCTCTGACAAGACTGTGTGGGAAAGGACTTGATGCTTTCTCCTGTCATCAGACCCCAGCAGCACATGACTAAGTGACCAGTGACATCCCCCCTCACACACTTACCCCGGGAAAGAGGAACTTGCGGGAACAGATTCAGAACAGAACGCGCGGATTTGATGACGGCAAAACTGCGCTTCAAGGCACACGAAAGACTCCTGCTGCTGCCTTATTTTATATCTCTGGCTTTTTATTTCAGGGAGGAAAAATGTGATGCCAGACCTGTACTCAAACTTCAGGTCATGGAGATAAGCACTACCATCAGAGCTTACAGACCATTTGGGAGAATCCTTTCCCAACAGTCCCCACATGGTAAAGCAGCCAGGCTACACAGAAAACAACACAATCCCCCCCTCATTTTGAATTAAATCATGTGATTTATAAAACAATGCAATTTTCTTGCAGCTTTCAGGAAAGCAGCATCTAAAAATAGGGGGCATCAACACCCATATTCAGAATCTCTAAAAAGGTCTGGCCTAAGTCAAAGAAACAATGTGAAATGATACCACACTTCATCTGTCTTTTATGCTGCATTTTCCTATGGGCCGACAATGTCAAGAATCCACATGGAAGTCAAAGCATGATGTCTCCAGGACGTGAGACAACCAAGAGAGGCTGTCAGCAGGATTTTGCTGGGAAAATCTCATTTATGGTTCAATTTCTAAGAGCTGCTGAGTACCACAACTTCAGAGAAGTCTGAGACAAGCTTGAGACAATTTAGCCAAATATTTTACACTTTGGCTTATGCCTGGGAGGAGGTAAAAAGCAACGGGCACCAACCAGGAAAGGGCACCTGGAATGCAGCTGTACCAGCTGCGGAAATGGAGAATGAAGAACAACAAAATAGGAAGTGTGACTTGCGCAGAGTGACTAATAAACTAAAAAAGCTGGCAAATAATGGCTCATGGGAAACAAATCTAGGAGGAAAAGGAATGTAGGGAAAGCTGTCATTGACACTACTGTCACAGAAATCCAGAGAAAGCACAGGAAATGCAGCTCTACCTCAAACCCAAGAAGGAATTCCAAGTCAGATGACTACGGGTAAGTAGGAAAGAATGGCATTAGACCTCTTAGATGTTTTGAGTCAGCTAAGCAAGGATAAAATGCATTCTAATATGGAAGAACAGCAGAGCAAACTCAGAATCACAACTTAAAAATACGTGGAAATACACGTGTCGTTAAAAATACCTGGAAGACCTGTGTGCTCTGTGCTTCTCAGCCTGGGTAAGACTTTGGGGGGTGACGTCTGTGTCCAGGCTGGGTCATTGTTCTTAAAGAAGAATGGCACCAGGCCTCAAGTGGACTCCTGAGGTCCCTTTTAGCTGCCTTCCAGATTTTAACGGCTGATAATGGAAAGCAGGTCTGGATCTGGGGTGTCCTCATTACTAGCTAACCACCCTTCAAGAAGTTAATAGCAACTGACAGTAAGCATCTCCTCTTTGTTTGGGAGGGAAGAGCTTTTCCTGCCAGCCACACTCCTCCTGTGCCACCTGCTGACTGCTGTGCAATGTTGCACAAGAGTGTCCAGCGTTCACAGCTGAGATACTCCAAACAATATGGGAGAGGGATGGGGCAGAATGCCAGTCAGGGTCGCGGTTTCCTCCAAACTACATGAATACTTTGCTCTTCCCATTTTTCTACCTGCTTGGGTAGGGATCCAACACAGAAAGTGTCAAGCAAATGCCTGGAAAATCTCCAGGACATCAGAGTCTTGAATTTTAGATTTTGACCTGGCTCCTAGGGAGGCTACTTTAGCCAAAGCTCTGTGGGTTAGAGTTAAGATGGGAAAAGAGAGGTGACATCATTCCTTTTCCCATCTCCTTGTAACACCTAACCTTTTCCAGTTAAACTAGAATGGAATTCTTCACACTGAAAGAATCAGTGGTGCTGAACATGGCTATACCCTGCAGCTGGCAAGGGGTAACTCCCAAAGCACACTGCTTCAGCACCAGCACTTGGCATCTGTTCCAGCAGCAGAGCTGCCTGTGGCACTTCCAGCTGCCCCAAGAGCACATCCACAGGGCGTAACAGGGCTCCCGGATTTGTAGTTCTTTCTTACCTACTCACGTTTCCATTTTGTTCTGTCACAGAACTGGAGGAAGCACCGTACACACACAAGCATTTAAAAGCATTCTCTCCCCGGGATCAGACAGTGGCCAGGCTCACAGGACCTCCCTAAATACATCCCCAGCTGCCTCTGTCAGAGCCGGGATAGCGGGACAGAGGCACACAGGTTGGGCTGAGCAGGGTATTTCTCACTGGAGATTCCCCGTCACCACACTAGATGGCACAGCTGACGGAATAACAGAGTTCCTCTGAGACACTGCCTGTGGGCCACAGACCTTCCTAACAACAGCTCTGGCTGCTGCCTTGGTCACAGAGCGGCGAGAGTAAATATCTGCCCTCCTGTTTCAGTTCTGAAATGTGGAAAGGCGTCAGGCTTGAGGCTCCTGATCATGGGCCAGCCAGCTGGGAATTCCGCAAAGTCACGTGTGGCTTTTCCAAATACTCTCCCACTTTTCCAGTGCTCTCCCACTTGCTGAGCAAACAATGGTGCAATGGAGCCTTGCTCACAGAACACTGCTCTCCAAAGTAATGCCACACCAGGAATGACTGCGAGAACAAACTGAAGTCTTGAATTAATTAGAAACAGAATTGTGTCCCGGAAACTTTAAGAATTTGTTTCCTTGTCCCTTTATTGTAAAGGGGTTCTGATGAAAGCTTTAAAAAAAAAACAACTCAGTTACATTTTGGAGCACTTCTGTTTATCTGCTTTGGAAATCCTCTGAAGAGACAGAGGTCTCCAAGTTGACCCTTCTCAGTTCTCCCCTGTGCAGTATATGTGCTTCTAACACTCGGTAAGTGATCAGCACCTCGGGAGTTTCACCCTCAGTATTCACCCAGACCCTTGTTTTAAAAAAAAACCAGGAGATAGCAAATACATTCTAGGCATCCTAAGAGGAGTTGCAAAGCAAACAACTCAGCTGCTGCCTGCACAGGCGATCACTGTTACAGGCACGAGTACAACTCATTACACCCACATAAATCCACGCTGCCTCTGAAAGGGAAAGGGGCTCTGGGGACTGTGCAGGACTCGACTGGGAATGTGGCTTACTGAGCTGTCCTTCCCTGCCTGGCTGTGCAGCAAGCTCGTGTCTGTCACAAACTTTGTGACTCCCTCTTTTTGTAACGATCCAAATACCTTTGTGGTAACAACAATTACCCGAGCACTCAAAGCAATCGGGGTGCTTTGCTTTAGTTTCCACTGCAGGTATTGGGTGAAAAAGTCTGGCACCAGAAGAGGCCTGAATGAGCATGGAGATGAATGGAAGCAGGGGAGACCTTTGCTCTACTCATTAAAGCAGCACCCTGCCCTTTATGCTGTGCTTTTCTGTGTCTTCAAAATAAACTTTTCCTTGAGGATTCCTGCACTAGTCTCTGCTAGGCTGTGTTTGCTTGATGCCTCTTCCTTCCTAAGCTGTGTTATCAAATACGCTTAGGGAAAGAAATACGGGGCTAGCAGCTCCAAACACTACCCCTTCCTTCATCTGTGCTGAGGGCAGGCAGAAGGACGCCCTTCTAGTGTAATGCTCCAATAATTAATGGGTTGTGTCTGCTCTGCTCCGGGGAGGTGACTGGGAAGTTTAAATTGCAGTGCACACACAGTACTTACAGAATGGCAATGTGTAGGTGCCCTAACTGGCAATCCCAGCTCAGCAAGGTGGTACACAGGCACAGAGCAGGCAACTGGCTCTGTTTTGAAGGCTAGGAAAAAAGGAATGTAAGTAAACTGCAAAAACTGTCACCTACTCTGCAAAGTTTCAGTAGTCAGCACAGCTCATTACAGCCAAGGGTCAGTTTTACACAGCAAGGCTGAGCAGCACCTTGAAGCACCGACAGTGGTAAAAGAGAGTGCACCCAAGCCCTCAGTCACTGACAAAGTGCCCAGGCACGTCCTGGCTCCTCAGCCCTCTCCTTCCCCCGTGTCACCGAGCACGAGATGTGAGCAGTGCACGTTTAGCCCATGCCAGGACACATCCCAGACAGCCAAGTACCAAAATAGATATTTTGACTTAAGCACCAGCTCAGCACTTTGCTGGAGGAGATGGTTCCTCAGCTACTGTGGTAAGCAAAGAAAGGGAAAATATTTAGATCATGAATTCTGTGTCTCTGCACAGCCACCCTCCTCCATGTCAGCCAGGGAGCTGCCCCACGGAGGCTGCACACTTGTGCTTCTATAAATTCGATTGACATTTACTGTCCCGTTAAGCTGAGGGAGAGCTGCTCTAACTGACACTGAAAGATTAAGAAGTTCACACACTGGAAATAGACTTACTGGGACATCCACTTAGCCATTCTCTTTTCTAATGAGATAGTGGGCAAAATCTCATCAGTGGGCTTGAGAGATCCAGTCATGACCACACCTTTGGTCAGATAAAGAGAACAGATAAAAAAAAGGCAGCAATCAGAACCGAGCAGAACTGCCTCCCCTCACTCCTTCCCTGGTGTTAATCTTTGGTGTTATAAACATTTTCACAGTTTGTCACTCCAGAATTGCCAATTCCAAATACAAAGTCCAAAGGTGCATTTTCTACGTTTCTCGGGTTTCCAGTAGGATTTATCTGCATAACCTCTCAGTTTTGAAATAAGGTTTGACATCATCACTTCAAGAGTAGTAAAATGAAAATAAATTTAAACACACATCAAATATCCTCTGCGCTAATAGACTCTTAAGTCCTGGTAGTCCAAAAAGCTTCCTGAGCATAATATAGAAGCCAGGAGAGCAGGGCAACGTTAAGGAGAGCAGGGCAATGTTAAGGAATCCAGTTGTAGCCATTAGAGTATGATGAAGAGGTTACAAAATCAGTGGTGAAGTCATCTCGCTCCTCAAAGATACCAGATCAGGACAGGGTTTTCACCAGCACAAGCATTAAAATTACCACCAAATCAGTCCCCCTCAGCACAGCCCTGCTGAAGCATCTAAGCCCACCAGCACTGCTTGAATCAAACCTGCCCTGGGTGACCCTGCCTTGGCAGGGGGCTTGGACTACACGATCTCCACAAGTCCCTTGCAACGCTAACAACTCTGAGAGAAGGCAGAAAAGGGGTGTGGGTACTTGAAGACTAGAAACTTTCTCCGCCCTGACTTTGGGAGTTTATTCCGACCTGCCTTTCCACCGCCTCCACGGCGCGGCTCAGCCCAGCCCCTCCCCGCCCGGCCCGGGGCGGCTCCTCCCCGGATCCGGAGCCCGGCTTAAAGCGGCGCCGAGGGGGCGGCCCCGGCGGGGTCCCGCTGTTGCAGCGCCCGGCCATGGCCCGCGACCGCGGCCCGCCCGTGCTGCGGCCGNCGGAGAGGGGCCCCGGCGGGGGAGCGCGGCGGCCACAGGTAGCGGGATGGGGAGGCGGTGCTCGGGGTGTCTCGGGCCGCCCGAGCCCGCGAGGACTGGGGTTTGCCGGCGCTCAGCTTAACCCTTTGCCGTTCTCCCTAAATGTCCCTTGCAGAGGATGCTGCGGCGGGCGGGGAGCCGGTGCAGCGGGAGGTGGCGGCTGCTGCCCCGGCTGGCCCTCCCAAGCCAGGACAGGATCCGGCGGCTGGTTCAAGGGAAGAGCTTAACCATGTCCCGAGCGCTGCGGTTTCGGGCGAACCTGTGGAGCTGGAGCAGCTGAGCCCGAAGCTGGGTGTCACGGACTCGGGGGAGCATCCAGCTGATATGGCCGGCAGCCAGGCAGGCGAACTGGGAGCCCAGGTGGGACAGGCAAATGATGGATGGTGCGTGATGAACTTGGCAGGAGCCTCTGACGGTGACTGTAAGGACAAAAGTGAGAAGCAGCCATGTCAGCCAGCTGGGAGTAGGGACTTGGAGCATGAAGAGTGGGAAGTTGTTTCTGAGCACCTGGTCGAAGGGGAGGATGGCAAAGATGGCAGCATGGAAGACTCAGACAGCAAAGAATGGGAACAAGGAGACTGCTGTGATGGGGACTCAAAAGCAAAGAGAGTTGCAGCCGTGCCCCCCATGTTCCAGAACATCCACGTGGCTTTCCGCGTGCACTACATCACCCACTCCGACGCGCAGCTCATCGGTGTCACGGGGGACCACGAGTGTCTGGGCCAGTGGCACAGCTACGTCCCCCTCAAGTGTGACAAGGATGGCTTCTGGTCCGAATCCATCAGTCTGCCTGTAGACACCAGAGTAGAGTGGAAATTTATCTTGGTGGAGAATGGGAAGGTCAGACGCTGGGAAGAATGCAGTAACAGGACCCTAGTGACTGAACACGAAGATCAAATTGTTCATCAGTGGTGGGGATACCATTAATGGGAAGGTGGAAGCTGCTGATCTAATGGCAGACCTGCCTAGGTGAATCACTAAGCCCCTAAACCTTAGGGGAGCTCCCCTTCTTCTCTAGGAGACCCTCTCAAGTGCAGAGCTCCGGAAATCCCGTATCGAACCATGCGAGCAGCAGATCTCTGCCCTTCCCTTTAGGAAACCTTTTGGCAACCTGAAAAATCAACTCTGAGTGCGTGCAGAAGAGACACAAGGTAGGCTAAGAAGGCACAAGCACCATTCCAAGCACCTGCCTGTCCAGGTGGATCTGGACCCTGGACTTGAGTTAGTGTTACTTTGAGTGGGGCTATGGGATGCATCGTGGTAGTGACTGCTTGGGCTTGGGAAGCGTACTGGGAGGTGTGGTTACCAACACTGTAACAGGAACTTCAGTGTTTTAATTTATGTAATGTATTAAGTAAACAATAAACATTCTCAGATTGACAGTTCATTACCAGTTGACCAGTGACCTCACTCATTTTGGTAACTTTGATCCAAGTGAGCCACTTGACCTGAAATCTTAGTGCTAAGGAATTGCTGAGAAGTGGCCCTCACTCTTGGGAGTAACAAAAGGTTGAACCCCAAAATAGTTCATTCTCTAACCCCTACTGTCCAGCAATCATCTCAGCTCAAATGAAAGGCTTGGCACGCAGCTCCTCTCCTGCTGAGGGGAGAGCAAAGGTCAGAAAGGACTGTCTCGGCTTAATGAATTACTTTGTCAGGGTGGGAGCAGGCTTTAAAAAAAACCTGGAATGCTGTGATGGCTAGGGAATAGGGTTCTGGCTGGAACAGAGTCAGGTGGCATATTCTGCCTACTGAGGAACAATACCAGAGCATTGTTAGCAAATACTTAGCTTAAACTTGTAATTATTTTTTTAGACTAGGCTTTTCAGCTTGAATTCATGTTAAGTTGTGGCCTTCTAGTAAGCCAGATGAAGTAGAATACTTCCAGCTTCAGCTGGTTGGTATCTTTATATGACAGAAGCAGAAAGCTGCTCTGCTTCCCAGCTCTTTATATTTTTGGGTACAAACACATGCTAACACTTGAGCAAGCTTTTCTTTCCATAATGCTGAACCAAGCTCTGGGCAAATAGCCCTTACCTAGAGTGAGCTTGGTCTGGGAGAGCAGAGTTTTGTAGGAGATCTGCAAGCATGCAAATTAGCACTTTGGTTTGGAAGATTTACTTCAAAAAGCACATCACTGATCTAAATGCCTCTGCTAATTCCTTCCTGCTCTGTGGTGGAGCAGTCCGAATGTGTGAAATAGAATGGCTTTGGTGAAAGACAGGAAGATGAACTTCGGAGGCTGACCTCGTACATCTGGTGGGTTAATGGGCATCCAGTTGGTGGGACAACGCTATAGCTGCTGGGAACAGCAAATGTAGGAGATGCTCTTACTGGGACTTGCAGCTGTTCAATGAGAGTGGGTTGGGTTGCCTGCTCCTGCAGACCTAGCCACAAAATAGCTCAAGGAAGTCCTGGAAGGATATTGAGGGGAGGGTGATGAGGGGACAGAGACTATGGCCAAGGAACAACTGCACAGGCAAGTTGGAATTCTGATTTTTATTGAGTAAAACAACCCCAGTTGCATTCTTTGCACTTGTCTTTTCTAACAATAAACTGAAGTGGACAGTATACAGCTGTATAATATACAGCTGCAATAGAAGGGGATCTTCAGAAATCCCTGAAGTCAAAGCAAAACATTTCATTTCAAGGTGATCACAAATCTCTTCGCCTCTACTGCAAGCTCTTCAAATAGTGAGATACTGTCAACTTAAAAAGCACTTGTCGCGCAGCTGCTGCCGCCTGAGCATATTTATACACACATTTGAGGCTTGTCTGAGGAGATTAACTGTGCTATTAGATTAAGTTATTCACCAGAAAGCTACTTAACCTATGCTAGAATAGATTCTCTAATGCAGTGGTGAACATGTCAAACAGACCAACCCTGAGAAGTCTTTCAAATTGAAAACAATTTATTTTTTTAATTAAACACCCTGCGCTTTGATCCCACAGACAACTCACAGACCTCATGATTGGATCATCTTGCTGAATGATCAGCTGCAGTTTCCACAAAGACGTGCACCGAACTTTTGCTACAGCCTCTAAATTATGATGCCATTCACATCACTGCTTGCCCAGCAGGACCCATGCTATGTAAATTAAATGGTTCGGGTACGGCGAAAGAAAGAAATCTAGATTTCAGTTTTTCTGGAGGAACCTATTAGTATTTTCTCCAAATTCACAGGGGTGTTTTCTGACTATTGAACAATCTATTTGCTCGGAGGTGAAGGTAGATTTAAACGAAGTTGCCTCGCTGCATAAAAAAGATGCTGCTGGAATGGCTGATAGCTGTGTAATACAAAGTCCTGGCTGTGAGACCAGTGAAGCAAAATGTGAGAAACAACTTATTGTTGACATTCCTGCGTGGCTCTAACAGCCAGTGGCTCAGGAGATCTCCAAGCAAACAACAAAGTGTCTCACAGCTTGGCAAAGCCTGCAACCACAGAGCTACCTCTAAATTTCACCTGCTCATGCCCCTGACAACAAACTTCTGACAAATTAGACTTCTAGGTGCAACACAAACTATTCCTTTTGGTGCAGTAGTTTGGTGCACAAATGCTGAATGCTGCAGCTGGATGGTGAGCTGTGCAAGCAGCCCGAGGGGACTGGGCATAAACCATTTTAAAGTCTCCTACAAAATCCTTCACTGCAGCTTGTTTCGCAAAACCCATGCCCATCTCACATTCTCTCTGGAAGCTGAACTTACCCTGTGGAGTCTCTTCACATATCAGCCTGCTATAAGGTTTTCTCTCTCGGGAGTTGGCTGCCATCTGTGGTGTCCTTGCTGTGGCCAAGCTTGGCCTAACAGTCCTCCTGTGCCATCCACCTGCATGACATGGAATAACAAGAGCTGTTGGGGCTGCAGAGGCCAGGATTCAGCTGCTCTAAGGCTCATGTGTCTACGAGCCTGTTCCTTGCCTGCTGCTGGTGGCAGCAGGGAAGCCCAGACCTGTCCCCAACTCTGCTGGATTCCAGCAAAAGGATGTTGAGCTGCTGTTTTGGATTGGCAGATGTCCCTCCCTTCCCTCTGGCTCTCTGACCCCTCCACCTGCTCCCTGCCCTTCGCACAGGGCTGCAGCTTCTGAAGTTCTTTTTAGCTTTGCTCCTTGAAGACAACTGGGAGTGCACTTACCAGTGACCTTTTCCAGGGGCTCTTATTCTCTACCCCTGACTCTCCTCTTAAGAACATCTTGGTAGATTTTTCCAATATGTGTGGCAAGTCCAAACTGTGATACATGAGCCATCTAAACCAATCCTTTCATTTTCAATGCAACCGATTCCTAGGAAGGGGGAGATGCTTTTATTAATATTTCGATTGAGCTTGCAACACAGTTGCAAAAACTATCAGAAATGGTGGAAAAAATTATTAAATCTAAAAAAATTCCTTGAATTAAAATACTCTTGGCAATAACTGAGGACAGCTCAGGAACAACTCAGTAATTTCTTCTCCCCAAACAAGACAAACTAAAGTTTGATGAGCCATTTCTGCTTAAAGGAATCACGGTACAGTATGGAATTCAAACTTAAAGATGAAGAATTTAGCTTAGATATAGGGAAAAATTCTTCCCTGTGAGGGTGGTGAGGCCCTGGCACAGGTTGCCCAGAGAAGCTGTGGCTGCCTAGAAGTGTCCAAGTGTGCAAGGTTGAACAGGGCTTGGAACAACCTGGGATAGTGGAAGGTGTCCCTGCCCGTGGCAGAGGGTGGGACTGGAGGATTTTTAAAGTCCCTTTCTACTCCTCTGTACTTCCTGCTCGTTTAAAATAAGAGCTATAAACAAGAGTTAAAAAATTGTAAGGGCTTTTATTATTAATCTTTAAAAACATAACATATTTTAAACACAGTGTACCTACACGAAAGCAATCACTAACGTATACAGTGCCTTCACTTGGACAGCTTTCTCTCCTTTTCCTTGGATTTCTTTGTCTTCACCTCCTGAGTTCTGATCATCGGTGACGTGGCTGAAAATAGCAGAAGGACAGATTAGCCGAACACCACCTTATGTTTGAAATGTTGAGGCCTCAGATGCACACGCCTGAAGCTTCATAAAGTCCTCCCATAACAAGTTACGCTGTACCTACCAAGCCCTTACGAATGCAGCTTTAGTTTGCAATTCTTGATGGGACTATAGAAAAACCACTGAGGATATTAATGGTGGCAAAGAACAAAAATGAGAACACTTACCTTTGACTTATTTATGTAAATAACTTGATTAGTTTTACCTATATCAGGTCACTTTTACATCTCTGACACAAATGCATTGTGTGATGAGGGGAAATAATAAATTCCCAAATCTGTGCAATGAGACTTAAAGGGGTAAAGGGGAAGGAACTGCAATATGCAAAAAAAAAAAGTGCAGAGAAAAGAAATCCCATCTCATTTGGCATCCTGCCAACCCAGGAGCTCATGCAACTAAGTTTTGGAAATCTTGCCGTTTCCATGAAAGCGTCATCGGCTTGTTAAAAATGTCCTGTAATTGGCCACGACAGCACACGAGGACAGCCCTGAGCAGCTGCCATGTTTGACATGTTAAGGATCTTGAAGCTTATTAGAGTTAAGTGGCATTGTGGAGTTAATCTAATTACCCTCCCAGGAGCAGGATAATGGAGAGGTGGGTACTGCTAGTAAAACTAGCGTGTGCTAGTAAAAGCACAGGTAGTGCTTTGGCAGGTACCAAGAACAGCTTCTGGAGAGTGTGTGTTTTTTCAATAAAACGGGAATATTTTTAGTCAATTTTGGCACCTTGGATTTTTATCTGTAATGATTCTACCAGGTTCTGCAGGCTTTCCATCTTGTTCTGTAGGCTCTTTGGTGTGGGCTCACTCATTTCCCTGGACTGAGAAGCTAGGGAAAAAACTAATAATATCATCATCAACAATAATAAAAAAGGCCATTATGAATTATCTAAACATTCCCTTTAAATTGAAGTTCTAAGGGAATAAAATTCACAGCAACATTTTCAGTAAACCCCAGAACTTTAAGAAACGTGTTAGAGGAACACAACAGCTATTACAAATATTTCTTACTGTGAACATTGATGTCAAGCCTCCTTACAGTCTCTTAACCTCAATAAGGCAATTGTCCAGGCCTTAAAATAAGCGGTGCGTGGAATTTATCTTCTCACTGCATAATATATTAATTGGCTGCTACACTTTACTCACAATTCATTTATCACAGAATAAACCTTCTGCTTGAACAGAACAGGGACAGGGTGAAGGCACTGGCTGGGAAGAGACCCAGCCAAGCGCTTTGGATCAGGAAATGGGACCGGACGTACCTATTTGTGGGGCTGTGGCTGCTCCCTCTGGAGAGCCAGCCTTTCCTGAGGCTGGGCTATGCCCTGGTGAGGCAGCAGGGCCAGCTGCAAGGTCATCAGGTGGAGTAGTTAAGAGCAAGTGTACTGGAGATCTTGCTCTGTATCTGCCTTCCTGAGAGACTTGCTTGGGGGAGGATGCGTAACGAGGTGCTGCTGAGCAGATGGATGAGTTTCCTAGGACATGTCCAAGCAAAGAGCAGTGAGCACACACACCTGAGAAGGGATCCCCCTGCAAGCAGGAGACTAAAGCCTCCTTACCAAATATGCTGTTTTCTACTGAAGTCATTGGCATGTGAAAATGGCTTTTGTTCTGTTCTCTATTCCATGTTTACTTCCTAAACAGGGAATATCACGGCTGCTCAGAACCCAAGACTCCCTGTCCATTACAGACTCCCCTTGCTCAACTACTTCAAGTCTTCTATGTAAAAAACCCCTACTTGCAGCTGTTTTGGATAGTAGGAAAATCCCTGGATGCTGCAGTTGGTTTGCTAGAAGGCTGACAGTAACAACCAGGAGATTTTCTTTAATACTCAGAAGTATAAAAAGTGTACCCAGAGCAGTTACTCCTCACAATGAACAGAGCCTATCTCTGAAGCATGGTGGCTTAAATTCTAAATATAGAACAATATCAGTGTCTGCAGGTAATTTGCACAGAATGGATAATCTATGGGCAAGAAAAGAAAAGGTGGTTAAGATTAATATCTTCAAACTCTGCTTCTCAAAGCCACATCCTTACATTTCTGTTTAGATGATAAAATTCATGTCATCACAGTTTAAAAGCTACTGACCATCCAGTACTTGGAAGGAAACCAACAGCATTTGTTGATTCCTCTCAAAAGCACATCCATATCCAAATACCCAAATACAGAACTCAAGAGCCTAAATTTAGGCTCCAAAAATGTGACAATGCTATTCATGCTAATTACACAAGCAACGTGGAAGTTTATCCATTTTGGGTGTGCTGGTATCAGCCTCCAGGGAGCTGCTTTGCAACAAGATACAGATTTTGTAGCAAGTGCAATAGAGACTTTGTAATAAGAGGTACTGCTAAGAGGTATTCGAGTAAATTCCTAGGAAAAGATACTTTGTAATATTCTGTAAGGTTCCAGTTTGACATCAATGCTGCCAGCGAAAACTTACCAAGGGATGTAAGGAGCAGGGAAACATATTGGGACTGAAGATCTGCAGGACGTGAGCAGGAAGGACCCCTGAAAGCAAAATGAGGGCAAAACCTGTATTCAGAAAGGATTATGCTAAAGTTTGGTCATGCTAGCCAGCATCAACAGTGAGAACGTGAAGCTCTCATATGGAGTCTCCAGGTCTTACACATGCAAATGAAAAGCAAACAAAGTAAATATGTTTCAGAGCTCTTTCTTAGAGGGATGAAAGTAACATGACAGCTTTGTTTTATAATTCCCAGAGGAGCTCTTAGCATTATGAATAAAGCAATACAAACAAGCTCAGGACTGGGGCTGTATTTAAAAAGCCTTAGAAAATGAACCTCAAATGAGTACTGTAAGTAGCAGGCTACTCAGCTAAGTGAAAGCACTTCTCACTGTCCTAAAACGTGCCTTTCCACCGTCCTTGCAGTAGCAGCCTCTCCAGCTGCAGTTTTGATTTAATCCTAATCAAAATTCATGAATTACATTTTCCCTTAGGAAGTATCCTTATGTTCTGGATTAGAAACATCGGAATTTGTGCTGTATTGATTTTTCAACTTCGTGTACTGCTGTCATTGTCATGTGTTTGGTAAAAAAAAAATTTCCTGCATTTGGACGTTTACATATGGCAGGAAAAGAAGAAAGGAGTTCTGAAGAAAAATAAAAGCAAGCACTAAAGGCAAATGGTGTGGTCACCTTCTATTTCCCTACCACCTAAAGCATCTGAGGAACCTGACAAACAACAGAAGCTTCGGAAGCTTTCAGATTATCTCAAGCTTGCATGTAAACCCAACCTTCTTGCAAAACCACATCCCACTCTGCTCCTGAAGCACCTCAAGAGCCACATCACAGTTTCGGAGGGCACTGTAAGTACACAGCACACAACAAAAATAAATCTCTAATTCTTACACTGCATTCCTCATGGTTGTTAAAGGGGATTGTCTCCCACCATCGCTGCTGAGATCCACGGAGGCAATGTCACTGTCTGAGCTTGTTAATTCTTCAAGAACCCTCTTGAAATCCTGCAATGGTTCTTCCTTCAAAATTTCGAGCTTGGAAGGCATCTGAAATTAAACAATTCAGTTAACAAGTATTTACAAAGGCACTCTGTTGTCAACTCTTACCTCAACTCGTCCAAATGCACATATTTTTCCCCCTTTACTCTTGTTTTGCCCTTTTTAACCCGTGACCCCAGGTATTGCTGTAGAGGGTACAGACACAGGGCTGCAGGGAGACACAGGAGCATCTGCGGGTGTTTTGCAGGCATTCATTCCTGCAGCAGTTCAGCTGTCTGCAGATACAAACCCCTTTATTGCCACAGCCATCTCGGAGATGAAGCACAATATTATTCTCATTTTACTGCTCAGGACTTGAGGCAAAGGCCTGGTTCAAAGAACCCTTTCTTTCAGTGAAAACTGGATTTTTCACTGCTGAAAACTGGATTTTTCAGCATTTCACATGTTCAAAGCACTGCTCCCACTGATTTTTGCTCCATCTGGAGACGGGACTGGTTGGAAACATTTTGCTACCCCATTTTCATTGAAAAAAAAGATAATTTTCAATGGCAACACCGTGGTTTCAGCAGGGCTTATATGGGGAACAAATCCTCAGCTTGATAATGGGTCAAAGTGATACTGAGTCAGACCATATCTTCCTTTCCCACATGCCAGCTAGGAAACCAGACTATCACCCAGGTAGAGTCTGTCTCAAGTGTTGGAGCTGCTTCATTTTGTACAACAACTAATGAAGCAGGAACGAAGATTAAAGTAGACTTTGATTCAAGTGCTCCTGCAACCTGTTGGGTCCTTGCTGTGGTACTGAATTAAAAAATCAGTCCTCTCTCCTTCTTTATCTTCAGAAGTATAAATTGATTAACTCAAAGGAAAGAGAATGGGAGTGCCTGATGCTGCAGGGATTTCACAGAAGTAACTATGCTTTGTTCCTTGATGTAAATGTTTGCCACCACATCAGGAAGTAAACCAGAAAATACTCCTGAAAAATGCCTGCACTAACTTGTAGCCTCCTACAGATTTTGAGGTTGAAAGTAATGAAAATACCTGGGAGATACATCAGGTCACTTCTGGAGATTTTTACAAAATCTATAAAGAAAATACTTAAAGACTTTTTTTTTCGTGAGACATTAGAGTTGATGTTTTCTTTCATGAAAAAATCAGAACAACACTAGAATTTTATTTAAATCTAAATGTAGATGTACAAAACCAAAGGGAAGAACAATGATGTGGATGAAACTGATCAAAATCAATGAATGCTAGCTTGGAGAAAGATCCAAATATCAAGCAGACGATTAAATATATCAAGAACCATGTACAAATCTATTTTCACTGTCAAATGTGATTTACAGCAAAAAAAAAAGAGTGAAAACCAAACTGCTTACAGATCAGTACCTTCAAATTTAATAGTTTATAAACGTTATTGGTGGTAGAGGTAAAATAAACTCTTAGCACAATCTATAGGATTTTTTAGTTGTCCCACTGTTTTTTACACCAAAAAAAAAAGATCTGAAAGGCCACAGCACATATGAAGCTCCAGAAAATCATTTCATCTTTGGTGTTAGGGATTTGCTCTTGGACCCTCTGAGCAGACGCTCTCCCATGCAGGAACGCCACGTTATTTTTACTGTTTGGGACATGCTGGTTTCCATGCTGAGGCAGGCACTCACCTGAGCGGCAGAGCTGGGCAGGTGCAGGGCAGGAGGCCGGACAGCCGAGCGCAGCTGGGACAGAGGCACAAGGTTCTGCAGCTTCCCTGAAGCAGAAGCTGAGGAGTAGCCTGGGCCCTGCAGCTCCTGAGGAAAAACAAAGTTCCCCACCTTGGTCATTCTTCCTCTGAAGCACTTTTTGTATCCCTTATGTAGAGCTGTATTTTGAATACAGCACTTTGTTCCTCTTTCAAAGCCAGCAACTGGGGTGGGTCACTAAAATTAATGATAATTTCTTATGATAAAAACCCAAGGTACTGTTCATCTAGAGCAGCAGCCTCACTGCAGCCTGAAGAGTCCATGGTTATAAATAAGGCAAAAGTAAAAAACATCCTCTATTCATCTCAATAGTAAAGATGGAGATTGGACTCAATCTATTAATTTGTTGCTCTTACTGTAAATAGCACTTCAAAAACCTGGAATTGTGGACATGTGCAGCACTGAGGAACTCCACACAGAAAAGGGTTTCAGAACACAGACTTTTGAGAGCTTTTTTCACTAACGAGTGTTAAACCTAAAGCCAAGCCCCAAAGCAAATGCACCTAAGGTTAGGCCCATGCTTCTTAAGAAAGTACTCACTCTCACATCCAAGGTGTGCTGCAGCCTGCAGCGCATCACTTCCTGCTCCTGGCACTGGATGATGCACTGGCACTCTGCAAACTGCAGGGATGCCTGCAAGAGAGCACAGAAGGGCCATCCATGAGTTGTGCTAACTTTCTGTGGATTACACTCCTTCCTGTCCTCTCTCTGATTAACAAACAAGGTGCACACAGGGATGCCATGTTTATTTCCTGCTATTAGTGCAGAAATACTGCAGGATGCTTTTGCTGACAGGCTCACAAAAGCAGCTGGTTATATGACCCTGGCAGCCATAACATTCACACCAGAACGTCCCAGAAGGGAGCTGATTCCGTCAGAGCCAGTCCCAGACCTATTGAACATCTCTGGGATTAGAAAATTCAATTGTGCTAATGAGGCAAAACTATACTTTTTCTTCCTTACAAAATTTACTCTGAAAAGGGGCGGGAATATCTATACACTACAAGAAAAGTAAGCTTCCAGTCACAAGCATTTAAAGTCAGAAATGCTACACTTGGCAGGAGGTATCACAATTCTTTTGTTATTTTTTTAAAAGGAATTAGAGAATGACACCTTACATAGAAATTTACATCCTGCAAAGTTAGAATCCTGAAAGGATTCTTCCTTCTGGAAGAGCAGCAGCTTACCTGCAGGGCACCTGGGATTTCTGTGCCAGTCAGACCAGGCCTAACCTTAGGGGTCAGGGTATGCCAGCATCAGAAACTTCACCTAAAAAAGCTAAAAGGCAAATGAAACACCACCATGCTCTTTAAAAATTCCCTCACATGAAAGAATAGAGAAAGCAGCTGTGCCCAGAGTCAGTGGAAGGTTCTACAGCCTGTACAATACATTTACTTTAAACTCCCTGTGGTTTAGATTTCCCTGAGTTAATAAGGAGTAAATCAAGAACTCTCTTAATGAAAATAGAAGTCTTTTACCATTAAAAAACTCTTCAGGTGAGGACCTTACAGTACATGTGAAAAGAAGATATTAATTACAACCCTTCTCTTCCCAGGTGACTACAGGAACTGAAAGTTTCCTTGAATTACCTTATCAAGGGCTGCCTCCATCTTAGATAGTTTTTCTTTCAGCCGTTTTTCTTGTGATCTCAGGATCTCCAGGTCCCCAGCAATCCTGATATTTTCTGCTCTAATACAGCTCAATTTTTGACTTAGTTTACTGTTTTCTTCTCTGAGGTAATGCTTCTCCTGAATTTAAGATGAGGCCATAGTATGAGTCAAAAATTTATAAATTACAGACACGTGTCTTCTGAAATTTTTTTTTAATCTTTGAAATATCTGAACTAACCCATTGAGAAGCTTAGATATTGCATCTTGCACAAAGATGAGGTTTTGTAACAAGAAGAAAGGTCTTACAAGAAAAAGTGCAACTGGACTGCTCTCAGTGAAACAACATCTCAGATTTTTGATCCATTTTGAAATCTGGAATTTTAAGCTTCAGCATCCACTGGATCCAAAGCCAGTGAAGAAGTAGGACAGGTTATATTGAACAGACATAAACGATTGTTCAGTAAACTGCAGCTGCTGGTAACTGAGTGATTTGTCACAGAAAGTGAAAAAGGACTCATGGTGATAGACAGACCCCAACAGGAAGAGTTTACATCCAGAACTGCCTCAGAATCCCGTGAGGAAGCACCGTGGACCAGGGTCAGAGGGATATAGTATGTGTTAGTTGACGTTTTTAGGAAGAACTGATATGTAAGAGCCTGATTCTCATCGCAACTACTCTTGTTCTCCCAAGAACAAACACAAATTAAGACCTGTCTCTGTGCACACTGGTTTCCATGGACACCAAGTAAAACTATTTTTTGGTCCTTCATGGGCTGACTGTGCTTTTGCCCATGCATTTCTCCCAAGACAAATTTCTCTAAATGCAGTGAAATACTTTTACATGGAGCTCTTGTGACCTTAGCTGCGTTTGCCATTCCCTCTTCCAAGAATTTAATCTTGCTCTGTAGTGCGTCTATCTGTCCTCTCTTGGCTGTGATCTGCTTCTGCATTCTCACCGCAGCTTTCAGAGCTGGAAAACACAAGGCAAATTCTCAATGAACAACAAAGATTATGACTGCAATACCTACAAAAATTCTCTTGTTGGCGAGACAAATATGTGGGATTTTGGGGAAGTTCAATCCATAGTTACCACTGCCATCAGATCCCTCCATAGTCTTCAGAGCAGTCCTGGCCTGTTTCAGTTCAGCTTGGGCCGATTTCAACTGCATTTTCAGTCTGTTTGCAGTATTTTCCATCTCCTTGATTTCACCCTGGTAATTCCCATTCAAATCTTCAAATGCCTCTGTTGAGAGTAAGTAAAGATTGAAGTTAGAGTGACAAAAAGGTTCCTTCTTCTAGACTGAGATTACTGATCTACTGCCAATTTGTGACAAAAGAAGCGCTCCCAGGGGGTACTTTCTGAGGGTACACGGGTGTGCAGAGAGCAAAGCATGTGACCAGCAGCATCTGGCCAGCTGCTGTGCAGATTTAACAGAGACTATCCTTGAACTTCGGTGCTTGCTTTGGATCCAGATCCTGCTTTTTATGTATTTTAAATAATACACTCATATTTTTATATATTAAAAATATTTTAAAATGTTATATATCTGTATATATTTTAATAATATATCTTGATGGGGTTTCCCACACATTCGTTGTGAAAACATCACAGTCGCAGCATCAGCTTTTAATAACACTGTAGCAAATTCACAACAAAACGAAGTTTCACTGTAATTTGACCACAGATGGTTAATGGGATCCACTACTGCTCTTACATACCACTCTTGAAAAAAAGGATCAAGTTGCTATTGTGTGATTTACTAGATCTGCTTTTTTCATCTCCTGACTCGGGGTCAGTTTTAAATATTTTTGCTCATAGTGAGATGGGCCATAAAGATTGTGTTCCCCCCCTTCAGTGCCACAATCCCATGCCATGACACAGCTCCCTGGAACAATCTGACCATCCTGTGCTGGCAGGAACCTCGTGCTGTACCAGCAGCCATATTTGGATTCAGCCAGCAGGCTGCTCTTTTATTTTTAACATGAGCCCAAATTAGCAGCTGTGGGAGCTGAGCTGAGCTGAGACTCCCTACCTGCAAGGCCAGCTAACTCCCTCTGGCCAGCCTGGAGTTCATGCAGGAGCTCATCTTTTTCCAGTTTTGCATCATTCAGTGCCTGGAGCCTCTCGGTGCATGTGTTAACCAGCTGAACCTTTTCCAGCTCCAGCTCGCTCAGCCTGGCCTCCATTTCACATATTCTGGCTTCTTTCTCATCCTTTGCACTCTGCTTACATAGAAAACAATTATGTGTAATATACACAATTATATAAAATAAGCACAAAGATGTGCGGACACCACTACTTAAAATCTCAGTTTGGGGCAAGAAAGAAAACCAGAGTAAAACAGACCAATTACTTGTGCGAAAATTGCTAATCTGGGCAAAGAGGGTGCAGCAGAATTGGATCTGAGGACTTTAAAGAATACTTAACCTTACCAGGTGTAGGATATGAACATGATTTCCATCCTCTTGTAGCAGCCCCCGCTGTGCACTCAAATGCCTTCTCACAAGAGAGGATGAAACTCCCTGTCTGATTTTTCTTCTGCAGATGCTGAGCTGCATTAAGGCTACCGTACCCTGTATTTCTGGTCTGAGAAATAACCAGTGTCCTCAGTTCGGAATTCTGAGTGCCGCCTGTCTGCTGCTTCTCAGTAACACTTGGTATTTCTGGTTCTGTTCTGGCGTGCACCCTCATCCCACTGAGGTCATCCCAGCTCTCACCAGCCTTTTGGCAGCTGCTTTTCACCAGAGAATTATTCATTTTTTGTGGTAATGTTATAATGTTATCCTCCTCTGCCCACTAACTGAGTGCTGCTAGAACTCCAGGGGCATTACCTGACCTTCTTCAAAACCACAGTATCAGCACATTAAGGCAGAGATTTAAAACCAGAGAACACTTATTGTCGTAAAGAGACATAAATACAGCATTGTTTGCACACCTTAAGCTCTTCTGCTTTGAGTTTCCAGTCATTTATTTCTTTTTTCAGCTGGGATTTCTCCATTTCCATTGCTCCAGCAGTTCGACCGTGCCGGCCCACGATCTGGGTCATGTTATCAATTTGCTTTTGGAAGATCTCAACGATCCTTTCCTTCTCCAACACACGCAGTTTCAGCGTCTCACACTCCGACTGTGCCTTGTGTAAGCAGCCCTCTTCGCTCTTCACATGCTGGAGCTCCTGCATCCTGCTGCTAAGCTGGGAACGTAGCTCCCCGATTTCCTGGCTGGTAGCCCCAAGGGCTCTCTCCTTCTCCTGCAGACAGGCCACCAGATCTGACACTATTTGCTCAGCAGCCTCCAAATCCCTCTGTTTGGCTGCAAGATCTTCCATGACTTTACCGAGTGCTTCCTCGGTCATCTCCAGCTGCACAGCCAAAGAGGCAATTCTTCCAGTGCTTTCATTTTTTTCCTCAATTGCAGCCATCTGAAGAGTAACAATACAAGGATCAACCAAGAGATTTGTTTATTTCTACCTTTAGAATGTCCTGGCGCATTTCTGGTTTTCTGTAGTACACCTTCAACACCTGAGTTGTACAGAAAAATAAGGTCAGGATGCTCTGGCTCCTCTCCCTCCATTTTAATACCTGAGTGGAATACTGGTTTTTTTAAACACAGGAAATGAAAAATGTTACACCGATGCCAAAAAAATTGATCAACTGACAACGTTAGCACAAAATCCAGAGCACTTAAGGCTAAAGAATTTTAAGTGATAAAACTCGACTGGCTGCACTGTAAAGTTGGGGAAAAAATCATTTACATGAATAATTTATTCCTGATTTAATTCCTGCAAGCAGCAAGATGCAGCATTTAAAGCACAAAGTACCGTGATTCAGAAACTGGGAACAGTGCAAAGTAGAAACCGAAGAAAAGCGAACTTCCTGGCAGGAGGATTTTCAACAGAAAAGAATGGATTGAGAAAATGTAGAACAATCTGTGAGTTAGCTCAAGCCTACGGTCTGGTGGAAAATAAAGGAACCTACTAGATCTTTATTCATAATGCAAAGAAGGTTATCTAATTACAGCTCACTTTTGAGGGGTTGAAGTTTGGAAGAAAGGGGAATGTAAAGGCAGCGTCTGCTTTGTCAGAAGGAATTCTGCCTCAGCACTCACTGGTTTATAAACACAAACTTCATTATGTTTTCATTAAATACTGCATACAGTAAAGCATTATGAAGGCCTTTAATTTACTAATCACTCTTACAGACTTGCTCACTGCTGAAAATACCACATTCTACAATTTGTTTGGCAGATCTGGTAGCATTAAACTTCCTGGAAATGTACAAAAAGTCACCTTGGAGGTTTATAGTCAAAATCACCAACCTGGCACTCCATTTGTCTGCGACATTCCATCCTCATTTCCCTCAGTGCCTTTTCCATGCTCTGCAGCTGCATGTTTCTGTTGTCCAGCTGCCTCCTGAGCTGGTCCACGGTGATGCTGGTGTCCGTGTTCTGATCCCAAAATCGCTTGCTCCGCTCTTTTTCTAGGCTTAGTTCTATCTCTTTTTTAATGAGTTCAGTCTATAAGAAATTAAAGTCATCTCCCTCTAAATAAATTCAGGATTTTTTTGTTCTCTTAATGATAATTTAAAATGTAAATAACGTTAAAAACACTAACATACACATTTCAGAGCTACTAATTTCAACAATACGAATTTAAAGTGTGGCCCAAACTGAATTACCAAAGGGCATTTCTGCTAATCATAACTTTTGCTGTTGTTTACTGCTTGAATATTGGATAAATCTTGCAAAATAGGTATTAAGGGACCAAGGTTCCTTAACAAAGGCATCTAAACTGTGAGGTTAAAGTGGAGGTAGCTCAGCATATTTATATGATTTGCTTAGGTTTCTGTGGCTTTGAATTTATGACAAAGTTAAGTTTTAATTCTGAATGTCCCTCATGTCTATTGGCAAAGGCCCTTGGGCCTTTCACAGCTATTTCAAATTTCTAGTTAGAAACAATCCTCAAAGTTAATTAAAAAGGGAAACGAGCAAGGTGCAAATCTGAACACCATCAGTAAGGAGAGGCTTTTAGAAAGCAAGAGTTATTTCAATGCTATCACTCGTTTTTACCAGCAGCTGATGAATCTGGTCACTGGGATTTCCAGATTCTTGGCCATGTTGTGCCTGGTCTGTCTGAGCTTCTGCGGTCTCAGAACGAGCTCGGTGCAACTGCTTCTCAAGATCTTTGACCTAGAAAAAGGCAAATATTCATGAAGAATTATCTTAAAGCATTCTGGTTTAAACAGTTCATTGGATTTCTTCCAGTTTTCTTCTAGGTTCTACTTGAAAGAAGTACAAATGTCATCTTTTGTCTCTGCAGAGTTATTCCCTGGGTGTACTCATAATTGTGTTGTCTTCTTTTAGTGATTAAGCTCAGTTTCATTTCAGAGTTAATTGAGGTTCTGGAGAGTAATTTGGCTTCCACCTGAATCCAGAGCTCTTCAGAAGTCCCTTCCTACACGATAAACACTGACTGGAAGGGTAAAAGAACACTTTAGGAAAAAAAAAAGACCTCTTTTCACAGAGGAATATTCCTTCACCATGGCTGCATTCAGAAATCTCCAGGCAAACACGTTTTGTACCAAGTGGTGTTTCCTTTCTCTGAAAGGAGGCAACTTCTGCCAGTGTAAGAGATGATGGGCCAGTCTGCAAGGCTATTTAATAAAGAAACTCTTACGTGCAAAGTTTAAGATAACGTAACTTATCTTACTGTCCAAACAGTTTTTCTGAAGCAATCCCTCATCAAAAGACTTTCCTCTTGTCTCTGGAACATTTCAGATCTTCACACACTCATTTTCACTGGCACCAGTGCTAACAGGCAAATCCATACCCACCTTGTTTTCATAGATCCTCTTCATTTCTCCTAACTTGGAACGGAGCTGACAAACTGTGGATTCCAGGTGACAGACTTGATGTGGATACACTGAATTCGGGGTTCTTGCTCGTTCTCTACGGAAAGTTTGAGGTGGAGAAATTAGAAACTGTAAGAACCACCAAAGGAGAAGCAGCCTCAGCCTCCTCATTCTCAGCCTGCCTAAGACATGGATGTTTTGTCTCTCCTCTACACTGTGTGGTTTTGTGGGGTTTCTGGTATTTTCCCTTTTCTCTACATTTCACAGTCTGCGCAGCAAGTGCTTCACTTAAACAAAAGCACTGAGAAACCAAAAGAACAGGGCAGAGTGGAGGGTAGGAGCAGCATAAGCTTTCTCTCAAATTAAGGTTACTCCTAACATTTTCTACACTATAATCAAACCCCAGACTTAATGATCTCTCTCCATCAGGCTTTGGATGCTACTTCCAAGCTGCAGGCACTGTCAGCTTTATGAGGCAGTGCTGCCACCTCCTGCTCATGCCCATTTCTTCGCTGCTCAATCCTCTTCCCAAAAGAAAACACTGGTTACAATTTCATCTTGGCAAATAGTAACTTCTTTCACTTGTCCAAAATGCAATCATTTCGATGTTCTGTTATTAAGTATCGATTCATAGATAGTTTTATTTTGAAGGGGTTACTGTATAACTCAAGTGGATGGCATGGCAAAAATTAGGACCTCTCAAACAAGCAAGGAAAAAACTCCTAGTAAAACCAGAAAGAAAAAGCTGATTTAACCACCAAAATTGCTTTCAGTCTTTTCTTTTAATGGTGAAACTGGTGCCCCAACAAATTCCACATGTCCACTTAAGTGACACTTAGAAAAGTAAGGAGCAGAGATTTTTCCAAAAGAGAATTTTTGTGGCAGTAAATAAACAAGGAAATTGTCAGCATGGAAGGAAAAAGCAGCAGAAAGTCATGAGCAAATAAACATCTCGATGGAACAATTATTGAAGTCCTCAAAATCATTGCTTGCTACCCCCTAGTCACCCCATCCCAAATACCATCATCATCACAAAGGAATTCTGTGTGGAACATGTGAAAAATGTCTGGTTATGCCTCATGAACAAAAAAACAGAGGACAGGTACCTAATTTGATGTTGCTGAAGCAGAAGTTCTCCTTGGGTCTGTGAATCTTTTGTCAGTGACTGAAGCTCTTCCTCCACCTATTGTGAGCAGATGACAGCACAAACCCCTGAAGAAAAGGCAGTCTGAAGAGCAGATTCTAAAGTGTCATTTCCTCCCTTTTGGTTCCGCCTCGAGCTGTGGAAATGTGGTAAATCCCAGCAGTAAATCCAGTCCCGAGGTGGGACCAGTGTAAAAGGCTGGAGTGCCAGCACCTGCCACCTTCACTGCAAAGTGGCATTTGCACCTCTTTATGCCATAACCCTTTCCCTAGGCCAGGTTAGAAGGGGGCTCAGGGAGTTTTCAAATATATTTCCTAAAAGCCAGAACACAGAGCATCGGAAGGAAAATTAGGGCTTTGTTCACATACCAGGACCACCTTTTCTTTGAGGTGTGACACCTCTGAGTCCAAATCCCGCAAGACATCACGAAATGCTGCGCTCCGGCTGTGGATGAGCAGGCTGGTCACGTCCTCATGCTCACAGAGCTTCCTGCCCATGCTGTCTTTGCAGTCCCTTAGGATACCATGTAATTGCAGAAGTAATTCCTCAAGGCTGTGGACCACCTTTGTCAGGTGCTCATTTTGGCTGCCAGCCTCCCTCAGCACCTTGTCCTGTTGCTGGCTGGCAGCTTCCAGCTCTCCAGCAGTATTTTTTAACTGTATTTCTACATTCTCTTGGCTCTGAGACTCCTTTTGTCTGAAATTGGAAACAAAAATAACATAATTTAGAGAACAGGATTCACATGGAGTTTTATCCTCACAGGTATAATACTTGAGTTGATTAACTGCTGGTTTTCACAACTAAATAATGAGTTGTTTTCTAAACCAGGAGTGCTATAGCATTATTCCTGGAGGGAAACTTCTCCCTGAGGAAGCTCGCTGTGCCTCTCAAAGCTCATACAGACACTCTCCATGATACATCTGTCCTGGCCTTCATACCTGCTATCCTCAGGTGCATCTCTTTCCAACTGCATTTCCATCAGTTTGCTCTGCCAGTCAGGCTTAAATGGATTTCCTGTCGCTCACATAGCTCAGTGGTCTAAAAGAGAAAAAAACCAA
This sequence comes from Gymnorhina tibicen, assembly GCA_013399875.1. NCBI lineage: Eukaryota > Metazoa > Chordata > Aves > Passeriformes > Artamidae > Gymnorhina > Gymnorhina tibicen. The sequence goes on from VXAZ01007750.1 coordinate 163,557, forward strand.
GCAAACAAACAACTGAAACCAACCAAAATACAGATGACACGGCCCAAATAAAAAAGCGGCTGCTCAAACTAGTGCTGGTCAAACTGGTAAAAGACTCAGCAGTGACAAGGACTCATCTAAATTTAAGAAGCTGCCCCAAATTTCAACTCACTTTGTGCAGCCTCTTCTGCACATCACCTTTCTGAGAGAAACTGTAGAATAAGAGGAGAGTTTGGTTATATAAAACCTTGAGCACAGAAGGAAGGAAACCTGAGCCAATTCACACTGTCTTATTTTATTGGAATTGATCAGGCAATGGATTACTTGCTCCATTCCTGAGGCTGTGGTGTTAGTTTGAATCATCAGTCTGAGCAAATTAGTACATCAAATCTCAGTTTGCCATCAGTTTTCAAACTTATTAATGACTCTTCTGTGGGAGAAATTTTAAAATATTAGATACATGAAAAGAGGAGAAAAGAGGAGAAAAAAAGGAGAAGAAAACGAGAAAAATCTATTACTCAGTGGCAGTTTTAAACCAAACGGTATCGACAGGTTTCTTACTTAGGTTATTCGGATTTTCCTGTGTGACTGTCGTCTGGAGCACTTGTGACCACACCGCAAGCCAAGAGGCAGCTCCCGCAGCACCTTCCACACCTGCATACCTCAACCTCTTCAAAAAACCCTGGGCCTGACACAGCCGCCCCGTGGGTGCTTCCTGTGAGCACATCAGGGAGAAAAGCGGAGCCCTTGGACCAAGAACCCAACGCCGAGGGGCCAGAAACGCGAGGACAAAAACCCCTCAGCCTTTCTTCCATCGCAGGCACTGGGGGTGCGAGGCGCCGCCAGGCCCCGTCCCTTTCCCGCCGTGCCTCTGCTTCCCGCCGCGGGCAGCGAGGGGCGCTCCGTTCCCTCAGCGCTCCGTGACTCCGCGCTCCCGGGGCTTCCCGCTCCGCAGGGCGCTGCTGCCGACCCACCCCGCCGTGGGGAGAGCCGCCACGCTCCTCCTGCCTGCTTCCCCGCGGGAAGGAGCCCTCCCGAGCCGCCAGCTGCTCCTGCAAGGTCCGCTCGCTCCACCGGGAATTCCGGCGCGGAGCCCCTCAGCCCCAACATGGCCGCCGCCCCCTCACGGCGTGGGCACCATTTTGTGGTCTGGGGTCCCAGGTGGTTTAGAGATGCCGTGCTTGAGGCTGGAGATAAAAATCCTCCCGCACGGGGTTAGGGAAGGGCCTGGATCATTCTCCATAGGGTATTTGGCCGGTAAGGTGGCACATTTTGGAGGGGTGAGTGTGAGCTGACTCACACTCAGGCAGAAGTCTGAGTGAGGGGACTTCCTCCCGCCAGAGAAAAGCCCAGAGGGTCAAAAGCAAAAGATTCAAAAGCAGCTTGCCCTAAATCCAGTTCAGTAATTAAAAGTGGAATATTTTTATTTTTACACTAATCTCGTCAGAGAGGACAAGTTTCTGCGTTCCCTGGTATTTTCAGGGTGAGGGAGAGGGTGCAGAGTCAAGAGGCAATTATTTCACTTCAGCAAAGGAAATTATATGTCTGACTGTCCCATTTTGGATCTCGGTTTCAGGAATGAACACACAGGTGTCAATAGGCTGTCCCTCTTCTCAGGTTATCCAAAAGACCACCATGATACAAGTTTCCAGGAAGAGAGGTGTGAACTGGGCCCAAAACAAAACCCTCAGAGAGCTGGAGAGATTAAGTCTGAGAAAACTCAAGAGACAGACAGGTATGTTGCTTTATTTAAATATCCGGCTAAGATAAAAAACACATAACCATTGCTCAGGGGTACCACATCATTTTCATCTACAAGAGAAAAAACCATCCTCCTAGTGCTGAAAGACACACAAAAGGAGAAAAGTAGTTTTACGTAGCCTACTACAGCAAAGTAAGAGTTAACCAGCTGAAAACAAACCTCAGGTCTCCATTCTCCTTGCTTCACTGCAATCCCAAGTGGAAAACAGCTCGAGGAAAGGACTTTTATTGCACCACCCAGAAGAGACAGCAGCAAAAAGATTTTTCTTATCCACAGGGATAAGAGGCAAATGAGTGTTTAGGTAAATACAGTATCCTACAATATCCTGAAGCTCTACGATATCCTGAAGCGAGATTTAGTCCTCCAACAGTCTCAGGTGTTAACAAAGCATGAAAACTCACCTGGGAGGGGGCCAGCACCTACCTCTGGCAGGCAGTGCTGGGCTTTGTTTCTCCTGGATTTTGGATAGGGCACTGAGGTTTTGCTCCTTACTGTGAGGCTGGGACACTCATCACCCCGCATTGGCTCCTGGCTTGTCCGTGCTGCGGGCTGGCAATCCAACTTCCCAAGCCCTTCTGGGAGCCACCTGCCCCTTACTCCAACCCCTCTGCCTGCCTCGGTAGCCTAGGGAACAAGCTCCTCCCTCTGGAGCCGATCATGTGCCTGAGGGAGAGCCAATAAACGCCGCATCCAGGGTTTGATTTCTCCCCCAAAGGTCATTCAAAGCTTGGCTTCAGCGGGAAACTTGATATCTTTTCCCTATCGGGATCCTGGCAAGGTGCGTTTTGTAGAACACCACCTATCCTGGCTGCAGGTGCCTTTTTTTGTTCCTCGTCTTCTGGCAGTCCAGGTCTGGAGCACTCAGCAGCCCCTGTCACTCCTGCAACAGCAGTTTCCTGTGGACAGAATAACTCTCTTAAGATGAAATTCCTGAATAACTTTCCTCTTATTAGGGAATAACTCCGACAAGGTAGCAAGATGCAAATATAAGCTGCTTGTGTTTAAAATATTCCGTTCCTCCCAGAGAGAGGACAGTGAGCTGTGTAGGGGGAATAGAGCTTCAGAGGAAGGGATTGGAGTGATTTATGCCAGCAGAGACTCTACTCAAATACCTGGGCCGTACCCACCAGCCACTTTGGAGTTGGTTAAAGGCTCTAATAGTGGCTTGAACTGTTTAGTAATCGTCTTGTTAGGGGTGGGAACATTGTGAGGTTGTGATGTTGCACTGTGATGACTCTTGTTTTGATTCCTGATTCCTGATTCAAACTCTGTTTTCCACAGGCTGGTGACATCAGATAGATGAAAATTCAGATGCAGAGGGAAAACCTGCAGTTCTGAGTTCAAACGCCCTGAATTCACATCCTTCGGTTGTGGCAGCACTTGCGCCCTCCGTAGAGGGATGGATCCATTCCTCACCTTGGCTTGTTGCTTTCCAGTTTGCTCTGAGGAACTGGGTAACCCAGAGCAGTTATGTGCTGGAGGCAATATTTAATGGAGAGTTTCTTTCATGTTCTCCAAAGAAAATTCTTTCTTTTCAGACTTCAAAGACAGGTGCCTTTTCCAACACCAAAAGGATGTGGATTCATTGATTTCACAGGTTACTTCTGTTTCTCAGCTTTGTTCTTCCCTTTCACTCTCAGATCTCTTTTTTCCCCTTTCTCTGTCTGATTTTTCACATTTTTACCTCAGGCCTATCCAGAAAAACAAGCTTATTCTGTGGTTTGGAAGGAAGATGAACTCAAATCCAACCGGGCATCTGAGTGGAGGTTCCCTGTGTAGCCTTAGGAATTTTTCTCTGGAAACACCTTTTGAACATCAGTTGATGATTGCAATTCCTTTGATGCCATGCAGAGCCTCAACATGTGTTCCTTCCTGTTATTTCTTCTTTTAGATGCCAGACTGACGTTTTCCAGAGCTAAGGAGATGGATATGTTACAGTCAGCCCGAGCTGATGGGGGGTAAGTATAGGGAAGCCATATTTTTTATTTATTTGTTCCTGATTTTTGATATAATAAATCTTCAGGGGAATAGCTACCCCAAGAGGGAATGATTTATTCCTGAAGGGGTCTTGAGCTGATCCAGGAGAGCTGTGTCTTTTGACATTTGTGTTTTGTTCCATTCTACTGCAGATTTAGGTGAATGGCTTCAGGAGTCCTGGGGACAGGAAGAAGCTGGGCCCACTGGTGCCTGAAGGATGTCTATTATTTAAAATTCCTGACGCTCCTCAGCTTACACAGAGCCCCGTCTGGAAGAAAAAGAGAAGTTCTTTGGTGATAAAACCAGGGACCAAGGGAAAAGAAGCACTTCTTTCCTTTTTCAGCCTTTTCATGCTTTCTGTATGGCCATCAGCGAGTCACCCGTTGGGCTTCTTTGTGAAAGGTAGGAAGGCCCACATTATTTCACAAAACTTCTTTTACGAGACAAATCGTGAATCTGCTTCCTCTGAACTTACAGGATAGAGCTAAGCAGCAGGTAGATTTAAACTAAGCCTAGCGTTTAATTCTCCTGCCAAAAGGGCAGTAACAGGGTTACTGTTGTGTTACCGATGTGTACGGAATTTAGGAGCTGAATTTCCTGTCTTTGATTTCTAGGTTTACCTTTAGTCTGACCTAATGACTTGCCAGCTCAGGGACCCAGGTAAGATCAGTAACGCCACTGTGAATACTCAGGAAAGATTCTGCTTCATTTTTGAAAGGGAAAAGCTTATAGTAAATGCCTATTAACTAAGGGAATGTTTGCATTTAAATCGGTCAGCTTAAACTGTGACAATTTCTGTTTTCAGCAGACGGGGGCAGTGTTGCTCTGATGAACGTCATTTGCAAAAGAAACCTGGAATATTTGAAGGAATTTAGGAAAAGACAGAGCAGTTGCCAGCTGCTGTGATTGATGATAAATACAGGGTTTTATTGTGAACTCTGAAAAGTGAAATCAGTGCTAATTCTTCCTGCTTTAGCAGCGTAGTCCTTGAGGAGGGAAAGGGTTCTGACGTGACTGTTGCAAATTTATTTTCTCTTACACCGAAACTGTGCAAAACTTCAAATATCTTATTCTGTGTGGAAAGCACTTTTCTGAGCCCGGGTCTCTTTTGTTGCATTCCAGCAAAGAGTATCTCAGCTCCGTCCTGAGAGGAACTCCTGTGTGGAATAAGAGCCCACTGAGGAAGTAGCACAGGATTTGGCAGTCCTTTTTGGGTGATTGATCAGACCTTTTTCCTTAGCTGGTTGTGAGTCTCCAATACATGGAAGCACCTGTATGTGACCTTTTTAGAGCTGGATTAACAGGATGAACAAATAGCAAATCTGGAGGTGGTAAGAGGAGAAAATTCTGTGCTTGCAATGGTGACAAATGTGATGGAGTTTTTGGCAAAAATGATGTTGGATTCTGTGCTTGAAATGAACCACAGTTCTGGAGGAGAAGTAAAGCTGTCTCTCAGAAATATGTTGCTAACTTGTAATCCTCAGATGCAGCAGGCACCGTGAGAAATGCAGCTCTTACTGGAAATCTGGTGTCCACAGACAGGTGTGGTGACAAACGTTTTGTATGGGAGATGAATGTAATCCAAAGAACTGCCTCGGCTTGTTAACAGGCTGGTGTGTCCTTACACAGCCTTAACTAGTCCTGCTGGCTATGGCTAGGAGGAGGCATGGCCCCGAGAGAGCTCCCGGAGCCTTCGCCTGTCCCTGGAAGGGCTGTGCAGAGGATGGAAATGAATCGCTCTTTGTGGTGGCTTGGAGTGAGAGTTTTTACACTGAAACATTAGGAGTGTAAAACCTCAGAAATCTGATTTGAGTCAGGCTAAAGGGTGAGTTCTGGATAATAGCAGTCCGTGAGCCTGACCAGGATGTGAGGCTAATGAAAACTCAGCCCCTGGGAGGGAAGCTGAGGGGGCAAAGCTCAGTATAAGCAAGGATTGAGGCATCATCTACCATGAAAAATAAAGCGAGGGGCCTCTTTTCTGCATTTCTCTCCATGGCTGTTGGGAATGAGACCTGGGACACGTGGGGCAAATAGAAGGCTCTGGGAGCCTGTAACATCTTAAAGGGAATGGAATGGGAATGGGGTGGCATGGACAAATGCATGGATCCCTGGGTTTAGAGTCCCAGCTCCAAAGCTTTTCCCCCACAGTTCCTTAAGGTTTTGTTAACACAAGACCCTGAGAGCTTGCAAAACCCGAAGGAGAAATAATGCACATTGCAGGCACTGTGAGATCAAAAGCTGGGGGTGCCTTAGAGGCAGAGACACCACAATGTGTTTCCTCAGCTATGCCAACAGGAAAGGCAGTGGGCTCTGTCCTCCTCTCGCTATTGTCCCGTTTGAGATCCAGTTAAAAGTCAGAAAAGGTTTTGCACACCTTCAGTGACACGTGCTGTCATATGTGTTAAGTGATGAGCCAAGTCCCTAGGCCTACATGCACGTATGGAAGAGCAGATGCACCCACATCCACACGTTCTACAGTAGGCAACTGCCTACATTAATAAAAGTATCCTAAGTTTTTGGTGTTTTTTCTTACTCCATGTATTGGGAAAGCACTGGCCTTTTCTGGCAATGTAAATGGGGAAAAGAAATATGTCCAGGGAAGCCGGTAGGCTCCACGCAGAGGAGAAGCGCTTTATGAGAGCAGAATTATTAGCAGTGCTCCACTGAGCTGATTTGGAACAGGTCCATTGTGTTTTCAGCAACTGGCAGTTTGGATTGTTACAATTCCTTGGCAAGGACAATAGAAAGATGGTGGTTTCCGGGGGCATAATAAAAGGGTGAGCCCCAGCTTTTGCACACTGCATTTTATAATTGCATGCTTGATGTGCACAATTGGGCAGCACTGCCTTACTTGCCTTAATCCATCTCTCTCGCTCTCTCTCTCTCTCTCTCTCCCCCCCTCACTTCCTCACCCTCCCTCAGAGCAGCAGTAGCTGCTGCAGCTCTGGCAGCTCATCGGAGAGAGCACCGAAAATGAAAAGAGTTCAGTTATCGCCTTAATGTTTTTCCCGGAGGATTCATTTCACCTGCTTCTCCAGTTTTCCCAATAGCTTTTTTTTCACTTTTTAATCCAATAAGTATGGAGTTATTTCACATTTTAAACCCTTCTAAAGGGTTTTAGGAATGGACTTTCTCTCTCCTCCTCCCCCAGCCTTTTTTGTTGTTTTTTTTTTTTTTTTTGACAAGTCAGAAAATTGTGAAGTAAGCGAACAGAGTAACTGAGAGCTGAGAGGGAGAAGACGCTTCCATTCTTTTAGTGCAGTGGGCTGAGGCAAAAAGGCCATTGTAATGGTAAATCGCATGCAGAAAGGAAGAAAAGACTGATAATCAATCACAAATGAAGCATTCGTTTGGATTTTGGCAATTTGCTGGCCAGGGGCTTTTAAATCCATAAACTTTTTCTTTTCTTTTTTTTTTTTCTTTCTTTGACCCCATCTTTAAAAGCACAGTTTTGATCTGCCGAAGAGCGGAACAGAAATCTTGACTGAGCTCTCATGCCCAGAGTACCTGGGAACGGGGAGTGCTCCGTGCCAGTAAAATCCTGACGGAGAAGCAGCACGGTGAAATGTTGATGGGGCTGGTTTTAACCCGTCACCTTGGACTCTGGCTCTGAAGAAGAACTTTCCACCTCAGGCTCTTCTTGTTTCTCATATTCAGGGATGACTTGTGGTGGGCTTCTGGGGACTTTGATTTCCAACCCGGTGGCTCTGTGACTGCCTGCGTGGGTTTTGTTTGCCTGAGTATGTGATTAGGACAGATGAGGATGTTAGACAACATTAACACGAGCATATCACCTTCAGAGTGCAGCATCACCCACAAGGGAAGATACATCTACCTGGAGGCACTGCTGCACGGAGGTGCTCCATGGGGATTCACGCTGAAGGGCGGGCTGGAGCACGGAGAGCCATTAATCATCTCAAAGGTACTTTTCTCTTTTTCTGTGCCGTGCAAGCAAGTTGGGAGTGGTGCCCGACTCAAAGGGCAAGAGTTGTAGAAGTAACACTGAAATGTTATAATTGACGTTGTATTTGGCTTGGGTTTTAAGTGCTGACCACCTGTTCAAGTCAGCAGGTTTGCTCAGCAGCTGCACATTTGAGAAACACAGGAGAGCTCTCAGCATTGTTTAACTATCCAAGTGCAGGTTTTGTCCCACAGGAAATATCGTGGCTTGCAGAAACTGCCTGTATTTATTTCACTGCTATGAATGGGAGGGAGTAGGGGACTCTCACAAAGTGATCTTGTGTCATGAAGTCATGGCATATCTGAGCATGGTCAGTAATCCATCCCCACCACTCCTGAGGTGAGAACAAAGTGAGTGCTTTGAGTCACACGATGGAATGTTGGCTAATTAGAAGTGTGTGTGTGGAACAGTGCAGTACATTCTTGCACCTATTTGGTAAGCGTATATATTGTGCTGTGTTAGTGGTTTGCTCACCCTGTGAACTCTTTAATTACTCAGTATCTGTTAAGTATGGTGTGCCTTCAAGATTTTTATTATTTAATGATTGGGTATTCTCAGCAGGCAACTAGTAGCATAGCTCACAAAGATATTTTGAGGGAGAAAACTGGGAGAAGGAATTCCTCATTCTTACCAGAACCGGTCTGTCACAAGTACCCAGGTACCTCAAGATGCAGGTGCTGAAGACAACGGATTTTCAAAAGCATCACCTTAAATCTATGAATATCTAAAATAGGTTTGACCTATGGCCCTAAAACTGTTCTGAGAATAGGATATAGGTAATTCTGAAATTTTACCTCTAGCGGGTCTGAACCATATTTGTCTCGTGTCATCAGTCTGGTGCATTCTGTGTGTTTATAGTGTGTATGTTGAGCTACCAGGTGCACAGAAGGACATATGTCCGCTCTTACTCCCTCCTGCAAACTGGGATATATGTGGGGAATTCAGTGAATCAGAACCAGCAGCAGCTAAAAGAAAATGCTGATACTCAGAATCAATGTTGTTCAAATCCTTTGCATTTTCAAATCCCATTGCAACTCCCTGTGCAAACACATTCACGTGAAGACTGTCAGTCACTGAAGTAAATTAGTTGTGATTAGTGCATTTACAGGTTGAAAGTAAAAAAAAGAGGGACTCCCATAGAAGTTATTTCATCATAGAGGGGTTTTAGAAATTTCACACAATCATCTTTCTTGCAGGACCTTCTTGGAGACAGTTTGGCATAGCCACAGACAGCAAAAGTAGCCTCACTGAAATGGTGTTATAGTTTTTCTTTTATAAACATTTGGGACTAACACAGGCTGTTCACTGTTCCTGGCAGTGTTCTGCAGTTGTGAGGAAAGAGTTTCTTTTTGCTTTGGCGTTCTTCTCTGGTGTAAAAATCATCCCCCCTGTTTTTTTTCCCTTTTTTCTTTTTTTTTTTTTAATTGGGGGCAGGGAGACAGAGAGGATGGGAGATGGCTCTGGCTGCTGAACATTAATTAATCTATGGGATTTGGTTTCCACAACAACCAGGCCCCTTAATGTCAAACATGCCTGGAGTGTGCATAGTGCCACTGGGAGCTGTATGACTTGTGCCTGCCTTTCCTGAAACAACACCGCAAAAATGTGCTGGGTTTTATTTTTGCTTGGGTTTTCCCTTTTTCCCCCTTGTAGTCCCTGCTTGGTTTGTGCTATCGGTGTCAGCATTTCAGTGTTTTGCTCATGCATGGGTGATGCAGAGCTGGAGAATGGCTGCATGTGAAAACTCTGCTTTCTGGAATTCAGGCAGCTCCCGTTTCCTGGTTTCCAGTTTCGACGGAGAAATTCCTCTTGTCCTTCAATTCACTATGTGCTCTTCAGAATTAATTGCATATTAGTCATTTAGCTAATTCAGTATTCCTCGCCTGATTGTACTGTGAAGTAATGAGGAACTGTGGGGAAATGATGAATTATGTTACAGGTTTAATTATGTACAGGAGTGCTTGGAGAATCACGGAAAGTATTGGGTTGAAAGGGACCATTAAAGATGCAGGCATGCACTGGGAATGATCCAACAACAGTCCTAGATAATACTACATATAAATACCAGAAAATGTGGATGTCAGTTTTTCATTTTTGATTTTTCATAATTAAGAAGTTTTATTTCTGTTTTGGCTCCCTGTTCTGTTGGCAAATAACTATATTTATGTCTGCTTACCTGTCGATTTGCACTGACAGAGTGGTGTTAAATGGCCTTAGAGTAAATGAAAGTGGACATTTCAGCAAATATCTAAGCTGGTGCCCATGACAGCTTGCAATGTGACAAAGTAACACTGATGTAGTGTTATGGAATAGTAGAGAGATGAGAGCTAACAGATCTGTGTGAATACAATAGCTCTTTCTAGCCATCAGGAACTGCTGGGGGCCCAGAGTACTGGTGTGTCTCAGCTTCAGACCAAAGGCTGTAATGGAAGTTCAAAACCAAGAGGAGTCAATTTACAAAAGGCCCACATGCACAGAAACTGCTTCTCACAGCCCTGGGCAGCCCTTGGGAAAGACACGTTTCTCCACCAATAACATGCCACGAATTTATCCAAAAGTGAGGGAAGCAACAGTTGGGAGTGGAAGTGCAAAAAGCAGACCTATATTCTCAGCTGGTAGAAGGTGCTGGTTTAGAGAGCCAACTACCAGAGCTTAAGTATCCTTTTAGTGTATTTTGTTAGTATTGCCTTCAAAATAAGAACAAATGAGAATTTGCTGCCTTTCAGTCAGTTTCCCTTTTCTGTACAGACCTACTTGCTGCTCTCTGTGCAGCAGGACAGGCCAGTTTGGAGGGGGGGAGGTGGCTGAGTGCACAGATGGGCACAGATGGGCAAACTTCCAGTTAAAAACAGTACTAAAGCTTTGCTGACTCAGCCACGGTGCTCAGCACATCATGCAACCCAGCCTAACTCAACCTGTCAGAAATGTTGGGTGTGCAGCTAAAGTGAATTTGCGTAGCTAAAACACACAGATTCTTTCTGCTAATGCTGCTCTTTTTTCCCCTGTGGAAAGACAGCCCTATACTGAAACAGTTTCATGGCAGCTGATTCAAAGTCCTCAAGGCAGGTCTATTTATCATTTATTTTGCTGGAGGTGAGAGCAGACCATAAATTTGTTACATCTGACTCACATTTTTCCCTGAGGGAAGCCTCAGAATAAAGCTTTGTGAAATCCTCCCAGCATCTGTTTTTGTTGTACCAGCAGGAAAGGAATGGAAGGATGGGTAAAAGGTAGTCAGTTGCATGTTCCTTTTCTGCTGCACCTCAAGGAAATGTCCAAAACTCAGTACCTAAAGGAGCAGCAAAGAATGTCGCTGGGTAGCAGCGGGACAGAGCCCAAAAAGAGGCAAACTAACACCGTGTATTTTCTCCCTTTTGTATTGATTCTGTGGTATGAAACATGTTGTCAATGACATGTTGTCAAATAGTCCTTTGGCAAGAAGATTCTCAAGTTTTTCATTACTTCTCTTTTTTTAAAAAAAGTGACAGTTGCTTGTTTTGTTCTTAGTGTTTAAACACATTTGTGCTTAAAAAGTAACTCGGCGTCCTCAATGTGTCACTAAGGCTTCAAATGAGTTGAAGTCAGATTCCCTGAAGTGACCTCCACTCCTCTGTTTCCAGACCTTGGGTCCTACAGTTGAATTTCTAATTTTTTATTATAGCTCTAGTAATTTAGAACTCTGTAATTTTGACCCAGATTTGGGGATGTTTGCTCACAGTGGAAATTTCATTAAACAAGGGGTTTCTTCATCTGGAAATAGAACTTCAGTGACAAATGCCAAAGTCATTGCAGGTGATACCAAATGTTTAATTAGAATCAAATATCCTGTGGCCTCAAAATCATGATAATACCCAGAAGTAAACCCAGATTTCTATTTCCAAATTACTTTCTTGGCTCACCCTTAGCTGTAAGATCAAAAATGTAAAAGTGAAAGCCCTGCCTGTTCTAGGCAGTAAAGGCAAACTGGTAACAGAAGGGTTCATTCCCTCTCAGTTTTCTCTAAGAATTTTTAACCTACGGTAATTAATGTTAATCAGTCTCAACCATTTTGGAGCCAGGAGAGGTATTTCTGTGGTGTGTTTCTCCTTGCTACACAAACCTTTGGAACAGTTCTGGCTGTTGTAGGCCTCTGAAATGCCCTTTTATTTTGAGCTCTGTGTTGACGATACTAACAAAGGAGTTGTTTCTCTTGCCTAGGAATTAAAACATCCAAAGCGTTCTCCCTTGGACAGGGAGAGCTGTGGCTGTGTGGGAACACTTTTCACATGCTGTGCTGGAGTTCAGGGGTTCCCTTCACTCAAAAGGGCAGGTCGTTTGCAGGGACCTCATGCCAAAAGCATGACACAAACTCTGAGATTTACCTCTCAGCAGGGATGTAGGAAGCAATAAAAGTTTAATAATAATGGGAATAGTTTGGGACAGAGCCTGAGAAATAATACGGAATTCTTGTAAGGTGTTTAAACCTTGTCCGGAGCCTGATCCAAACTCTGATGCAATGAACAGCAGTCAGCGCTTGCAGGAGCTGGACCCGGCTGCCTTCGCAAGGCTCCCCTGCCTGCGCTGCTTCTCTGGTATTTTTGGTTGAGAGAGCTCATGGAGCGCTTAGTGACGTGCAATGAGAATTGTTCCACCATTCTTGACAAAACAAAACTCAGAAGGCCATTCTGCACTCAGCGGGTCCACAGACACTTATCCCTGTCTCTGATCCAAACACTGGGAATCCCAGTACCAGGAGCTTTCCCCGCTTGAATGCCCAGAGTCCCTATAAACAAAATAAAATTACCTTATGCACTGACAGGCAAAGTTTCTTTGCATCTGTTCCCTGTATCCCTTGGGGTGACAAGTGGCAGTTTAGGAACTGTTACCCTTTTTGTAGGGCTGCAGGCACAAAACCCGTGTCCAGGGCTCACATTAGGGAGGCTTCTCTGAAGCTGGCAGAGTCATGAGAGGCTTGTTGGCCCAGGCATTAGGACATGAAACTGAGCCAGAGGCACGGTGACATCTTCTGTGATTTTTAAGAAAAATTATTTTTATTTTTTCTTTGGACATTTCCACCCTTGTTCTTGTCTATATGGACTTCATTTTTCTCCTTGCTGCTGAAGAATAGCTTGGGGCCTGTGTTGTTAATGTTTAAAAAAACACCCCTTCTCACCCTTCATCTTCCAATATTCTGCCAGTGGGCTGCTGATGGTAAGGGGTTCATGGTGCAAAATCATCTGCCGGCACATCTGACTCTTGTTGCAGGACTGCAGCAGTGCACAAAGCAGATGCGTGATCCCAGATATCAAGGAAATCTGGGTGCTGCCGACTGGCAACTGCCGCTGTAATTGTTGCAGGAAGCAGTCCCTCACCACTCTTCCTGGTTTCTCAGGGCTCGCATTAGGGCCTCTCCAAAGGCTGCTGATGCCAGCACAAGGGACAGGATCGCCTACCTTTTCTTAAAGCGAGGGAGCTGTTGGATAAAAAGGCTTCTATTGTCAGCCCCTCCATTAGGCTGCCGAGTGTTCTCCAGCACAAAAAGACTTCTGTTCACTTCCACAGCACTGAATTAGCAACCGCAGGCAAACCCAGCGTGCCTGACGTGAGCACGGCCTGGTGGGCACTGCTGCTGCTCCAGCAGGGTCAGGGGCAGCTCTGCAGAGTGCTGAGGGGGCAGTGCCAGCTGTGCTGTGCTGCATCACAGGGAGCCTGGCTACAGGGAATACCTTGCTTGTCCCAAGCTATGAATCCCAAGAGGCACAGACAACTCCGTTATAAATGTGCCTGTGGAAGGAAATGATGACAAAGATGGTCTCTCTGTGCTGAGAAGGGGTGGGGATGGCGTCTGCCAGGTGTGGGTGTCCAGCTGACCAGTCATGCTTTAGAGTTTCCTCCTTAGCAGAGGTCAGCCCAAGCTGTAAAGTTTTGGCCGAAATCCCCAGAGACAGCTGCTCTGAAAGATCAGGTCTCCACCCCTCATTGCAGCCACGTAAGTTACAGAGTGTCATGTCCTTCAAAGTCACAGAAAGGTATTAGAGAAGAAATATTTTCTTCTCAGGACAGAGAGGAGTCCTGTGTGATTAAACACAACATGTAGTCCTTAGGGTCAAGAAATGAAACCTTCTTCGTAAATCCTGCCCTGGCTTTAGTTTACATGAAAGATTAGACAGAAAAATGCCACATATCCTTGTTCACTTGGCTGTAGCGGATACAGCCAGAGTTGAGGTTTACGCTGATCCTAAAATGAGAGCCAGGGAATGCACTCTTTAACTCAGTGTTTGTACACAATAGATGTTTGCTTGTGAAAGGGTCCACTACTTTCAACCTTTCCCACACTTCTTGGGAGCCCAAGGCATAGAAAGAAAACCCATCATCAATAATAGAGCTGGAGCTGAGCTAATTTAATCTCAAATTTCATTGGTGTTTGCCTTGAGTATCTTCTGATGAAGCTCAAAATTGTGGAGCATGAGTCCAGCATGTGTCTATTGCACAGGAAGCTTTTGACCAGTGACAAGACCCAAGGGTACAGCTGGAGGTGTGTCAGAAGAGGTTTAGGCTGAATGTTAGGAAGTGATTTTTCAGCCAGAGGATGGTCAGGCACTGAACAGGCTTCCCAGGGCAGTCATGGCCCCCAAGCCTGCCAGAGCATAAGGAGTGCTTGGAAAATGCTTTCAGGCACATGGTGGGATCCTTAGAGTGGTCCTGTGCAGATTTGGACTTGATGATCCTCATGGGTCCCTTCCAACTCAGGATATTCTGTGAACTAGTCAGAACTGGGAGGGATCTTTGAAAGTGAAAATGAGGTGAACTATAATTTGCTTTCCAACAAACACTGGTAGTCAAAGGAACAATGTCCAGAGGCCTTTGAAAATAGACTGCTAAGGCAGAAAATTTCTGTCGCTCATTTGTGTACTTCCAAAGCCTTGAGTGAATCCCCGTCCAGTGGCAGCAGAGAGAGCATCCAAGGCCGTGCCAGGAAACCCTGAAAGATGTTGGCACCCATCAGTACCAACTGAGTACACCTGAGAGGTGGAAAAAAACTTTCCAAATGTTGTTTGCTTTAAGTAAGAGAAAGTTTGTGTCCACTCATTCTCACAGCTGAACTGGAAATAGAGTTCTTGTCTTTCCATTTTTAGCCAGCCACTGCCTAAATCATAAAAAAAACCCCAACAAATAAATGATTCCAGGTTTCTTGGTCAACTGAAATTAGGAAAAGAACAACAGGAGCAGAACAAGAGCAGCTTATCCAGGACACAGCTTGTTAACATCCTAACTGCTATTCAAGCATAATATTAATTTTTCACACTTGCATTAAAAAATCCCACCAAAAAAAAAATCAAACCCCAGTGAAGAATGATTCCTGCTGATAAGAAAATCACTGTGCTTAAATTCATTAATAGAATAGGCTGTGGGATATATTTCAAAGCATGGGGTGAGAAATAAGCTCCCAAATCCCATTAAGAAATAACAGGATTTATGTGCATTCCTCCCATATATTAACTTTCCCCTCTGGAAACGTCTTGTGCTGAGCTGGTGCCATTTTTCAGGCAGGTGCAGTGTTTTGCAGTTCCCACAGACTCACCAGATAATCTGCCAGGCTGAAAGCCCTTCCCCATTCTCCATCAAGAATGGGGATTTTCCGAGGCACGGCTGAATGAGGAGTTTGGCTGACAAATGCCGTGGCTGGGCGTTGTAGCGGGGTTCAGTCACACATTCTGCACTGATGCCGTAAGCAGCTCTGGCCCGGCCACATCCGCCGCTCTGATGTTTTCAACCCCGGCCAGCAGAGATCCAAGAGATACCGGAGTTTAACAGCCGCTGTCGGGAGCGGGGCATTTTCCAAACATGACATGCAGAGGTACCATTGTGAGCTGAAGTCTTCGGGGAATTGGTCTGTAGGATCAGCAGGGTCCAAAAACTTCCCAATACCTGTGGAGAACTGACTCCCTGAGAAGGAGTGTCCACTGTAGCCATATGGAAGTTTTACCTTGCTTTTCTGTTGAGCTTGTGAGCAGTATTTATTTTCTCTATCATGGTAGTGGCAGCAGGATAAAGTTAAAAGCTACAACCCCTTTAATGCTGTTTATGAGTGAAATAAAGAAATCTGCTCCCAGGTGGTTGGAATTTATAGTTGTGATACAGTCATGAGATGTAAGTATAAAACTCCAAATGCGGGGATGGGTGAAGAGTGAAGCAGGAGTGAGTCTGCAAATGGACCAGGGAGTTTACTACCTCATACAAGGATGATGTTACTTGTGATTTATGCATCATTTAATATTGGATTTTAAGATGTTTACAATGGCACACAATTGCTGGAATAATTGTGTCCTTGAAAACTCACAGTAGTGCCGGATCCATTATTGCTATGTTTTTTTTTACTTTTCTGTAAAAATATGTGTTCTCTAAAGGAATGCTTCGTTTAGAAAAGTGATTGGTCCCCGGTGTCAGACCTCATGTTTTCATACATTGATTGATGACCAGTCTTGCCAGTGGACTGAGAGAGACCCACATTTCTCAAATGCAGTCTCATAGAAACTGGGAAATGAGCCGATGGAATCCAGACCAAAGATCTGGCTGTTTTCCAGGGGCAAATACATGGCAAGACACATTTCCAGTTTCAAGAGAGGGGCTTGAAATGGAGAAAGAAATGTGAAACATTTGGACAGCGAGGGGTGGGGTCACGGGGGAATCTTCATTTTCTCAATGGTCCCTCTTCCCTCCCTCCTGCCCTGCTCCGTTTGGTGTTTGCTTAAAAGCAGTTGCCAGTGTTTGTTGAATAGTGTCAGCACAGGAGGGATGCAGCCGCTGACCTGACTAAAAGGCAACAGCAAAAGGTTAGTAGAATTAGTCTTGTACTGCAGACTTGTATTAATAGTTGTATTGTGGGGCTGTTGGCACAAACTCTGCAATTAAAGAAGTTGTTGGCACTCTTCCCTAGGTTAAATTACTATGGCTGTTCCCCCTGCTTGCAAGTCAATGAATACAACACTTTTGGGGAGGCAAGTTCAAGCATTTTTGTTCTTTGGGGATTCCACACATTTCTGGTCTCAAGCTAAGAGGTTTCTGCTGGCTTTCCAAGCAGACCTCTGTTGTTGTTCTGTCTCTGCAAACAGCCCGTGCAAACTAATGCTGGAATAACCAAGCAGGGAAGGAGGTGGGTGAGAGGGAAAGAACCCACAAAAGACTGATGGAGAAATAAATGCCCTTAGAGGAGGTCCTTGCTTTCTCTCCTGCCCAGATCCACGGATGTTTCTTAGCGCTGGGCTATTGTTGGAGAGGATTAGTTTTCCATCACAGCTTCATCAGGGGCAACTTGCCCTTTTTGTTAGGCCAAAAACACAGCCACAGACATGAGAGGGGAGGGACTCCCTGCATATGCTTGCCCATAAGTGCAGAACAGCCCCTTTTTTCCAGCCTGAGGCCCTCATCCCACTCCTGCTTTAGTCAATGGCAGTTGGGTTTGTTCCAGGGGTCCCCACACTCCTCTGTGCCATTCTGCAGGGGCCGCTCTCAGCAATATACCGCCACAGCTGGAAAAACTCTGGGTTTCCAATTCATTAACAGTTCCTTCTACTTTGGGAAAAGAAGTCCTTGCGCTTCTTTCTGAGTCTGTCTCTAATGTAGCAACACGTTGACCTGCCAGCAGCACCTGTGTCCTCACCTGTTCACTAAGGGGTACCTCCAAAAATCACTCTTCCTTCTGTGTGGTCCAGTCCTTTGGGGTAGCAACCTGTAAACTTCAGGCACAAGAACTGCAGGTGCTTCAGTCTCTCTTTTCCTGTGGCTAGTGTGGAAAGGCAGCGAGACTGTGGGGAGACTGTGCTCTGGACAGTCTGAGCTGAGAAACCTGTACAGAGAACATCCAAGATTTCTAATAAACTGGTGCTATGCAAAAAAATGTCAAGGCACAACCTTCATCTGTGCTTCCCTTAAGACTGGCTGTTATTTAACCAAGTGTTGGACATTAATTATGAACTGCAGTTAGAGGTTTCCCTGCCCACCAGGGACAGGGGCTTTTTACGGTTTATATCAATGTTTGATGGAGATTGATGGAGAATGAGCCATGGACACACCAACAAAAGGTGGAGGTTTGGAGGAAGGAGTAAGCAGAAACAAAAGTAAGTGCGCTTAGTGACTCAGTGTCTCTACGACTTGTTATGTATCTCATCAGCTGCTGAAACAAAAGGTTCCTGTGCTGATTGGAGCTGAAGAGAACCAGGGTGAGCATCTATTGTTCTGTACGTTTTATTCTTCTCGGGCTGGGATCTTGTCAGCTCTCATTAGCTTAACAGGTTGGACTGTGTCACCCCTTGGATGGGAGACCTTGCAAGGCAAAGAGAAATGACACAAAGTGGTTCAGTCTGTGGTCCTGCTCCCACTGAGTCAGTGCTGAATCACTGACCCCTGGGGGTTTGCGGGGAGAGGGTGTGATAGCGCTGCTCTGTGAGACCTTCTGCCTTTGGTGATGAGATATTATGGAAGCTCAGGCGGTGGCATATTGTACTAGGGAAAAAATGTGATGCCACAAGCTAAATTCTGTTCAGGATAAATCACATGCCAACAACAGCATTATCATCTTGATTTTTTCTGAGTCACATAAAGCCCTCTTTGTAATTCACAGGGGGTTGTAGTCTGCCCCTGTACTTTTGGTGACCAGTTGTAGACCAAGCACAATTCTCAGTCAAATGTCTTTGGTTAGTTGCTGATTCTTCAGCACTCCAGAGTGAGTCTGCTTCTCTTTAAGGTAATATGAAAATGGGGGTAGTATCCTGACATTTCCAATAAAAGCATTACCTTCCGTTATGCCTGTGGCCGTGGCATTCCCCAGTGACTGAAAGGGAGCAAATCAGTCCAGCAGCAACTGGATCCGAGTTGGCTCCCTGCATCCCTGTGGGATGTCACTGGCCAGCTTCACAGCAATACCTAGAAATCTGCAAGGTGAGTTTATTGTGCCAGAGTATGGCTTTGAATTACTTCCTATCAAGGTAGTTCAAGGCAATCACCTCTGTATCTGCTAAAAGTTGGGAATGTGGGTAAGGAAGCCGAAGTTAGAAAGACACCTTTCTGCACAGGAGAGATGAGAGACTGGGCCTTTCCAAGCTCTGTAGCTATCCCTGTGAATTCCCTAGCAAAAAAAAAAAACCCAAAAAAGAAAAAAAGAAGATGGATAAAAGGAAAGTCTGGTTGTCTCATAGCTGCTCAACAGGCAACCCTGAGATCCCTCTGGCAAGAGCAACTGAAGCTGAATTTGTCATTGTTTGGCTTGTGTCACCCAGCTGGTCGGGTCAGAGAGCTTCTCTGACCTGAGTCCATGAGTGATGGACAGGTCTGTAGCGGCCATTATCACAACATAATCACATGGAGTGAAAGGAAAACCCCGTGTGCCTTTCTTAAGTTTTTCTCTCCCTGTTCTCCAAATCTTTAGGATAATACATCTTTTCTTATTTTATTCTGAATCCGTTAATGCTTCTGTTGTGTAATAAGGTTTTCACAGCAAAATATGGCCTGGAAAGTAGTAAATGGAATTCTTCCAAGGATCCCCAAAGATCTGCAGAGATTCTGTTCCACTGCTAAAGGAAGCATTAATCATGGTCAGAAATATTTCCTGCTGGGTTGTAGTGTGCTTTCTGATTTCCTCTGTCCCTCAGGCACTAGTGGAAATTCCAGTTGATAAGAAGGTGTGTGGGGTTTTTTTGCTGGTTTAAGCTAGCTAAATTTGTTTTGGAATGGAGCAGAGGGTCTGTAACTCCTTAGAGGTATTACTGCTCTTGCCAAAACTAACAGCGGCCAGGAAGAAAAATGCTGGAAACCCAAAGACCCTGGTCAGGAGGAGAACAGAGGAAGGGTTTTGTTGGCCTGGAGGCTTATGAAATTCTTTTTCTCTTTCTGTATATCTGGATAGATGTGTGTTGCAGGCTTGGGGGGCAGTGTAGGAGGAGATGTGCATTCAGAGCAGGCAGTGTCAGGAGTTTGGTTGTTCACTTGGACTTACAGTTTTCATTTACTCACAGCATATTGACCATGGCATGACTACTAATTTTTAATACATGGAAAGCTTAAAGAGCATAGAACTATGTAATATTCTTGGTTTGGTGGCCTCTATAAAGAGACTGGTCCCTGTGGACCCTGAAACAAAATCATGGCAAGATGGAAAGAATAGAAAAAAATGAGGGACTCATGCTGAACTGACTAGTTTTGTTTGACCCTGTACAATAAATGCAGGTGAACTGTGAAATGAAAACGATCACCAAGACCAAACCTGAAGCATTCTGCTTAAAAATATCAAAGTTAAAAGCTTCAACCCTTTAGAGTTATTCCTTCTTTCCGGCCTTTTAGGGATCAACACCCCTTACTGCATTTAACCTGCATATGGAAGCAGCCTTTTTCTTGCCACTGGAATCACTATAGCTAAATAAGGATGCCCCGCTCTTGTCTTTTAAACTAAAGCTCTGCTTGAATGTGGAGCCCTCGTTCCACTTATGAATGACACTCCTTGTTATCTTTGGGGCTTATTTTGACCTTTTGTCTTCTGGTGAAATGGAGCTGAACCTTGCCAGAATCCCCCTTTAAGACCTTTTTTTAATAGTACAAGGGATATCTTAAGCTCCTAGGAAAACTTAGGTAGTAAGGCAGAATTTTCATAAAGGAATGGATGTGATGATATCACTGGATATTATTCCTGTGCCTCTCCTATTTCTACTGGAGAAAGATATTTTGCTTTCTTTATTATTATTGGTAACTGTAGCTGAGTGAAAAATGGATTTTCAGGTCACTGGGTGTTAAAAAAATATTTGCACTTGATCCAGATGGTTTGTTTCAATAACATTTTTCGTTTTGACAATTCCCAGAGATAGCTTCAACTACTAAAATCAAATCAAATAATGACACGCTAATTTGAATCGAAAAATTGTAGCTTTTTGTTTTAAAAATAGTGACCTTCAGGCTGTTTTCTTTTTAATGAATATCTTATCAGAATCAGTGTGTGTTGGGAAGTGTTTCCACTATTAACATGACACTGATTGGATTTAATCACCTAAGTCACACAGGCATTAGGAAAGTTGATGAGCAGTTTTTAAAGCAAAGTAGATGAGAACTGAATTTGCAGGAACACTGAGTGTCCAGGGAGGTTTCCCTGGTCCTTGTTTGAATACTCATAAAAAATCTGACTTTCTCACTGAAGTTTCCTGTTGGCAACTGCTCTTATTTGTTCATACCTAGAGCTCTCACCTGTGATGTGTTTCCACCCAGAGGGGATACCGTGGCCCTTTGCCTGTGAATACTGCAGTGCAGAGAGGCAGGGAAAGAGATCCTGTGATGACCATCATCCCCAGGTCTGTCAGGAGGACCGTAGTTCCCTCTGCCTGAGCTAAAAAGCTCCGCTCTAAGCAGAACCTTGTGCGGAGCTGGATAAGGCCAGGAAGGAGGCCCCGTTTGCTCAGCATTTGTGCTTAACCTCACCGCACAGCCCCGGCTGCCCAAACCTTGTTATTTCAACTATCCCAAATAACTTGTGAGATTTGTCTCTAAGTCTAGGGATAGCACTAATCCAGGCAAAGAGGTTTTGGTAGTGTAAGGCCTTGTCAGTGGAACAACGTGTGAGAATGCAGCAGCTTCTCTTAAAGCTGGTGTATACACACCGAGCCAGTACTTGTGTGCTATGTGATCCACTGGCTTTGTGCATCCTGGAAGTGTCCAAGGCCGGGCTGGATGGGGCTTGGAGCAACCTGCGATAGTGGAAAGTGTCCCTGCCCATGGCAGGGGTTGGAACTACGTGGTCTTTATGGCCCTTTCCAACCCAAACCACTCGGTGATTCTAAGATGGATACAGCCCTGTGGGGCTCCATTTCCATTGGTGCCATAGGACTGGGTTCCGGTGACCCAGGCATCCAAATGTGCCTGTAGCTCATCACACCTTGCTGGACTTTTTTGGCCTGGTGGAGCACGCTATGGAGATGGGCGCTATCTGTGTGCTAGTGCCCAGCAGAACCCTTGAGCAGCAATGTCAGCTGGAAGGTCTTGCGCCCACCCTTGTTCTCAGTTCAGCATTGCTCTGGCTGTAATTCCCAGCACGTGAGCTCTGGCCTCAAGCGCTGCCTCACTCGCAGGACTTGCGTTGGCTGAGGAGCCGTGGTGGCTGTGCCCCGCCTGGAGCAACCCCAGGGTTAGCTGAGGACAGCTGCTGCATGAGGGTGCCGGCTCCGCGCAGCCTCACGCGTCCCCTCCCCACGGCACATGGGAACAGCCAGCACGGTGTTTGAGGGAGGCTGGAATGGGTGCGTGTGTGTGCTAATGAGGCCCAGAGGTGCTGCCAGCCAGCCCTCTCCAAGGGCACTTTGCACATGAGTGCACCAAGAATGCACCAGCTATTCAACGGTAATAAGTTTTTATAAGCACACGTTTCTGACCATGTCAAATTTTGTGCCCATTCAGCTGCTAAAATCCATGGAATTTGACACTGGGGAAACAATCACATTTGAGAAGAGCTTGTACAAAGGGGAACTCACATTGCTTCCCAGCTAGAGCCTGAGCAGTTGATTGGCTTTTCTAACACAATGTCACACATTTATTCCTTAAGCAAGATTAAAACTTTAGAAGAAGAAAGATTAGTCAGCAAGATTAGAATAGAAAACATTCTTAGAGAGTTATATTAACCCTAAAGGATCATCTGCTCTCCACAACTGCAGAAGTAAAAGGACATTTTTTCTTCCACAGTTTTGGATAAGAGAGGGTTACAAACACACAAATGGGGCCTAGTCCATTCTCAGCTCAGAAATCCCATTATTTTCCTAATATTGCCTATGTGGGTAAAGTAAAACCTGCTCAAGGGTGTGAATACGATGAGCAAACGGGAAAGAATCATGTTCCTAGAGGTCTCGGTGTCCCAATACCCAGACAACAGCAGCAGATGCTGACGTGCCCAAGGGGCTCTTCACACTGAAACGGGAGGAGTGTGATATCTTCTCCGTTAGAAAAAACCACAGAATCTAAATCATGGAAAATCACTGGTGAGAGAGACCCAGTAAGCATCAAGGAGTGACAGGCATCACCACTGCTGTAGCAACAAGGTGTCATCCTTGTTAAAGACAAAGAAAGCTCTTAGGTTGGCTCTCATTGCCTCCCTGGGTGAAGTGTTGAAGTACAGGAGATGAAATCTTATTTCCCACACTGCTGGTCTGATATCAGTTTACCACAATAACTGCTCTCTGGAAAAATAAACATTAGCTCAGCAGAAGGCAAACCGCAAAACACAAAGAGACGGAATATTAAGGAAATGGTGAGCAGTCACTTGAGCTTGTACAGGAGCACTTAACTTTCTCACCCCAAGGGCTTGAGCGAGGTGAGAGGAGTTCCTGGGACTCATTAACCACAGATCCATTGTTCATTGGAAGCTTTTGCTGTGGGGTGATCGATACTTCAAAACCTGCGTGGGAACTGATGGGAGATTAGGAACAAATAATAAAAGTGAAACCAGCTTACAGGCCTGATCCTTTCTGCACTGTGGCTTTGGGCAGTTTAATTCCTGGGCAGTGAGGAAAGCAGTGTGGTTCAAGAGAAGGGGCCCTGCAGCAGGACGAAGGAGTTGCTGCTTAAAATCCAGTTCTACCTCGGGCCCTCACTTGTGCCCTCTTTTACCTAACTTCTGGTTTGGGGCCATTTGAGGTCTTCCTGCTGGCACACAGGAGCAGACACATAACACAGTCTTAGTTGTAGGTGATGGGCCATGAGACTAACACGGACACAGAGGGTTTTCTGGGCTGTTGCACAACAAGGGCTATGAAGAAATACCCTTGAGTGCCTTTGCGAGGGGCGTGATGAACAGTCAGGGTGGGAATCTGCTCTTGGAATTGTCCTGTGGTAAACCTGGAAAGAGCGAGTGAGATGTCAGCAGTGCTTTTTCTGCTGCACCCTGACGTAACTGAAGCAGATTTTGGTTCTGGCTATTTAAGTGTGATGGATGAGCATTATTATCTGCCTAGAGAAATGGAGACACAATGGCAAAGTCATCCAAGGACAGCCCTTCGGAGTTGGCCAATATCCCAAATCTACTCTATGGCATCAAAGAACAGTATTTTTTATCTGGGCTGCTTGTCTTCCAGCAGCAGTGGAAATAACCTCTCTCCTGCCTGATACTCCTTTGCTTCACACCTCCCCTGCTTTTTCCAGGCCACAACTGAACTTGCAATTAGCTATTGATGGGAGAAGGAGAAGTGAGTGCTGTGCCAGAGCTATGGAGAGGGGACCTTTCATAGGACGGAGTGGCCAGGCCTTAGGAAATAAATTATGATGGCCTTTTTTCTTTGAGTTCTGAAAAACCCTTGTTGAATAGCTATGGGACCTTTTTCTTAGATCCTGCTTTAATATTGCCTTCTCCATCATTCCCAAGAAAGCTCCCTGATTCATCAAAATCACCAGATGTAATGCATGGAGCAATGATTTCCAGAGGCCAGTGCTTTAGCTGATGTAAATAAACACATTTGTCATACTGGAACAACACCAGGATCTCGGCTGAGAAATTGCCCCGTGTTTTTCTTTCACTGGAGTGAATAATGTGTCCCTAAGGTACAAAACCAATTACCTAGGCATATTGCTCTGTCACAAGGAAAAGACTAAGGAAAAGACTGCAGGTAGGCAGTCTTGGGCATAAAGCTCAGGCACAGCATTCAGCATCTTGGAACAGGATTTCATGTACTGCTTCAGCAGGACATTCAGCTTCTGAACTGACCCTTCAAAGAGGAGGAGACAAGGAAAAAATACAGAAAAACTTTAAAAATGCATCAGGTTATTCAGTTCTTATGCTGCACAAATAACGAGCCACACGGGTTTTGTTCAGAGCATACTCTTTCCTCGGGAAAGCATGAGGATCACTTCTCATCATCCTCCCAAAAGAGAAAGAAGAAATACTGTTGGCTGACATTTGCTTCAAGACCAGCCACTTCCATGTTTGCTTGTGAAGATTGGAAGGGTTCACAGAAGAGTCTGATTTAGCAGCAGGGTGGATATTTGCAGTGTTGGAAAAATCGTTTCAAAACTGAAAGTTTCTTAAACTCCACTATGGATGTATTTCCACAATACGAAAATCTGCGTAATGAAGGGTATTAGACAAGAATATTTTGGGGAGCTTGACTCTATATATTTCATGGCTTTCGTTCCCTGCACCCAGTGAACCATCTGCATTCAGTGAATCCTGTGCCCAGCTTCTAAACCTTCTGCTGAGGTAGTGGAGCTAGACAATGCCAGACCACTAGATATTAAAACTTGGTCTGTGTTTTTGGACAGATAAGGGAAATGTTGTGTAAACTGGTCTAATGCATTTTCCTATCACATGAAGTTATCTGTATGCATTTATTTTTCATTGTCAATCAAATAGTCAAATTCTGGTTTTAATTCTGTTCCTACAGTATTTTAAAATCCGCAAAGAATTGTATTTACATGTCATGCTTTGGTGCTTAACTCCAAAAGCATTTCACCTGTGTGCATTTGGGAACCTGGGCCTTTATACATTGATTTCTTCTCTGTAATTCCTGAATGAAAGAAGCTTTTATGAGACTATGGGGTACAAGCAGATACCTAAGCATATTGTGAGCATTTCAGCAAAAGCCCTCTTTTTAAACAATAGTTTTCAAACCAAAGCATAGGGCTGCAGTTTTGCCAGCGTCTTACTTTTCTATTGGGCCAGGGAAAAGCCATATTTGGAGTTGCACTAAACCTGCAAGTTCTCTGGCTGTGTTTCAGTCTGCCTTCCAGTCAAACTGGCATTTGTCTCCCAGTTCCAGAAATGTTACTGTGATGATGATATGTGAAATGGAAACAAGACAATTAGCGTTTCAGACATGCCAAGCTGGCACTGGAACCAACTTACTTGAACTCAAGGGAACAAATCTGACGTGGAGCCCATTCAGTGTAAACAGCAGTCTCAAAAGAGCAGCACGCCTTTATTTTCTGATCACGGTGGGTTAACGACTGCTTGTTAGTCCCAAGGTGTTCTCTCCTTCCCCACGTCCATTCCTTCAGAAAAAGGAATGGGCTTTGCCCTTATTACTCAGATTAAGAGTTTTGACCATGAAGTGATGAAGCATATGCTGTGAGCTATTACAGCTTCATTGGCAAGCGGCAGGACAAAATTGTTCAGGGACTGTGAGCACAGGAATGGATGATAAGAGCCTTTTCATTTATTAATCACTTTAATTCACATCTGAAACTCAGTCAGCTGAAAAATAACCAGCTCTGGAGAATGGGCACGTAGAGCACAACACGGTCAGCTCATAGCTCGGTCGTGACATCCGTGTTTTACTACTTGTACTTTGGGAGGCTGTGCCAGGATTAATGACTCTGGACAATGCTGAGAAATTGTTCATTATATGCGGAAGTTTATTAGATTAACTGACTAGGAGACATTTTGTGGAGATCTTCACTGGGGTGCTGCCAATCCCATGTTTTAAATGGAATATTAAGTGTTTTCAGTTTAACTACAAAAAAAGCATCTGTAGTCAGATGCTGCAGGGAAAAGATTAAACTGAAGGTGGGATTTTTATTTTTAATTCTTTTCTCCTCAAAAGAAAAGTTTCAGATTGGTTTATGCAGGAATTAATTACTCATGAACCTGTGTTATGATGCTGAATGTTCACACATTTAACACGTTTTTAGCTGTATTCTAGACGTCTTCCAAGACTTAAATCTCCTGTAGTCCATGAAAATGGAGGTAGCAATAGATACCTTGGAGAGATGGGATAGCTGATGCTGGGAAGCTTGTAAACTCCCACAGCCTCGGAGGAGGAGAATGTTCACGGTTACGGACACCCATCAGCCACATACAGCTGTCCTTGCACCAGGGTTACCCTTGCTGCTACTTGGAGTGGAGGGAGAAGGAGAGGATTTAAAACATTTTCGTTCATTAAAGTATGACAAAAGACCTTATTCTGCCCAGGCATGCAGCCCACAAAGCTGTTTAGGGACTGAAAGAATCAATTGAGGCGATCCAGCGGCAGCAGGACAAAAGACCTCGGGCAGTGTAATTAGCTAAATACTGCATGCCGCTCCTTCAGCCCCCACTCAGTTAATCAGGACAGGGATGGCTGAGTGGAAAACATCGCTGAGATCATGTACTGGCCACAGTCACCTGGGCTCCTCTGAAAGCCACGGCTGGCTTCTGGGCTTTATATATTTCATCAATAATTGAAACCAGCTTCCCCACAGATGGACATCCAGACTCAAGGCAGTTCTTGTGACAAATGGTGACAATATTAGTGGCAAGTACAGAGGAGAGACTCCATCCCTGCATTGCACACTGTTTAGCTCTGAAGACAAACACCAGCACAGTTACATCTGCAATTTTCACGGGAATCTCTAGGATCCAACAGGAACAGTCAAGAGGCCACCACGACCACTGTGCTTTCCTACTCTGTATTATGGCTCTCCATGCAATGAAGGCATTAATCCTGACCTCAGTAAGGGCCAGAATGCAGGAGAGAATCAAACTGCTTGGGCTTTGTTCAAATCTGGGGGTCCATCCTGTCAGCAGAAGGGAGATTTAAGTAAAAGAGTCAGCTGGCTCTGCTCCTAATTCAGCTTGAGGAACAGATGCTGGGTTTTTACTGGAACTGGTGCTCTGTGCAGCTTTTCAAAGGGCCAGCACTGTACATTTTTAATTATTATGTTGGCAAGGGTGAGAGTAAACAGCAGCAGTTCAATATTAGTGTTCCCAAAAGTCTCTGCTGGGACAGCTGGAAACTCACACTTGCAGCGTTGTCCCATTTCCCTGTGGTTTTGCTCTTCTCCTGCCAGGGCCTTTGAACATGAGCTGGTCTTCAAAGCTCATCCAAGCTTTTCACAAGTTCAGCATGGTCTGCTTTGATACAGACAAGGCAGTGTCTGGTTTTCACCAACTCATTTAAAGACACTTCTTGGAGAGAAACGTTATCTTAAAAAATTTGGAAGCCTGGAGGAAGCGTTGCTACTGCCCATCTGTAGCCATAGCAAAGGAAATACCCATTCCAAGCCTTCTTACAGAGGGATTTTTTCCCTGTAAAATCCTGCTGTATAGGCTTCATCCAAACCCCATGAAATGGAAAAGGCATATTCTGAATTTAGCAATGCGTGGTCCAGTCCCTGGAAGGATATTAATTAAACTAATTCCAAACAGAGCAGTGTCTGCCACAGTATTTCTGCTTTGAGGTTTCCAGTGTACTTTTTGTTCTTTCCTCTTGGAACTTTTACGCAATCTTCAAGTTTTCTGCAGCTTGTTTGTCTCAAAGCTGTTGTTGCAAAATTGTTTGCCAGAAAGGACATTGTCATCATTCACGGGAGCTATTTTTAAATTCCGCCAAGATTCCTCAGTGAGAGTGTTATCCCAGAGACCTGTACATCCCAGGGATGCTGCGGAGCGACTTGGAGCTGAAACAATTGACCACATTCACTGAGGTGGCGGGGACACCATAGGGAATCAGTGTAGTTACCTTCACTGGAATTTGGCCGGCGTCCCACTACGCCTACCTCTAATGCTTCTGCTCTTACAGGAATGTCCTGGGATTTTCATTAATGTACAATTCAGCTTATAAAAACATGTGCCTGCTGCCTTATCCCCTGGAGCTACGGCCAGTAAAGAAATGCTCTTTAGCCTCTGTGTAGTGTCTGGCTTTAGCAGGCACATTCCCTTCCTTTCTAGTTATTCTTGCTCCTTTCCTTCCTCCTCCCACCTCGAGATGCAAGGGTAAAGTTTCCAGTGCATTGTGTAAACAGTGTGAAGCAGGAATATGATTTTTCAATGCTTAAGATTGAAACTAAGAAAACGGAAAAGGCCGTGCAGTATTTGGATGTGAAGGGTTGCTTGTACCCAGATTCATCATCACCTTGTGTCTGTATCAATACCTCCAGAACCTGGCACTACATGCAAGAAGAGAGGAGACCAGTGAGCCAAATGGCCTTCTCATGATGCAGGAGTTAGGGCTCATTTTGTGTCCTGCTCTAGTTCAGATATTAAACTGGAATATGGAATCTCTATAATCCAATTCTTTCCCGAGATCAAGGGCCTTTCGCTGCTGAGAGCTGAACATGTCATTCTGCATCGACCTTGTTAGAGGGAATCTCGGAGTTGTTTGTCCTGTCAGTTTATTTTCAATGACATTTTTGGAAACAGAAGAGCATCAAAAAAATAAAATTTAAAAAAGAATTGAGAGAACTGTGAGAAAGCAGGAAATGGGACCAAGTGGAGGAGGAGGCAGGAAGAGAATGCATGTGTTCAGTTTGTGTTTGCAGTGCTTGTGTGGGACTCGTCACTGGCACAATACGGTAAAACAACAATTTGAAACCCTTCCTCTAGAAAGGCATTTACGTATCATCCTGGAGATGCAGGGCAAGGTGTAAATCCAAAGCACACAGGAAGGAAGAAGACAGCGGGCAACGTGCCTGGTGTTTTTACAGGTACGTTTACCTCATCCATCGCCGTGGCACCTGACAGCTCTGTAAACTTGGACCTGCCTCAACCTGAACTGCAGCTGAATTCATTTGTGTGTCTACTGCAGCTAAAAATAGTTTGGCCAAAAAGTGTTTGGCTTGGTAAATGAATAAGCTTGGAAATGCAGGTATAAATTCCCCTTCCTAAAATGTCTGGATAAGACAGTTCCAAGCAGGACGTGGCTACTTCAGGGGATTCAGGCAAGGAGAGGAATAGGTGCTGTGTGTGACTGTGAGAGTGGCTTTAGGGAGGACCTTTCCCTGTTAGCCACATCTGAAGGGATTTTTTTAAGGCAGAAGAGAACAAATGTCTTTCCTGTCACTGTCCTGTCTGGCAGTTTTTGCACTATTAATGTCCGTATCTGCAGTATAAAATCAGCAAGAAGGTTCCCAGAATGCTATGAAATGTCTTGTTAATCACTAGCTAAGCCTGCTCTTATCATCTTAGTTTCCAAATTGCTGCAGCATTCTCTTGAGCTGGTGAAAACCCTGCCATGCAGGTTGAAGACATTTTTGGCTGACGTGTGGGCAGGGAATTTCAGGGGTTTTTGGCCTCGTGGGCAGTAGTTAAAGAATTGACACAGAGCATGAACAAAATTAATTCGGTGCTTATTAACATGAATGTTAAATAATTTTTAGCAGCATAAGGTACTTGAGGAGAAAAACATAGGGAATATGCTCTGAACCACCAGGTGAAGGATACTATCGGGAAAAAGAGCCCTCAGAGATCGTGTCTGGCAGAGTGGGAAGCATTGAAAGATACCAGCCAGACAAACTGAAAGGGTCAGGACCCCTTTCCTCTCCTTTTGTACTTAGACAGAGGAGTGCAGCATTTCCTGATGAGCCTGCCTGGGTTTTCAGTATTTAAATTGAGGAATAAGGTAAATACCACTCTTAAACACTTTATTCTTGCTTTCCCACACAGTAAAATTTATTCAAGCATCTGCCTTTGAACCTTTCAGATATTTTCTGTGGCTTAAGTGCAGCACTGCTCTATTTTCACACCACCAGTAATAACTGCAAAATTATTTCCATTGAAGAATGAGTTCCATGAAAAAGCAGTTGTCCCCCGAATGTCGAGCAGCCGCGGGGTGGCAGCAGAGGACAGGGATAGTGACTGCAGGGACACCCGACCAGGGCTGGCTATCTCCCTCGTAGGGTTTATTGCTCCATCTCTCCCGGAAGACCTGGAAGCACTTCAAGACATCCACAGGGCCAGAGCAAGAACAGGCGCTTCAGTTCCCGTGCTCTTTTCCATTTGGATAGCCTGGTACACAGAAATGCCCGTTTTATAAAACTAGCTGCTGCACTTGGATCTCTGGAGCTGACCATCCCTGAAGATCTCAGAGGAAGAGTCTTTCTTGGAGACAAAAGAAACTGGGAAGAAGGCAGCAGGGAGGAGGGGTGATGAGCTGACCCGCAGGCAAGGAAAAAGAATCTCCCGGGCTGTGAGCCTGGCATCTTTCAAGGGCACTAAATTCACTTGAGAAGACTTTTTAATAATTACAGAAGGCTGGGGGAATAAAGAAAGGGTTTGCCAAGAGTGATGTGATGACAATGGCTTGGACCGTGAAATTCCTCTTTTGTCCCGGCACCGTCGCTCTGAGGCGCGCGCTGTTGCCATCCATTCTCCGGTCCGAGGGGAGCTCTGGCTGTGGCATTGTGCAGGGTGTGTGACCTGGCACTGAGTCAAGAAGCTGGGGTGAGCCGGCCCAGCTCCTTCTGGAAAGTCTGTTAGCTTTTCCTTCTCATCCCTAGGCATGCCAGCAGTGCTCTCCTGCCCTGAAGGACACCTCTCTGAATGTTCAGCTGAGTTTTATTTGCTGTTGGCTGCTTTAAGCTTTGATTTTCAAAGGGTGCCTAAAAATTTTGATGCATACCTAAATATAATAATAAATTTTGATGCATGTCTAGATCCCTTCAGCAGGTATTGAGTCCTGGCAAGAGCTCTGGTTGATTCATCAAGCCCAGCTTTGCTGCATCATCTGGTTTTATTTCCTCTCAGATATAGACTGTTAAGTGGTTAATCATTTGTATTACTGGGCTCAGGGAGGAAGAAGAGCATGATAAAGAAGGGCAAAACGTAGAAAGGGAAGTGATAGCATCATGAGGGAGAGGACAACCGCAGCAAACAGAGGAGAATTAAAGCTGTGGAGACAAGTGGGAAACCAGAAATAATGACAGAAGAACATCCAAGAGCAGTTCCTCATGGCTGTAGGAAAGGGAACACTGCTGTGAGCGAAAATGGCCCAGTGCTGGGGACGTGGATGAAATATTAAAGGTGGGGAGTCTGGTTTGGCATCGGTGCAGTGTGACACTCAGTGCTGTGTGCTGCTTTCTGTGACCCTGGAAAAATTACATAAACATGGCTCCTGTTTTTATTCCTCTCTAATTTAGGAACAATACTTCCTGCTGTCTCCCCGTGGTGTTGAAAGGTCAAATTAGCTGATGGAAGGAAAGTTCTTGAGGATGATTACTGCTGTTTTCATTGTTATCATTATTGCTATTTATAATAGGTATAATGGAAGTGTTAATACTGGGGAAGGGAAATAAGGGAAAGAGGAGTGGCAAACATCAAAAGCAGTAACTGGCCATGCTGGGGCCAAGCATCTGTCTACAGGAAAGATAAGTACTACCTGTTCCAGTAGCCAAAAATCCCATAGCTTTAGATTCACATAATTTATGGAATTAACTGATTGCAGGGTGGATTTTCTTGACATTTCTCCTTTGAATTCATGTGAGCAATATGTCAAAGCAGGAAGTTCACTGCCTAATCATGTGATGAAAAAAACCCTCGACAACTGTACTTTGAGAGCTGCTGATTGTCTCCTTTCTCCTCCAAACTGATCCCAGGTGTGTACGTCTCAGCCGTATTTTCTTACCTGGGAATACTTTCCAGTTACCCCAAAATGAAACAATCCAAAGAAATTCTTCTGGCAGTTGGTCACCCTGTCAAGCCTCAGGGGGTTATGGCAATATAGCTCATAAAAGGAAGTATAAAAAAGTAATACAAAAGTCTGGGAAAACATGTTAAACATCGTGTAGAGAAGGGCACATGGCCATTTGCGCCTTGATTTTAGAACAGCCAGGAGATTAAAGCAGTGACTGAATTTCCTTCTATGGCTGTTCCTGTGATGCTAGGGTTGACTTTCCCCAGCCTTGCAAAGTTGTCCTTGGAGTAGGGAACAAATACAATTTTGCAGACACATCTCCAACTGGTCTGCTTTCCTAGATGGCAAGGACGGGCAGAGGGAGGGGGCGGAAGGTACAGAAGGTCGTGCAGTGCACAGCAAAAGAATCTGCCAACAGCAAAATATAATAACACGTTCCTACACTGATCCATTTGCACTCAGTGCCAAAGGTGGCATTTTTGAGGTGGGCCAATTCTTGCACCTTTTACCTTTTTGTAAATGTCAGTGCTAGTCCATAACATCCCACAGTTTGAGGGATACACTGCAACTACAGGGAAGGGCTGTTTGGCGATGGTGTTCTGTACAGGCGCCTGTGGGAAGGACTAGGGAACAGCTAATGCCACTGACTGTATATCCTGAGGTTTGTAGGCTTCACGCAGTCGCTGAGCAACACCTTACCTCAGTTTTAGTAATTACAGCTGTTTCCACAGGCCCATCTCCATTTCTGAGGGATGTGTGGCACTGGGTGAGGAACACTGAGTGCCATGTATTCCATAGCTGTGAGGCAGTGCTCTCTCCTATGCTGGGTGGCCACATGTTTGAAGCCCCTTACCTAGGCTTTAATGGGCTTACTGTCAAAATATTGTAGAAACTGAGTTTTTAACTACTGAAAGCTTGTGAGAAATGTGAGGGAGGACTGTAAGGCTGGGAGCAGGATGGCAAAGCAGAGTGAAAAAAAGGAGTCCTTGGGTGTGTTTGGGGCAGAGCAGAAGACCTTTCCAGCAGACTCTTTGGCAAACAGCTATTTTTAACTCTCCCTTTGCAAAGCAAATATTAACTCTCAGCCATGTGCAACCGCTGGCTTTGTGTGCTCTGGAGAGGGGCGAGCTGTATCAGCTGCAACAGAGGAACAGGGAATGAGTTCTTGTAGCCCCTTGAGCTGATATCAGCTGATAATCACCGCAGACCAAACAGGATCAAGTTAACGTGCTCCAGGCCCCAGTATTTGTGTCACCTGGTGCTATACCCTCTGTGGCATGCTTGGAATGGATTGTTTGCAAAAACCAAACAGTGAGCGGAGAAGTAAGGCTCTCTGATTCCCAGGAGCACGGGCAGGGTGTGTTCTGCAGGCTGGGATTGGAGCTGGAAGCAGAAAGCAGAGGAAGAACAGGACAAAGTGGTCCCTCAAAGGGCAAGCACTGCTCTGCACTGGCATTGCTGTTCCGTAGCTGACCCGGGTGCACCTCGGTCCTTCCTTGCCTTGTCCGGTTGCTGTGGTCTGTGAGCAACAGGAGGGAAAGGCAGGAAGAGGCACTGGTGATGGATTTATGCTGGCTGAGAACCAGCTGGTTTTGCCCTGTCCTGCAGCTGCTCTTCTCCCTGCCCAGAGGTTCAGACCATATGTTGCCAGTGTGTAGCTGAGAGCCGATTTTGGTGCTGTCTCTTTGCTTGCTCATCACAGCTTTTCCACAGCTGTTTCCCATCCCTCTCTTTGTCAAACTTGCCTGTCAGTCCTGGAGAGCTTGGGGCAGGAATTGTCCATGGTGAGGTGTTTGTACCGTGCTTCTAAAAGCAGAACCTGATACGGCTCAAGGCGTTACCCACAGCAAACATAGATTAGTTCCTTGTCTTGTATATACGAAGAGGCGTGGAGAAAATTTATTGTTAGTTTTGCCTCTTGTTACAGAAAAGATCCTGGAGTCTTCTTGAAGGCCTGAATCAAAGCTGCATCATAGGCTCATCTTTCTTTGTGTATTAGTTGAAAGAAGACTTGATTTTCCCTGCCCCTTCCTCTTTTAAATGTAAAAATCTCTGTGGGAGCCTAACAGTTTTGTGCTTAAGAAGGTGGAAAATTATCTTAAGAGCTAAGCCTTCTTTCCTCCCCTGGCTTAGGAATTTAGAGTGACCAGGAGGAGTCAGACGCAAACTCATCCAGGCATGTCTCCTTATCTCTTGGAGCCGAAGCCAGCAATCTGTTTTCCATTCACTTCTTGCCACTTTTTGCTAAGGGGCTGGCTGCTGAGATTAACCTTTCTCCCAGGACAGGAAACAATCACGCAGGAAATGGAAAGGTGTGGAAGTGTTGCGGCCTGCAGGGTAGTCCTAGGAATGACCTTGAATCCTTGCCACTTGTCAGTAACTTGCATCCCTCCTGCGTGGATCCCACTGGCATATCTGTGGCTGGATTGCGGCTTTGGTGCCCCCGGTCACTGTACCATCCGCACCACTTTCACTCACTTCCTAGATGGTCATTGACATGTCAGGCTGGGCGTGGGAGAAAATGCCTTGTTTTGCCTGTGTTAAAGAACAGATTTACTTCAAAGTATTGGAAAGGTTTCAGAGCACTGCTAACCCTTCAAAACTGTGGAGTTTAACTTTTTCTTCCACTGAATAAAGTTCAGCCTCTCAAGGTGAGGTCATTCAATATGAACCTTGTATGATTACCTGGAATAAATTAGTCTGTCCACTACTGTGCTTTGTACTTGGGAGCAGAAATGTTACTGTAGAACAATGCAGAACACTATGAGAAAAAATGCCTTCCTTGCTTCCCTGCAGCATAAAACAGTAACTAATTTGGAAACTCTTTCCTTAGCTTGGAGTAAATGTCAATAGCTGAATTCCCTCGAGATGCATGTATGCACCAGGCATGGGGAAATCCAGCAGAGACATGGCTCCAGGGGGAGACCTTTGACTTAACTATTTCTTGATTGAATTGTCTTAACTGCTCTGTCACGCTGACACAGAGGCTGGGGACAATGGGGAGGAATTTCTGTCTGCTGCATGTCACTGCCCCCAAATTGTGACATGGCATTAAGGTTGAACGAGGGGAGCAGCATATTCTCTGGAGACATTCAGCAGCTCTGCAACTTTGTTTTTAGGCTTGAGAACCATCTCTGAACTCCACAGGGGATTAAAAATCTCCAACACAAAGCCCACATCAATTCAGCAACTCAACGAGTTTTCTGAACAAGACGAAATACGTGTGGCCTGCTCTGTACTGGCTGCAATGCACGACTGGTCTGGTATGGCTGTGCTACGCCTCATAGTGGACAGGTAAATGAAACATCCCAGTCTTCCCAGTTTGAAGTTCCAGTCTGGGCAGTGAAAAGTGATTGAAACCTTGGCCGTTGAATTTGCAATGGATACAGTCAGATTTTCTGGTTTAACCCTTTCCCTTGCATTGTACTGGTGCTAATGACCTTGTGAAGAGATGAACCTCAGATTCAATGGAAATGCATCTTTCACTGGAAAGAATGGAAATGGCTCCAGTAAAATATTTGAAAACAAGAGGTCTAAAGCAGAGACCATTTTTCTGTGATGCTGCTCCTGGGAAAGTCAGGGACTTCTTGCATCAGCGAAAGCTCCCTCTCTCTATTCCTTCATGGGGCAAAATTTCTTCCTCTTTCAACCTGTCGGTTCCTATAAAATCTTTTTCAGCAGCTCGGGAATTCTGAACAGCCACCTCCAGCAGTTCATTTGTGATGCTTCTCTTCCCATCATTATAATATCTGACACAAAAAGGGCAGTAGTTTGTCATTGCAATTGCTTCTGCTTCTGTCAACACCCTGCCATGCTGGCTTGCTGTTTTTTCCAGGGCATCTCCAGGTGTCCCCCAAGGCATTGTCCTAACCTGCTGCGTGGCTCTGCTCTCACCTGTGCAACTGCATACAGTGTGCACACATCTTTGCTTGATTGCTCCTCTTTTTTGTTGAGAACCTTGAGCAAATAAGTTTGCAGCCTAGGAATCACACGTACCATTCATCATAGAAAGGACACAAAGATGGAATAATCCATCTTAAGAGCTGCAGAGAATTTGTTGTTACAAAAGCTCCTAGAAGAAAGGGAAGAGAGGAATAAATGAAGAAAACTTCTTTAAAATAATCAACAAAGGCTCTCAGTTAGCCAGTGTTCTCTGAACCTACAGTAACCATAGTGAGCCACACAAAAGATAGTAGTAGTAAGTCTTATGTATCCTTGGTGATCTGCTTAAGCAACTTCTTGCTTTTACAGTAAGCCAAAAAAAGGGGGAACACATGGGTTTGAAGTCTCCTGCAGGATCTATTGAGTGACAAGAAGCCTCCTCTAATGCAAGAAAATGGTCTGGAATGTTCATGCAAAGCAGGACCAGGGGTGGCCTTTGGGATTTTCCCAAAGGGCAGTGGGCATGGAAGGCTTTACTGCAGAAAAGGCAACGGAAGGACTGGAGTTTGCGTCAGCCCGAGGAGACCGTGGAGGCCTTTTGAAGTGGGTGTATTTCAGGAGAGGCCAGCTTGGCAGGGAGCTCCTTGTCCTCTCCTTCCAAAGAAACCTGACAGAATGGGCCAGTGGCTTTGTGGCAAACAGGAGAAAGAAAGATGTGTGCGGGAGATGCTGGAATCACGGAAGTTTGATGGGATTTCACAAAAAGTAGGAACCATCCTGTCGATGGTGGTAGAACACCCTCTGGAAAGGGATGCTTTGCATGGTTGCATGGTTCTAATTGGCATGGATTCTCCCCAGCGTCAGGGCCTGTGAGCTAGGAATTTGGAGAGACATCTCCTGGAACAAGAGCCAAGATTTGGATCGTCACCACCCACAGAATGGTCATGCATTATTTAGACAGGACAGAGCAAGGGAGAACAATTGTGTCCATTTCCAGGTGGGAAGTTGAGCCATGGAAAACAAGAGTCTTTATGCTATTGACATGTTTTGCTGTACAGACGCTCCTGCTGATTTCAAGGAGAGGGGTTGTTCTCCGCTGCTGGTGCTTCCTGGGCTCTGTTCACAGCACCTGCAGTAAGACCAGCCATGGAATCCAGCCCCAAAGGTTCAAAGCCAGACTGATTTTCAGGTATTCCTCCCTCCCTGCTTGCCAGAGTCACCTCTCATAACTTGACTTGGCAGAGCAGTTGGCCTAATCAAGCCAAAAGGAAAAAAACTTCAGTCCCTGGCTGGCTCCCGCTGGCTCCTCCTGCTCCTGATGGATGAGTGACAGTCATTACACCCACAAGGTTTGCTGGCTGCATTTCACCTTGTTTTTCTCAGCTTAAATAAACCACAAGAGGTCTTCCTGGCTATTGATTGACCCCTTGCACTGGGTCTTGTAGCTTATGGCCGTCACATTTTTGTCACAAGTGATTATTGAGGGTGATTTTGGCAATGCTGTGGCTGCTCGAACTACTCCACTTGCACACTGAAAACAGCAGGCTGCGTTGCTGGCTCTGCCCTGACTGACTGCCAGCATTGAGATCCACTGGGGATTTAGGGAACAGTGGGGAAACTCGCCTTCCCATTTCCTCTCACTCGGGATCTGGTGCACAGGATGAGTCAGGCTGTTCAGAGCAGGGAACCACAGGCAGAAGTGGTCCCCACCTGGTGTCATTTGGCTGCTGTGGCCTGCGTGGTGTGCACACATCTCCCATCCTTGACTCCGTGCCTCCAGCACGTCCCATCCTGGACTCTGTGCACCCTCGTGCAGTGAAGCAGGTGTTCATTTAAGTAGGTTACGTGCATGTTGAGGTTTGTTTGCTTTGTTGATAATTGTTACATTGTGATAGAGCTTTGTATTTATAGTGCAGCTTGTTTTGTTTGAATCACTCAATCCTTCCCATGAAATATCACCACTCCTTAAACACAAATATTTTTAGAGGCATACAAAGAGGAAGAATGGACATGGAGCATCTGAGCCTTGCTTTGGGAGACAAGGCCTTGTTTCTGGACTTTTGACGGAACCTTAGGAGTCTTTTTGCCCTTTTTGCTTCTCTGAGCAATAGTACCAGGTCACAGGCCTGCTGTGAATGTTTTCTTTCAGGAACTTTCAGGAATTTGTATCCAGGTAACCCCAGCTGGATAGATGATAGATGAGAAGGCTAACAGGTTAGTAATAGATAAGAGAACCGTGTCAACAATAAAATACAAGTCCACATCTCCATTTATATTCTCTCTATGTCTGTAAGTAATATGGTTTTGATGTTGCCATCAAAAGCTTCCAAACGCCAAGTGCGGGTCTGGCTTTAGGTCTTGCTTGTGGACAGTTCAAGTACACAGGAATGAAGCAATTCACTTTCAGCCTCTGGAGTTACTTGCAGATGACTCCACTCATGCTAACAAACTTTCCTTAAAGGCATCCTTTACTCTGGTACTGTGGCTGGCTGCTTGGCCTCGCAGGCTGCAGTTTAAGAGCCTTTGGTGTAGGGATAAGCTGGAATGCATCAGGTTTTGAAGAAAGATTTCTTTCAGAGCAGTTAATAAGGCTACCAGCCTTATCAGAAGTATTGCGGGGTTTAGTCTTCCCTGAAAGTGTTTGATTTCACGTTTTTTATAAAGGTGAATATGGAAGAATCCAAATGTCCATTTTCACTGACAAAGGAGAAAAAGAAAGGTCTAGCCCATGTGGTTGTAAAGAGAACCTTAAAACAGTGTTCCTGTGAAGTGAAAAATCTCAAATATGTAAATATAGTTGGAATTATTAGATGATAAAGAACAGATCATGATTCTGTTGGATTTTTTTAAGGTTAGGGTTCATCAAGGCACAAGTTAATACAAATTCTTGTGATGAGTATCACAGCCTTTGAAGTAGCTGGTATTTGTTACAAGAGATATTTTTCCAAGCAGGACTTTTCTGCATTGTACGTGCTGTAACATAAAACAAAAAAACAAACAGAAAATCCCTTCTGTTGACTATATCACAACCTAATCTAACCCCTAGTACCCCACTATTGTATTTCATTGAAATGATACCCACCTGTTTTGCTTTACAGCAGCAATAAACTGCAGCAATACTGCATTTTTCGTTTGTTATTTATTTATACTGGCAGCACGGGATAATATTTCATCTCTCACCCTTCCTGGTAATTGTGATCCAAGGCTCTTTATGGGAAGGCTCATTCCTGTGGTTTTATCCATTCTTAAGAAGAAAAGAAAAAACTCATTCATCAGTGGAATGACTTCCTGGTAAGATGAATGACAATGATTTTTACCTGCCTTTGTAGGGGGTCTGGAGAATTTACTGGCTGATGTTTGGGGAAGTCAGATTTTACATTTTAGAAGGTACCTGGGCTGGAATTCCTTGGTTTAGAGGAACAGACCAGCTTTGCCTGTGGGAAATCACCATTCAACACTGAAATTAATGCCCTAGTAAAAACCTGGGCAGTGTGTCTGCATGTGCTGAGTTACATGTCTGGGGCATGGCTCAATTACACTCTGCTTGGCATGACTTGAAATAAAAGCAACTTCCAGAAGTATGCGTGCTATTTCACCTCTCCGAAAATCGCACCCCTGCAAATAGCAGCCCTTCCTGCCTGGATCCAAAGCTGAATCCAATCCAGACACATCTCTTTGTCTCAGCAGCATGTCTGGGAAGGTGAGTGCCTAAAGGAAGAGGTTATACTTCTGCTGTGCCAGGAGATGTTACACAGAAGTGTGGGTCCCGTGACATCTGCTGACACAGGTCACAGCCTCTGTTGAGCAGGGACTGCTGGGTGCTTTGAATAGCAGATTTTGTGGTGGCAAGTTTTGCAATCAAAGTAATTATCAGTTGCACTTGGAGCTAGTAGCACTCCCGAGTCTCCTGAATCTCAAGATTTGCAGTGCCTAACCTGGCCCTCTGCTATGCTAGTGTATGCCTTTGCAGAGAGAGTGCATTAGTGCACAAGGCTGTGATTTAGAGATCCTAGGCCAAACTTTCTTGTCCTCTGCTTTGTCACTGACTTCTTTCCAGACGTGGTGTGTTTCTGCTGGCCCCGCGATGGGGAGTCACTACGCCGTGTACATGATGGGCTGCACAAGGCAGAGGGAAGTGCCCTAGGACTCTCCTTCCAGCCTTGCCTCTACATAGCCTTGAGCAGGCTGCTTACTTTCTCATAAAATTCAAATAATTGTCTACTTTCTTTATATCCCTAGCTGAAAAACCCTACTGAGATGCTGCACGTCATTAACTACCTACACCAGAGTGTTCCTGCTTTGCTGCTGGCCAGTAAGAAAGAAGCTGTTGTTCATCAGGCATCTGGATCATGAAGGGGAGCTTGAACAAAAAAAAAAAAGCACATCCAAGCTCTTGTAATCCTGGCTTTGCCCTTGGGCTGGTGCCTGGGGGCTCTTATCAAGAGGCGTTCCATGGCTGTTTTGCTGGCCTTTACTGCTTCCAAATACCAAAGACTTTTCAGGCTTATTCTAAGCAGAACTCATCTGGCTGCTGATTCCAAGCTCCCATCTGGATGAAATGTAGGGGTGGCAAGCACAGACCTCTGAGTGAGCTGGCTGGAAAAGGGAGACCAGGATTTTTTAATCCAGGAGCAGAGTTTGGGGCTGGTAGATGAATCCCTTCAACAGAAACACACGCTCAGCTCTGCAGGTGAAAGCCAAACCGTGCCAGACACGTCTCACCTTTGCCTTCTCCCCTCTCTCCTGTGCAGATCGAAGAGGGAGGGAAAGCAGACTCCCTGCCTTCCAAGCTGCAGGCTGGTGATGAAGTGGTGAACATCAACGAGGTGGAGCTGAGCAGCTCCAGGAGAGAGGCCATCTCCCTAGTGAAAGGCTCCTACAAGAAGCTGAAGCTTGTCGTCCGCAGGTAGGCAAGAGCCACGCTTGTTCCCTGCCTTCCTCCTGCCCCGCAGGCCACCCAGCCATTCCCCTCACCTCTCCAGCTGGAAGCCTATGGCTTGGCCTAATCTTAACACAAGCCTTGTTTTGAGCACACAGACATGAGCCCAAGGGCAAATGCTTGTTCTTTTCAGCCAATATTTCTAGGGCTCCTTTGTCACTGATATGTCCAAGCAAGTGAAACACCCAATTCTATTGCACTGCTCCCCCACCACATGACAGTCCAGGATCCCTGTTCAGTGGTGTACAAGCAGTCCCATCTTCCTCCCGAGTGCTCAGGGCTCCCTGTGAAAGGGTGACTGTTCTGTACATAGCTCTTGCCTCCTTTGCTGCATGTTGTCACTGTTGCTGTGATGGCAGAAAGATTTCCACTGGCCTCAGCAAGATTTGGAGCTGTTTGGTGTTCTGCAGGTGAGTGATAGAGGATTTTGAATCAGAGATGTTTGGGTCTGGAATTTGTGTTGCTTGGTTTTTTAAAACCTCAGTAGAAATGCTACTTCTATGTCTTTTGCTGTGGCCATGTCCAGTTTCTTTCTGTGCCAGTTAAGTGATAGCTGGTATCACTTTATGGAATGCTCTGTCCTCAATTTCCACACTTACCCAAAAAGGAATCCAGGTAAAGATCAGCACAGCTGGGGAGCTCTCATTAGTCAAACAAAAGGTGTCGTTTTGGGTCAGTGAATTGGAACAACTGAGTAACATCTGAATGGTGATGTGTGAGCTGGGCAGGTATGACCAGCTCAGACACCCTCCTGCTCTCTGGCCTGTACTTCGTGCTTTTGCCGACTCTATTTTGTTGTTTAACTAAAGCATCTTTAGGTAACCTTCCAGCAAAAACTGAATATTCATATACAGAACTGTTATATGGCACCCACTGGGAGAGGATTTGCAAAAGGAGTTTGTTGCAATTTGAGTGTTTTCCAAAAATACATGGTTTTTGCTTTAGGCCCATGTGGATTGTAATCCAACTGTACTGACCGGACAAAATGTTTAATTCAAACTAACTTCACAAAACTGTGGAAACAGAACCTGTTTGTTTTGTAATGTAATAGT
This sequence comes from Gymnorhina tibicen, assembly GCA_013399875.1. Classification (NCBI taxonomy): domain Eukaryota; kingdom Metazoa; phylum Chordata; class Aves; order Passeriformes; family Artamidae; genus Gymnorhina; species Gymnorhina tibicen. Next base: position 205,429 of record VXAZ01007750.1, read on the forward strand.
TTCTCTGCATTTTTTTACATTCCCAAGACCTTTTCACCTTTTTTTTTTCCTCTTTAATGAGTATTCAAGGGGTTTTGATGTTTTTCTGTTTTGGACTACTATAGTGAACATGAAGAAAAATTGGTTGGGAGTCTTTCACAGCTTCATTTCATCACCACTAGAAGGATCAAGCATGTACACCACTAGAGGTATTACATTCACATACCATCCCCTTGCCAAGGTACTTTGAGTCCTTCATGCACATTTAAAGCTCAGTGATAATCCATAAATTTAAAACTGGAAAATTGCAATTAAGAGCTAAGACCCCAGCCTTCAGGTAATTTGACCCAGTCCCAATTGACCCTGCAGTGCTGGCGTGAAGGCAGCAAAAACCAAAAAATGTGAGGTCCTGACTGCTCTGTGGGCAGTGGGTCACGAGTTTCTCTGAATTCTCTCCATCACCAGAGATGGCCAGACTCAGCACACTGGCCAGGGTAGAAGAAAAGATTTTATCTCCAGTTCTAGAGGGTAGGAAGGGATAAAATAAGGATTCCAGAGGAGAATGGTGAGAAAAGAGGAAAGAGGTGCAGATTACCTTGACCTCAGACAGAATGAATTTAGCCATTAAGCCTGGAAAAGGCAGCACTGGCCTGCTTCCCACCTGGGGTCAGGTTTGGTTGGTTGGACAAGATGATGCTTTGCAGTACTACATCATCTGAAAATAAATTATTTTTTGAATGCTCACGATGCTGATTTTTGTAAATTTGCCATAATGATTGAATTGAAATGGATTAGGATTGCTTGCTGCAGGTACCAGCAGTCTGAAAACTTCCCGACCTGTCATTTGTGACCTGAATTTTTGGTCAGTGTGTTCAGTATTCACAGAAACTCTTCCTTATGGAGCGACACAAACTCCCACAGACATGGACTTTACTCCTTAAAAGTCATATACAAACAACAGCAAAGTCTGCGTGGTGTATGCGGTTCTGGTTCTTTGCAGAGCATATTCCAGGTCAGCAGGTTTTTGAAGGTTTAGTTGTTTGTTTTTCAAATGAACACCTCAGAAGTTCTCTGTAATGGTGTGGTGGTGACACCAACCATCACACCAGACAGAAAGCACACATTTTTAAAATCAGATGTATTGTGTCATAGTCCACATAGCGCACTCAGACTGCTACTTAATCTTGGTTTTTATTTCAGGGCAAAGGTAAGCCTTTAGTACTGAAGGGGTGAGCCTCTCCATGTGTTACTAAGCAAAAATAGATGTTACGACACCTTGCAGGTCTGCAGCCCGGCTGATGCAATGATGTGGTATTTCCCTCGGAATGTCAGAACTGATGTGTCATCATCAGTCTTCATCAGCTCAAGTTTGATTGATCAGTGTAATGGAGGGAAGAAGTGGGAGTAGTTTTAATGAAGGGAATGTGAAGGTAAAATCAGGGAAAATTCAGGGTGAGAGGAAAGGCTAAAAGGCTAAAATAAATAAAGATAAAAATTAGCTGTCTCACAAGGATATTTAATATTAATAAGTACCAATGGTTTAAATTAAGTGACCAGCACCAGAGTATTTAGTACATGAGGACCATAATCTGCCTCTCACTCCTGTGCAAATGTCCTGCTGTCCCCAGGGAGGAACTTGCAGGAGGAGAGACATGAAGCTCTGAATTTATACACTTTCTGCCTCCTTGCTCACAGACTTACAGTGAGGCAGAGGCAGAGAAGGACCTAATGAGCCCTGTGTTAAGTCAATCCTGTGCCTATTCCCTAAGAGCATCCTTATTTGGGAGATAGCTGTTGAATAGTTCTCATGGATGTTCTCTAGCTGCATTTTGTTTGTCTCATCCCCAGCTCAGAAGCCCTCAATGACAGTTTTCAAATGTTCATTTTTCTCTTCTTCTTTAGCACAGCTGCTCACATCTCCCTTGTTTCAAAGGCTGTTCCTAAAGCCAGGTTGTGCCTCTCTGCGCATTCCTTGCTGGCTCCCTGTGCTTGTTTTGCCCATTCATTTCCAGGGACAATGGACTCAGAGTGTGTTTGCTCATTCCTGTACACCTCAGGCCTGCAACTGGTGTGCTCTGAGGGACCTTGCTGACACTCACACACCACTGTGCTGAGGCCAGAACCAGCTGGAGTAGGAGCTGCTCTGCAGCCCAGGAAGTGACTCAGTGTGTCTGTATCACTGCTGGTGACAAATGTCTCTCACCATGGGTACGAACAGAACCAGTTTCATCAGGCCTGAGGAATTCACAGGCTGATGCTGGGGAGATTGCTTTGCTCAGGGTTTGCCCATTTGGAACAGTTGGTGTGAATCACAATGGGAAACTGGAGAGACCAGTTTGTTGGATTTCATAGAGGGAGGCTGGCCTACTGTCCTCAGCAAACTGCCTTACAGAGGTTTTCATACTCAGTTGATCTTTAACCAGGTGGAGAAAAGGTTCGAAAGCCACAGCTACAAAAGAAATAAGACTTAGCTGGTTTGTTGTGAAATACACATCATTTTTCCCAACTTGTTTTTTTCCTGTTGCTTCCTCTCCACCTGCAGTATCCAGGCAGAGTTGGAATTTTAAAAAGACCCTTTTCAGTGGTATCAGTCTGATCTAATTGTGTTGTGCATGCCTGGATCAGCTGAAGATAAGTCTCAAACCGTGGGCACGGCCTTGTGTGCTTTCCAGCCCCCACAGCGGCCTGAAGCAGTTGCCAAAAATAGGCTTTTGCACAGGTCAGTAGGCAGGAATGGCTGCGGGAGCGTCACACTGTTTACATGGCCGGACATCCAGCGTGTCCGTAACAGCAGCAATTAGGGCAGCCAGGCGTGGTGGCACACGGAGCTGTGCCACCAAGGGGACCCACGGCCTCGGGGACGAGTCCCACACGCCCTCTCCGGCACAAACGCTGCCTGAGCCAAGGCCTCCCACAGGCCACTCCTCAGCCATTGTGGGTGCAGGGAGGGCAGAGGGCACAGCTCATGAAGTCACTCTTGCTGAGGGGACAGTGCACTGTGGAGAGATCCAGCCTCAGGCTTGGTTAATTAATGCAAAGCTCTATTAAAATTTGCTGGTGGAACAGCAAGGAAAAATGTTCTGCAGAGAATTACCAGGGTTTTAGGCCCTTGCTCTGCCCATGCCAATGTGCAGGGGCCCTGCAGATCTCTTCCAGGGTGTTGTTTTCAGGGCTCAGGCCAGCACGGATTGGGATGTGAGGGGCTCTGATGGTGACAGTTGTGTTTGCAGAGCCAGTGAGATTGGACAAAGCATGAATCTCAAACAAGCTGTGATTTACAGCAAAACTGCTTACTCCAAGATGCACGTGTGTGCTCTTAGCAGATATCCAATCATTCTGATACCAGTGACTGCAAGAAGCCTGTTCAAGTATTATTGATGTGGTATATACAATATTCTAGCGCCAATCAGTATTTAACGTGGTTGATTTTCTGTTTGCAGTGGTAGTGGTTTGTGTCTGTCTCAGGCTTAGCAGTGCCTGCAATTCTTTTCCTTCTCAGAGAGCCTCAGACTAAAAATACAAACGAAATAAAGGAGGAGCAGGGATAGAAAACATTATCCTCTTTTTCCTGTTGTGCTAAAAACTGTACAAAAGGGAAGGATTAAGCTTATCCTTGCCTATGACCATAATCTGTATGTTCGTTTTCACGGTTCCCTACAAATTCCCTGCATCACTTGGGTTATTTGGGTTATTCTCTCGGTACATCCCTGTGCCTGGGCTGCCTTGCCTGAATGATGAGACCTGGGGGAGATGCTGGGAGAAGCATGCTGCAACCCTGAGACTGGGAGCATCAGAGGGAAGCCAGCTTATGGAGGCACTGAACAGCCTGAGAATTCACCCAGGGATACACCCCCTGCAAACACCAGTCCTGTGGCCCAGGAAAACCTGATGTTGAACATCAAGGGCTGTGTCACACTTACACACTGCAAACTGCTGGGGCTGGAGCACACTGGACATGCAGGTGTATTTGTTCTGCTCTTATCCTCCTGACACGTCTGCTTCCAGGTGCTGGCAGCAAGAAGGTGCTGGGCTGCGTGGGCCTCCCAGGGCCAGTGCTGTGTTTTCAGACAGATCTCATTCTAATCAACTCATTTAAACACCTCTGTGGCAAGATCAGGAATTAAACTCAGACATCCGGAATACTTGCACTTATGCCATAGCTACAGAGTTGTTCTTCATTTGGCGGCACATTGCTGTAACTAAGGCTTTGGGAAAAAATAAAGGAAGAAAAAGTCTTCCACTCCACCTCATAAATGACCCTATGGAGGTGTCGAAGGGTGGGAGGAAGATGTCAGTACAACTGACATCTGCGGCTCAGAGCTGTTTCAAGCCCATGGAAATCGGTGGAAAGATTCCCACAGACTCCTAAAGGCTTTGGCTCAGACCCTCACTGAGCAGTGATTTCCCTCATTGACCAGGAGAAAATGGGCTATTCCTGGAGAGAGGGGAAGCTGCTGGCATTCTTACAAAAAGACAAGTGCCAACACAATTCTTCAAAGAAGTCTGTAGACTAATCCTTTCCTCTTATGACACTAATGTAATTTTGTACCGTATTTGACAGCGTGCCAAAAAATTGCATCAAATAAATCCAAGTTTTGTGAATGAAATTAATTAGAATTGGCGTTGGCCCGCACCCCGCTCCGCAGCAGCGCAGGAGCGCCTTCCCAAAGAGCTGCTCTGCGGTGTGGTTGGGTTTTGTTCAGTGGCGATGACTGGGGGAACGGCAGAAAGGAAGGCTTCATGCACATGGAATGTTTAAGACTGACAGCTTAGAGGCCAAAGCTGGCATTCGAGGGCTGGCAGGGTGGTCTGTGTCTCGCACTGTTTTATGTCCGTTGTGAACTCCTCCTCAGCTTTTCAGCATGCCCCTGCTCATGTCTCCTTGTGTCTCAGCTCTTTTAAAGTGCATCTTTTTAACGCCAAAAAAATGAGCCTTTGCTTGGAGTCTGCAGCTCCTCATGTGATGCCAATGGATGCGACCAGCCAAAGCCTATTAGGGGCCTCACCCAGTGTTTGGATGGGATTTCCGAGGCCTGTATACCCTGTGCCTAGGTAAGGAAAGGCTTTAAAATTTCCTTGTGTCTTGGATCAAACAGGTCAGCCTTTAATATCTCAAGTATCAGAATTTTCATAGAGGAGTTTTCCATGCATTCATCAAAATGTTTACAGTTCCTGTCTCATTAGGAAGGGACAGACAGCTGAGAGGTGAACAGAATTTAATTTTTAAATCACTGGAAAATCCTTACTGTCTAGAATTATTTAGCTACAGCTCAGGACTGACAGGCTTTTAGGAAATTTGCCACAGGGAGTAATAAATGTGAGGAAGATCTGGATACAATTTTTAAATAAAATGAAGTTCTAGGCCACTGATAGGGACAGTGGGAAAATGCCTTGGAAAAAAATAAATGCCAGCCACCATGATGTGTTATTGTCTCTGGGATGTTACAGACTGACCCCTCACCTGAAGCAGCATTAGGAACCCAGGAATCTCCAGCCACTGCCATTCCAATTAGGTGCTCCTCTCACCCAGTGCCTGTGGATTAGTTTGCCTTCTTCAGGCAATAATCAACCTGGGGTTGGATTTGACAGCAAGTGACTCCGGAAGAGCTGGGAAATCTCTGCCAGCGCCGTACAAAGTACTTTTTACAGCGTGAGTCTCCTTCTTTTGGAATTTCCTGAGGATTAGGTTGGAGCTGGATCAGATCACAATAGTATGAAAACTCAGACAAACAAGCATGTGTTCTCCTAGCCCTCCGTGCATCGTTCGCTATCTGGGATGCTGTCCGGGGTGACCTTTAGTCCACAGGACTAAATAAATATGCAAATACTTGGACTGGAGAGGGGTTCTGGTTACCTGTCCAGGTGCAGAGGGGTGCAGGGTGACACCTTCACTGGGCAGCTGCAGGGGAAGCTGAGAATAGCTGCATTTCATCATCCCTGCTGTAAGGAGCTGCAGTTGCATGGCTTTAATGCCAGGAGCTGACTATAAATGTAGATTTATAAGGGGTTTCTTGGTTGGGTGGCACTGATGTGTACAGATGTACATGTGTACACAGCCAGAGCCAGGTTAAATATTTAGTTGCTCAGCTGCTAATATAAAATCATTTCACCAAATCTTTTCCTTGCTTTTCCTGCTTGATCCAAGGTTTCCTCTGAAAGGGAGGTGGGGTCAGGAGAGGTTAATGAACACTGATGTAATCCTACTGATATAAATTGTGTTTGCCTGGATTTACTTCAGCAAAACAGATGTTAGGGTGTAGTGATTACTGTAGCTCCTTTACGTTTTTTATGAATGGGCTTGTACAGGTCATCCAAATCCCTTGGTATAGTTTCTCCCTTATGGCTCGATACACGGAATATCTCAGGCAAAAGAACAATGAAGAGCAGACACTGCACAGACAGTATCAAATGGTGTTTTATATGCACAACTCTTCCTGTGTGTAGCGCAGGGCAGCCTGACTAACTCACCCAAACACAGATGGACGAAGAATATAGAACTCTTTTTTTCCAATCCTCCTTTCCTTCAGCTTCCTGCCTGTTTGACTTTGGCATTAGAAGGGAGGCAGGGCTGGTTTTCAGTGCATGTATGTAAAACATTTTTAGGTAGGTTATACCTGCCTAATACACCATAACTTTTTTTTTCTACTGAGAATGTGTAAGGAAATTAAAATCAGAAATAGTGGTGAAAAAATACATCTTTCAGAAGCTGAAGAGAGACAGTTAGATCAGAGTTGCCACTCAGGCTTTTGTGTTTACCAGGCTTTTAAAAATGATTACTCTTGTCAGGTGCAATGTCAGGGGGTGAGTGGAGGCATTCAAGAAGGTAGCTGCATGGAAGAGGATGATGTATTCCTTTTACTTGAAGTAAAGGGGACACTGGAGTAGAGAAAATGTGGTGAAAAGTATGGATGAGATAGTGAACATTTTGACTTTACAGCCAGGCTGGAAAAGAGAACAGTTTAGAGTTACATGGAAATGCAATTGTGTGTTCTGTTTGGCCTGAAATGAACCATTTTGCTCCCGGTAGGAAAAGCATGTTAATTTAATATATGTAATGTATATTTAATGTATGTTTTCAGCTTTCTCTTGGGTGTTAAGGCAGCCTGGCTGGGTAGAGAGCACCTGAACCTCCCTGGCTGCATTAGGCTGACTTCCTCTGTAGCAGGATGGGTCCAGTGGGTTGAGGGCCACGTGCTTTTCTAGGATTACTTCCATGGACTTCATCCAGTGTCCACAGTTGTCTCCTGTGGCATCTTTTTCAGCCCTGCAGTCCATTGTTGAGCCTCACTTTAGGGGCCAGTGAGCAACAGGGACCAAATCCTTGCTACACCTCTCCTCCACTGTGGAGTTTTATCCCCCACCCTTACTCCCAATTACATTTTTCAATTGCAGTTTGAGGGGTGAATTTTGAGAGAAACAATAGATCATTCCTGGCTGGCTGAAAACACTTTTTTCTTGGATATAGTTTCTTTTCTCCTCTCTCCCCGCAAAGACCAGTGTTAATTATAAGAGGGGCCAAGCCCAAATCTGCGGGGAGCCGGGACAGAGCTGACTGGCACTTTCACTCAGCGCATTCCCCCTTTCCTCACGGTCTCTGCTCCTGTCTGTCAGGCCTGCTGACGACTGCTGGGTAGGAGGGCAGTAATCTGAGCTGCCTGTGCTCAGCGAACCTCCTGCTTTTTACTGCGGGATTAGTGCCGAGGTGCCTCTCTGCACAGCACCTGTATCTGCAATTCGTTATCGCCGTCGCTCCGCCCGCGGCTCCGCGCTCCGAGGCGGTGCTGCCGTTCCCTGCTCGCAGCACCGCGCTCCCCACGGGCAGGCTGCCTCCGGCGCGAGGATGGCAGTACCTGAGGCTGGCTCTGGTGGCTCCCAAGGTAAGCGGCCTCTCCCCAGCCGCGGCAGAGCCAGCCAGGCGCGGCTTCGTGCCGGGGGCGGCAGCTGGACCGCGCCGCGGGGCTGTGGGAGACGGAGGGCGGGAGTCTTAAGGACTCTCTCGGTGCCAAACGTCACGAGCATCGTAAACTTTAGAGCAAATGAATGTTCATGCAGTGCCGGGGGGATTTTTCTGTTTTAAGCGAGCTCGCAAACGGGGAGCCGCTGCTGTGCCGGCACTCGGGGTCTGTCACTGGGAGGCTGTTGGGCGATGTAAGCAAATCTCAGACTTCAGGCTAGAAAAGTGCCAGAAGCTCACAGGGCACAGGAGAGGTGAACTTGGGGGAGCCACCAGAGCTGTACCGCATGTTTAGGGCCATCCCCACCCTCGGTGTCCAAGGGTAATAATAATGCCATGAACTTGGGACGCTGAGTCTTCATGAGCAGGGGATCTGACTCACGTCCGCACCATGATTTGTTGGGTGCAGTTTGCAGTTTTATAGTCTGGAAGAGTCTCTGCCCAAGTTCGTGACATTTTTTTTGGCCTTCATCCTTTTACAAGTTGAGAGTCGTTCAAAGTGGATGTCAAACCAGGCCAACGCTTTATGTCACTGTTCAACAGAGATGGACCAGCCCCATAATCTGGGATATGCTCTTGTTTGATCTATATGGCAACATTGCAGGGAGCAGAGAGAGAATGTGAAAGAGGCTGGTTCATGAGAGATGGTGATTAGTACAGCTCCAGTGCTGGCAATCACTGTAGGTCCAGTGGGGCCTGCACAAATTTACATTCCTTGAAGACCTGTCGTATATTGTACACACACCTATCCGCCCTTTTAGATTGGTCAAGAATCATAAAACTAAGTTCATTGAACTTTGATTTTGATTATTTTCTGACACATGAACTCCTTTAGTAAACCCATTAACTAATCTTTAAACTCATTAGCTGCTTCATTGCTATTAGGATATTTTTAACTTCAGGTTTGTTTGGGGTTGTTTTATCTTTGACTATGGGCCAGAGCTTTAGCTGTGCACTTCAAGGGAAATTGTAACTGGTTTTTCTTCTGAACTGTGGTGATCCAGTCTGGTTAGGGAAAGTTGGCAGTGCAGGTCAAAGCAAGTTGTAGTGGTGCTAGTGGAATACTGGGGCAAAACTAGTGGGCATGGGAGTATCCCTAAAGATGCCTGAGGCAGCAGAACTGACCAGGATCCAGAGCATGAGGGAAGAGGTTGTTTTACAGCACAGATCCCATCACCCTGCAGCCTGGCCTGATGCCTACAGGGGTGAGCATGTTCCCAGGCTGCAGCAGTGAGAGGAACCTCCCATCTGAAGTGTGAAGAGATGCCTGAACTGAAGAGATTTGGTGCTTTCCCCCTTCAGGCAAATTGAAAAATTCATCTCGGGCTGATGCTACTGTTTTCTCTGGTGTGCTTTATATTCTCTTAAAGAGAAGTCTTTTGGATGCCTTCAAAGGGCTAAAGGCAATACCTCATAGAAACCCAAGTGGCTGAAGAATTACCAGATATTAGCATTTACCTCAGTTGCCAAAGCTCGGACGTTTCTTTCTGCCTTTCATAAATTACAGCCTGCAGGGACCATTTAGTAATAAATCGTAGCAACTTGGCTGTTAGAGGGCAACCCATGTACAGAGGCACTTCAGGTCTGTGCCAGCATTTCCTTTGTTCAATAAAAGTAACAGCAGGAATTTGATTAAAGACTGATAGAAAAGACAGGGAGGGAAAAACATAGGAGAGATTAAAGAAAGAAAGAGCCACCTGGAAACTTCATTCCTCTTTTATTTCTAACTTAAGCTCATAAATAGCAAATCTAAACCATTGTGTGTGTGAGAGGGAGGGAAAATTTCCTGCATGCCTGCACAGAAAAGACTGCACATGCAGCCACCCGAACAACTTTTAGCAAAAGTCAGATTCTTTCCTCCAGCTTAAGGCTTGCTCCATGTCTGCATTGGAAACAAAACAAACTAGAAAATAACACCACCCCCCCGGTGCTTTGGGAGGATGGCATTTAGGAGGGTCAGGCGAGTCCCATCCCTAAAGGAGAGTGGCACTGGATTTGGGCTGAGCCTGCCGGGGAGCAGGGAGCACATTTCCCAGGCTGCCTCAGAGCAGCCCTGCAGCTCAGCACAATGCGATGGCCAGCTGCACACGGCCAGCCCACAGCATCTGCCCCTTTGTCTCCATCATCCTTGCTGTAACACCCCCCAAAAAAAGGAAAACCCAGTGACTCCAGCAGCCAAATGCAAATAAGCCCCAAAGAGCCCCGTTCTGTGTGATCAGCAAGCAGCAGGCAAATCACATTCAAATTCCTCACTGCAGAGCCGGCCCGGCTGTTGTTTGGGTGTAGGAGACCAGAACGCTGCCATTAAGTGTCCAACGGGACCAAGGGTGGATTGCCTTTTCCTTAGCCTGGCTGTGCCCTGGGAGCGCTTTGCTGGGAGTCAGAGGCACTCTTTGGTTCCCAGGCAGGATTTGCAGGGCACAAAGAGGAAGTCTGGAACCAGGAACTCCCCAGGAATGGAGAGTTCAATCCTCAACGTGGTTTTGTCTGTTCTGGGGGCACTTGCAGGTAATCTTGCCCTACTCCAGCCTAGGTGGAACAGCAAGGCAGAATCCTGCACCTGAAGTCTTTGGCTTCTGCATTTGGTGTCCCTTTTCTATACACCTGCACATCTCTGCTGCTTAAATCATGCTTTACCCACCTGCCACTTCTCTTAGTCCATCTTTACATTGTTCTCTCTCTGCTCACCTTCTCTCACGCTTTTCAGCAGTTTGTAACACCTGCTGGACAGTGAATCCTTTTTGGCCGTGGCCTTCGCTCTGAACTGGGTTCCCTGCAAGTGTTTAGGAGGCAATGATGTCTTTGCAGCGAAGAGGTTGTCTCTGCCTCGGTCCAGCCTTCCCCACCTCAAGCCCTTATCCTGAAGGCTGCTGCCTCCTCCATCCGGGGAGCAGGAAGATACACAGCCCTGGTCTGCATCAGGCCCTGCGGGGCTGTTTTCTCACTCCCATTCAGACCGCTACAAGAACGCAGAAACGGGCAGTGCCCAGGACTGAGCCTCCGGTTAGCAAACCACATTCTCCCAGTCGTTCAAACTCTCAGAAGAGAAAGTACCGAAATCCTGTATCCCGACAGGGTTTGTCGTCCCGCTGCTCCCCACATCCCGGCCCCGCGGCTCGGCGCGGGCATCTCGGGGACAGGAGAGGGCGGCGCGGTGTCCCGGGGACCGGCCGCCCTGCGCCGGGGCCACGTCCCGGCGGAATGCGGGGAATGCGAATGGCATGCTTGAGTGGACAGCTTCAGAGCCGGGCGAAGGGATGGCTCTCCTGCCATCTGTTGTGAGCCCCGCGGGCCCATAGCAACAGCGGCTCAGGAATGGGGCCGCTGGTTTTTTTTTTTCCGTAAAGAAATTCTTCCCGGCCCTCTTCCCCGCTCCTGCATGCTCGCACTCATGAATAAGCGGGAACGGGTGCTGGGATTCCTGCTCCAGAGTGATGTGTGCTGAAGGAGAAAGGGTCTTTTAGAGCTCAGCTTGTGTTTGGTTTGGGGGGGCGTTTTCTTTTCTGCACTGGGACATGAGCCCATGTGTGTAATTCATTGTTAATTGCCAAAATCTTTTTCTGTTCAAATCAAGTGTGAATCTGCATTTGCCATGAGGTCAGTAAAGTCTCCAGTGGATGTGAAGCCACTTGATCGTCCTCAATAAAACAGAGACCCCTTCTGCCTTATTATTACAAATACCAAGGTTATAACTGGTGTAAATGGCCCCAGTGTACTGATTTGTCGTGCCCATCATTTTCTTCCGGCCCCGGAGCTCTTCTTGTGGCTGAGGGGCTTTGCTGCATCATGAGGTGGTGGGACCGGATTCTCCGAGGTTACAGGTAGCTCAGCATCACTCGTGATACTGGCAGATGCCAACTTTTATTCCAGGAAAGATTTTGCCACATAAGAACTCTGTCTCCTAAGGACACTAGTGTGAGGTGGCATGCCATGGGGAAGGGTTAGTGCTGAAAGAGCCTTAATTCAGTCAGCAGGGGCAGGAACAGACTGTCTGCCAGTCTGTCTAAATGGTTTTACTCCTTCCTTTCCCCTGGAAATTCCCTTCTGAAATGCAGATTTCTCTTCTCCCCACACCCTTAACCTTTTTTTCCTGCTGTCAAGCAACTGAGGCCTCATTCCTGCAAATTGCTCAACCTCTCACTGTGACTCAGCAAAGTGGATTGTTTTTAAGTGTTTTAATTCCCTTTAGATGAGGAATTGTAAGTTGTAAATTTACATGAGAGTTTCAAGAGGTTTGACGCAAGACATTCAAAAGTTAGGGGTATTTAACTTTCCCAAACAGTCTATTGGTTTCTGTAGTATTTTTTTTTAGTGTTTCTATGCCTAACAGCATGCAGTAAATACCGGAATTTGCAGAGAAGCCCCCATGGACACGAGGGAATCAGGGAACTCGCAAGGTTTCATGCCCTTTGCAAAGAGACGTCATGAAGAGGAGAGGGGAGGAAACCCAGCAGTTTTTCCCCCAGTGCTCAGGGCTGTGTTTGAAGCTGGGCACACAGCTACAGTGGCTTGATCACAGGGAGCAGGGTATAATTTCAGTGAAAGCTGATATGTACAGGGAGGAGGGATAAAACTCTCCCTATTACAGGTATTTATTATCACTTGACAGCTGTCAGTTTGCAGTAGGGGATTTGCCTTCCTGTCAGCTCTCTGAGAACCAGGTATATTTGCCTAAGGTTGTAGGGAAGGGTAGAAATCCTGCTTTCAAGCACAGGTATCATTTAACTGTGATAAGAAGGCAGGTAAAGCATTTCTTCTGAAAGACGGCTGTGGAGAACAGGGGAGTAAAGTCTTTCTGGCCCTACCCAGATGGGAAAAAACAAGTCATTAAAATCTGATACCTACCTGCTTTTAATGAGAGAAATGTTGTTCGAAGAAATAATCTCAGTCCTATCACCACCGAACTATTTTCCAGAGCCATTAGCCTTTCACCTCCTCATATGTTTTATCTCTTACTTCTGATCTCATTCAGGGAAAACGGCAATGCTGCTGCAACCAGAGATTTGGGCTTTAATCAGGAGCTTACTCAGTCATAGCCGTGCTTTTTGCAGCCATCCTTCCCAGTAAATGACCCCCAAAAGCCATGGGGAGTGGGGTGGGGAAAATAGCAATTAAAATCAAGCACTTGGTGTCTTCAGTCATGCTTAGTTCTTCAGTGAGCCAGCATGGGTATTCTTACGGGTTCCGCAGTGCTCCCTTCATCTTTAGCCTCTCCTCCCTCCCCAGGAACTCTTGCACAGCTGCTGGGGACAGGGGACTGTGAGCTGCCAGCCTGAACTACAGGCACGAGGCAGTTGGTTTTTTGGCTGAAAAAACCAAGGAGCGAGAGCCAGCTGCGGAGGGATGTTCTGAGCTGCACTGAGCAGACACAAACTCCGGCTCAATTGAACTGTACCTTAGCATCAGGTTCTATCTTTGCTGTATTGCCTACCTGAAAGCTGCTGTAATGTAGAATGAGGTTCTTGATCCAGGCACAGATGCTCCCACAATCCCCCAGCTGGAAGGGAAAGAGGCCAAGTTGGGTCATTTTGGTTTTGGACAGTGGGATCAGAAAAGGAAAGCTGTAGATGACTGAGGGCTATTAAGGTTCAATCTCAGTCTCTCTCTTCAGTGTTTATCACGAGTTCTGTTCTTTGTACCATTCAGAATAACATTTTAAAACAAAACTAGAAATGCAGACTTGAGTCTGCTCAGACAGTCTGAGTCCGCTGGTTCATCCTGCCCAGGAGCCCACTTCTCCCTCTAAAATGTAGCTGCTGTTGTTGCTGTTCCTACACTGCAGCAGGTCTCCAGAGTTGTAGATGTTCTTCAGTATTTTCTGACTCAGCTCCAGCATGTTGCATTGGATGGTCTTTGATGCTGATTTTTTCCTTGCATCTGTTTAATTCAGACTGGGATCCATTTTAATGCCAACCCAGTTTTATTTCAAAAGTTATCCATTATCAGTATGTGAGGATAAACAGAAATGAGTGAAAAAAGAATGTGAATTATAAATAAGACATAATATATACACATTTATTTCAGTGCCGCTTGTCCATATTTATTTCTTTTTCTTCCCTTTATCCATGGATATCAAAAGCACAGAAAAATGCCAGGAATGCCACATCCCATTGAAGTTCTCCTGACGGGACATTCAGAGCAATCCACGGCAACAGCTGTACTGCCTATTTATCCCGAAGCAGAAAATTGTACATGGCCCGGGACAATGCCCGGCATCACCGACCGACACGGGGGCCACGTCTCTGTCACGGTGGGAACTGTCCCTGCGCTCCCCTGGGCTGTTTGTGTGCACAAGAATCATGCTTATCATATTGCTGTAACACAGCACTTTGCATCTAATTTAAGCAATACTGGGGCTTTTGTTTGTCTCACAAGGTCTAACCTGGAGACAAAAGCCGTGGTCCAGCCTGAAGGTTATGAGACGTTACCAGACATTCATGTTCACACATACACACTCCGTCAGAGGAATTTATGGCCATTACCATGTTCTCTAATGAGTACAAAATGAGACCATTACATATTCACATAATTAGTTTGACAGATTTTCATTTAAATATAAAAAGACTTCTAGTCTTTAGAGAACAAAAGGAGGGGTTTGTTTCCAGGGCAGTTTTTGACTCTGCTTTGCTGGAGCAGGAGGTTGGGAGTGACAACTGAAGGGAGACGATTTAGTGTGAATAGTTCTCAGCTTTTGATTTCATGTAGCCATTTCTTTACTGCTTTTCCAGTTCCCCTGGAGCACCTTGAGGAGAGCTGTGTGATGGGGCCTTTCAGGTGCAGCCAGGAAAGCCCAAGTGTCATTTTTGTTTCTTGGATATTTTGTAATCGGAGGAAAAGATGTGGGGTTTTTTATTGATTTAGTTAGAGTAATTCCTCTTTGGAAAGGTTAGCAACAGTTCACCAGCTTGCTCTGTACCTTTTCCCATGCCTTTTTCACACCTCTTTTACCTATGGCCACTTGTCCTTCAGGTTATTTATCTTTTTGTATTTCAAATGCTGTCTTGGCATCACTTCAGCTGTGGTTTTCCTGAATTGGCTGGGATATGCAGCTTCTTCAGGCATTTGTAGAAGAGCACTTGCTTAATTTCACATCTGGGTTTTAGAGGCCGCGTGTTGGCCTGGTCATCTCAGCACGATGAGCGCTAAACACGACACATTCCAAGCGGAAATTCTTAAAAGTCAACATGAAGTGTCCTCCAAAGACCCATGCATGCACCCAGTGTATCCAAACCTTGGATTATGGCAGATTTGGATTGCTTTAAGCTTGGATTATCCACTGATATACCGGAGTAGTGCCCTTAAACCATGTGAAGTTCCTTTGGTTCATAGCACGCGTCTGTGGGGCCGCTCACCTTTGTGTAACCAGCCCGTGTCCTTATCGGAGCTGACAACATTTGTTCCTACACAGGAGTTACATGCTGGGAGCCAGGACTAAGTGCACAGCTACTTTATTTACACATCTAAGTGCCTCTTGGATGATGCTGGTAAATTCCAGGACGCTTGAGGTTCCCTGTGACGTTTTAAAAAACAGCTTTCGTGCGAGAAGACCTTGCGCAAAATCCACAGGCTTGGTTGTGACACTTCCCAGCCCTCCCTTTAAAGGGGTAAAGCTCGGGCCCCACTTGTCCTTTGGTTTACTGTGAATGTCCCATCCCAGGATGTGCCTCCCATATATTGTGTCCAGCTGAGAGTAGGAAAAGTTTTATTCATGGGTCACACGTAACCACACTGTGGAAATAGAGCTGTGAACTCATAGAGGGCACAAGGCATTTTGCCACTTCCACATGATAAATCGTCAGAAGGGCTGATGTTCATCCTCAGCTGCAAGCACACCTGAGAAATCCCCAGCCTTGTTCTTCCTGGAGACTGCCAGATAAGAAGTGGCATTTTCCCTGACTGAGCGCGAATGTAGCACGTTTGTGTTTTGTTCAGGATCCAAGCACTTTTATTCCATGGTTTTTAGCTCTGTCTTCCTTGTCTGGCATAGGCTTTTTAAAATGATGTCATGCAAAGGAGTTTGGGCTTAATGATGAATTAGTGCTATTGGAATTTGAACTGCTCTTGTTTTTCAAGTTATTCTTATCAGAGAGGCCTTGTTTCTGTAAGGGGAACAGCGGCGGCTCCGTTTAGTAAAGCTGACAAAGCAGGAAATGATCACCAGCCCTTCACAAAATCCTAACCGAACATTTACTTAGGGCCGCAGTGGGAGAGACCCAGACCCATAAATCAACCTATTAAACCTTCAGACATGAGTTTTTGGAGCCTCCCAGGCATTTCTTTTCCCTGCTGCTCTTAAGTCTTTTAAAGGCACAAGCTTCGTGATGTCATTAAGGACATGAGCAAGTGATGTTGCTCCAGGCCTGGAATCAAGGCAGTGAGTGACCTTACCCCTCTATAAACAAATCCAGCAACTTCAGCCCTGGGTATTTACTAGACATAAGCACAAGCTGAAGTGAGGTGCCAGTTTATCAGGCAGGAGAGGTGGTCGTGTCTGTGTAAGAAGGGTAGAAGTCCCTGGATTGTTTTAAGAAGGTCTGTGCTGCCTTTTATGGCAGGGTGTGAAGGTTAAGCCTAGCCTGAGTGAGTGGCTGAGGGGAAGCATCTATCCTGATCCATCTGTCCAGAGCCAAGCTATCATCTTTTTGCAGTCCAGTTCTGCACCATGGAGGACAAGAGGCATTTTGGTGTCTGAAGCACAGCCCTTCAATAAGACCTGTGTACAGTGTTAGTATGTGGGAGTACCTCGTGCTCTGCAGAGACACAACAACATTCAGGGGAATGTTTAGGGGCAAAGAAAAATACAAACTGTCAGCACTCAACATTTAAATTTGGGGGTAAGGCAGCTAGTATTATTCCTCACTGTTTAATCCTCTTGGAAGATTAAGGAAAGGATAATTAATATCTGCTGTTAAAAAATCAACAGTATACTTCTTTCCTCATAGACAGCATTAAAATAAAGGCCTGTAGTTACATGTGTAAAGCCTGATTAGTAGCTGTGCAACTATTAGAGGGCCAGGATGCCTGGGTTTCATTTCTGCCTGTGCCACATACTCGCTGTGGGGTGAGAGGCAAGATGTTTACTGCTGTGTATTTCCATTTCTCTGTCCAGGCAGTAGTGTGACAGCCCTTCCTAAGGCGAGGGATGCTGTAAGGCTTAATTGTCATGTGTGGGGCACTTTCCAAAATACACTGCACCGCTGAAGGTATGAAATGGCAATTAAAAGAAAAATATAAGGTCTTTCTCTCTAATTTTCAGAGGAATGTCTTTGTACTTTTGGTTGCTGTAACCGCAGCCCAGATTTTCCTGCTAAGTAGATGGTGAGAACTGCTTCTTAGAAAAGAAAATATCGCCTTCCTCAGCTGCAGTCACCCAAGAATGAGCCTTTGGTAGCTAAAAAGAGGAACAGATTCTTCATCATTGTCCCTCCCATCCAGGGCTCGGAAGACGGGGCTCTGATTCTTTCATCTTCCTGCTTTGCCTCTGCCTCAGTGGCTGAGTGGTTGTTCTCTCTTTGGGATGGGCTGCCACCGTGAGCGCTACAAATGTGGCTCATAATTCCAATGCCTCTGAAAGTATGGATAATAGAGACCCCAGGTGCCTGTAGCTCTCCCTAAGTGTGAGAATATACAGGACAGTGGTCTGCTCCTGTCATCACAGTAGGCCATTGGCTGAAAGTTTTGCTGCTTAACGTGGGATCTCTGCTGAAGATCACTTTTAATTCCAGCATTTCGCTGTTCCTGAGGATTCTGCAGCGCTTCTGAGTGCAGCTCTCATGGGGTTCCCAAAGAATAAAGAACATAGGACAAGGAACCATAAAGGAGGTACCATAAAGCAGTTCTGCTGCAGAGCAGAACCCAGAGGACGTCAGCTTTGTACCTTCCTTTATATCTTTCTTTGCAGTTGAAGATAAATCATAAGCCAAGGGGCTGGAAGCTATTTTACAGCTCCTGGTGTGGGAATGGGTGTGGGCACAGATATTGCTTCAGAGTAAACCAAAAGGGAGCTGTGCTGGGACAAAACCAGCGAGGAACAATGTGGAGTTGGGTTTTTCTCTGCAAACTGTCCATTTGTCTCTTGGGGTATTTTGTTCATTACATGATTTACATACACAAGGCCAGCAAGTCACTAAAAGCAAGTTGCGTCTCAGACGTGTATGTCGACAGAAGCAGGGAAGCAAGAGCCTCTTCTCCTCTCTGTGCTGTTTAGGAAGGCAGCAGGAAGTGCTGGACTGACCCTGTGAGTGCTGGTGCAGCTTGAACAGAACTGAACAGCCAGAGCCTGGGCATCAGGAAGAATTTCTTCCCTGAAAGGGTTGTCAGGCATTGGAGTGGGCTGCCCAGGGACGTGCTGGAGTCACCATCGCGGAAGTGTTCAAGAAGCAATGGATGTGACACTCAGTGCGATGGATTAGTTGACAAGGGGGTGATCGGTCAAAGGTTGGACTTGAAGATCTTGGAGGTCTTTTCCAGCTTAAATGATTCTATGATGACATTGCTACACAGCACATCCAGCCTGTGATGCGTGTGGGCCATCAGGAAACCTTTCCAAGGGCTTTTGCCTCTCTGACAAGATCAAATACTAGAGGAAAAGAAAGGAAAAATAAAGGGATGGACTGGGAAATGCGGCAAAGTCTCAACAGGAGAAGTGGCTGATAAAATGCCCCCATGCCTGTCTCAGCACAGTTTCCATGGCTAAGGGCTCTTCTCCCTCTGCAGGATTACAGGGACACCCCCTCCCTCATGGCTGCAGTGGGACTAATCAGACAGTAAGGACTGCTCATGTGAGTAAAGCTTGCAGGCCTGAGCTGCCTGCCAAGTGCTGCCCACACTCCTTTTTGTTCTTCCCTGCACTGATCTGGGAGATGAGCAGAGCGCTATTTTCCAGGGCCCTGAACCTTTTAGCAGCAGACAAAATGTTAATTTGAGCTGTGTCTTACGACCTTGTGACCCACAACATGCTCTGGGGTGAAAGGTGCTTTGTTCCTTGTCCCAGTTTTGTCAGAGCCTCTGAGGGACGGGCAGTCAGATAATGGACACTGGTCCAGCAGTGTCAGCTGTGCTTGGCATTAACGAGCGATCCTGAATTTCGGTTTTAGCAGGTGGAGGGCTGGAGCAACTCCTTTGCAACGTCCTAAATCTCTTTTTACAAACAGCTTGGTCAACTTTGTGAGCTGGTTCCTGTCCAGTGGGTGCTTTGGATCAGGTCTAGTCCTGCAGTGTTGGAGTGAGGGGATTAAGACCAAACATTTTACAAGCAACTGAACAATGCCCTGCAGAAGGGTGTGATGGATGCAGGAATCAGGACTCTGGCTTAGAATTATTGCTCGTTGTTATCTATGTGGTTGTACCTCATACAAACAGGTGGGTTAGGAACCAGCAGTGCTTGCTGCCATAAAAGCAGAGCAAAAGCCAAGCCAGGCCCTCAGGCAGCAGGAATCTCCAGGTATGGCATCAGGCAGTCGTCATCAGCCCGAAGGGCGTTACGGGAATCTTCAGGGCTGATTCAGCAGGTCAGTGTTTACTGCTGACAGAGTGTATTGCCTGTGAACATTTATTTTGTTAGTGACATTTGGTATGAGACCAGTTCTGAAAACTGACAAAGTTGCAAAGTGTGCTGGTGGGTGACAAACACCAGTAGCTCCAGTTCTGTGCTGGTCAGAAGTGGTGTCACTGACCCTTGCAGCCTTCCTCTGCAGTAGTCCAGACATAGGAGATCCCACTGCACTCCCAGCTCTGCACTCACCTCAGGGTGGCACCGGAGTTGTGCTTCACCTTTGCCTAAAGAAAAGACCTAAGAGCATTATTTTTTCATAGTTAATGTGTATGTAAGAGGATCTTGCTTTAATTTCAAAGTCATTAACATATTTTCTGTTATGGAGCTTAACAGGCAGACATCTTTCATCTGGCTCACCCCTCTGTGTGAGGGGGTGAATGAAAGTTTGTAATAAATGGCTTTTTTAAAGAATGAATAAGGGTTCCTAGTTACCATAAGCTGCCTAAGAATTCTGAAGGATCTTATCTTTTTAATGAAAATGACCCTGGTTTAAATCTTCTGCCAGCTTGGAGTTCATGCCGTCACATTTCAGGTTCCTTACCCACCTTTGCTCTTAGGGGCTAGCGTTCCAAGCGGAATTCACTGAGGATCAAATTTGCTTGTTGAGAAGAATTTTATTTTTCAGTGTCACTGCCATTCCAGCTTCCTCCCAGGGAAACGAGCGCAGTGTAATAGCTGCTGGGATTGCATGCTGGAAACAGGGCAGTCACAGTTCGTGCTGGAGGGAGATGGCATGTGGTGATGCTTCCATAAGGCAGGAATGAGTAAAGTTTACAACAGTATTCCAGGAAAGGAATATACTGGTTACCTTTAGGAAGATTTCACTGTGATGATGTGCAGCTGTGCTGCTCTTCCCAGTTCCTGAGCTCTGCCACTGGTTCTTCTCCTTCTCCTTTAGGCAGATACCCAACATTTTGCTAGTTCCTTCTTCTAGAGAAAGAGAGGGGAATGGGGTAGAGACTGGAAAGAGGATCCTTGAGAACTGTCCCCACATCTTACACCCATGCATTAAAAAAAAACAACAAAAAAAGCCTTGTCTTGTCTGCTAACCTGTATGTTTTAAGGTTAGGCCGAGCAGGATTCCTGATCAGGGCCTGATCTCTATGTGCACTGGTCACCTGCCTTTATCACCTGACACGAGGACAGGACAGGGGGGCGGTGGGGACGTGTTCCCTGAAAGAAGGGGCAGGATTTGCTCCCGAGGTCAAGGGACCAGCTTGCCTCTCTGCCAGATTGGAAGCACAACCTTTCCAACCAGTTTGTCAGCTGAATTGTTTAGCAACCTGCTTTGTTTATGCGTTCAGTGTGGATTGCCAGAGGGCACAGGAACAACAGAGTGAGCTGCTTTAAATCCTGTGCCTAAACTCTGTCAGGCCTTAGAGATGTAAAGAGAAGGTTTCTCTCTAGCTGATAGATTTATTCGCAGTCACATTCCTGTGACCCCAGTGGAGGAAACAGCCTGAGCAAGTGGGGCAGAATACAGCTCCTGGGATGTAGCTGGAATACACTCAGAGCTCCAGAGCAAAGACCCAAACACATCCTGCACCACTGGGAATTAAAGTCAGGCTGTCAGCAGGGCTTTAACTGCCTGCAGATCTTTCACCTGACATTGTCTTTAAACCCTTTTGGGCTCTAACAGAAACAAAGGTGAATTAGAAGGAGATTTTCCTTGAAACCTGAGGTACAGAGTTTTGAAGATGTCAATGCTCACCTTGGGCTCAGACCTGCAACATTCTGTGGTGAGTCCCCAGCAGTTCAGTGAGCTGCTCCAGGCCTGGGGGTCGGGAGGTTTCCTTTACTCACAAGTACTGATATAGCCAAAGGCAAGCCAAAAATTCATGATTTACACTTCAGTCTAGCTCTGACCTGTCCCAAAGTCTGGCAATTGCTCCCTTCACGGTTTCATTGCATTTTTCTCTTACTGGGGGTGTTTGCTCAGCTGCTCAAGCAAAAGGGCTCATAGAATATGATTCACCAAAAGAAGTCGTTCCCAAATTACCCCGTGCCAAATATTCTGGTTTGATCCAGCAAAGCTTTTCAGGTCATGATCAGCTTTAAGAGTGTGAGTAGTTGCATTGAAATGCTCTGGATTACGCTGGTGCTGGTGTGGGGACAGCGGGTGCAGCCTTGCACGATCAAGCCCTTGGATAGAGCGGCGAGAGGCCGTGTGCTGGAGGAAAGGAGAGGGGTCGCTGCCAGCAGTCCTGTCATAGAGTTCCAGCACCCTGGAATTTAGGGCAAAAGCACACTGGACTTTTTTGTTTAATGCCAATCTGCCTGAAGTCCTCAAACTGTGTAAGCCAAGATCAACAAAGGAGGCTAAAACCTCTAACGCCAGTTTCTCTTCTTTGCTGACAGCGACGTCAGGCACAAAATCAAATTCTTTCTGGGTGTCAGGTAAGTCAAAGACTGCAGAGTGCCCCAGAAGGGGATTCTTGGGGATTTATGTTCCATCAGCAAGACGAATGATAATTAAAGCTTGAATATTTCTGCTAAGCTGGGAAACAAAAAAGAACCATCTTAATTCCTTAAATTCCTCATGCCAGGCTGTAAAATATATTCCATTCATGCCTGTGTCTTGCTGCTTGTTCTCTCTGTGTGTCTTTGTTTAGCTTTCAGCCACCTGTTTGTAAGCAGTGTCCTGCAGGTTCTCAGGGCGCTTTCCTCCCCGCTCTCCCTGCCCTTGGACGTGCTGCTTTGACACTGAGGCCTCCTTGTCTACGGGAGACAGTCCATCAGAGCTCCCCGGCCTGCCCTGCTCCCATAACTTCATTCTTGGAAAGTTTCTGAGTTTCCCGGGTGATAAAACATGAGCAACATTTGCTCTGACCTGAATCATTTCTGAAGGCATTGAGCCCTGTTTTGTTATGAAGGTTACTCAGGGTGGGTGGTGGGGCATGAGAATTCCCAGTGATGGCCATTCCTGACAAGTGTCAGAAAGTCGCTGCCTGCACCTTTCACGCTGCAGGATTGTTTTGATTAGTTTTTTAGTGCATGCTGAAAAGTACATGTGACAAGCTGAGGGTGAGAGACGCCAGCAGAACAAATCGGCACGTTACAAGATTGTCTGCCGTGGCTTGCCCCCAGCTCTCACCAAAAGGGGAAAAAAAAATACGAGGAAAGGAAAAAAAAATCCAAGCCCCAGCTCTGTATATACAGCAGCTATCAAACTGTCACAGATCACCACTGCTACAGCTGAGGTTAAAATAATATAATAGCGGAGTGTTTGCCAGTCTTGTAAAACCTCCTGTTATTCACTGGAGACCAAACTAATGAATCAAGAGGACAGTGTTTAAAACTGTTAAAAAAACTATAAAATGACAAAAAAACCCACACAGCAAATAGCTCTGGAATGTTGTGGGTTAGCTGCGTGGGATTTTTTTTTCTTTGCTCTGCATTATTTATCCCCTTAAAATTAATACCGTCTGCATGATGGGTGGCTTGGGGCTTAGAGAGACTTACAGAGCAAGTTCACTACCAGTTCTCAATTACCGTGGAGTCTGATTGCGTTCTCATTTACTCTCGAGTACATGGGAAATGACTGTGTTTCCCTCGATACAGTATATGCAGGGAATAATGAAACCATGAGTGTCTGGCCTTTGCAAAGAGAGACTCAGGCCACTCCGAATACTCTCAGCCAATTTATTTAGTTTTTACTACATTTCTCGTGGTGATGACATGCTGCATCTCTGCTCCCAGCCCAGCTCACAAGACCAGCATCACTTCTGGCAGAAATTAAAAAGCTTCAGATTTGAACTTTGGAAATACTCAGTCACATGTCCAAGCTTTAATAAAAAAAGACCAACACCATTTCCATCCTGAGGGGTCTTGCCTGACCAAACCTGGTAACTGAGCAACCTGCACAGGATGCTGTGCTGTCAGTTCCCAGATCCATGGCAGAGGTTGGGTGGCACTGGCATTCCTCGTGAAAATAATCATCATTTTCTGCTCCAAACAGAGCATTTACTTTTTAGCTTGAAATTTCATTTTCTCTTAGAAACGTGAAAGTTTTGGAACAGGATCGTTTAGCAGCCAGACCCCCATCATATACACTGACTTGGCCTTTCCTGAACCTTCCGAGCCCACTGGCAACTCCTGCCAGCGCGGCTGAAGGTCGTTCTGCAGCATCTCTGCCATGAGGAAACAGGAAGGTCGCAGCAAATACTATGCCAAATTAACAGACAGGGTTTTAAGTGAACACCAGTTATGTATGAATACTTGCATAAGGGATCCCGGGCCTGCTTTGAGCAAGGCCCTTGGGCGTGCACTTCGGGCTAAGTACAAGTGCTTCCTTGTGTTGTGTCTTGGAAGTGATGAATGCCAAGTTGCCTTCATGCTGTCTTTTCAGAAATCAACTTGCCTTCAAAGAATGGGAATTTTCCTGTGCTGCTGGTAGAAGGAGGTAGAATGTTAGATGGGAACCTTTGTGCCCTTTCACAACATGAAAGGAAGGGAAAATACGGTTTTTCATCTGAGCAAACGACTTTGCATGTTGGTTGCCTGCGTGAGAAGTTGTATTATAAGGATGTTCATTTTTCTTCAGCAATATGGAGAGCCCATCCAGCAAAGCATCTTGTGAAGTATTAACGAGGTCATGGTTGGCATCCACAGGGATCTTTAATCCAGGCTGTAGCTGCTTTCAGCATTAGCAGCTTCGGAGATGTATTCGGGGAGGAGGGAAAAGCCATACCAGGCTAATTGGAGAGAGCAGTTGGCTGGCTACCTGGAAGTCTAGGGAGCATGTGTAATTAAAAACATTCCTGTCTCCAGCACAGGGCTTATAGATCTGTCCTGGCTGTCTGTAATTAGAGATGTGGAGTGAATATATTGGTTTGGGAGTGGGATTATTCGTACTCTCCTTGTTTCTGGTCCTCCTGTTTTGTGGTGACTTGTTTTCTGGGACGTGTGGAGGAGTTCAACAACCAAAGTGATCCCGGAAGGAGCAGGTTGAAGATCAAAGAGGGAGCACTGCCCTGCTGCATGTGTACTGTTTAAAGAAAACATGTCGGATTTCGGCACATGGTTAATGAAGCTGGAGGTAGTCTGATCTCCTGTTACTGATACAATGAGGAGACACAGCCTCCTTGCATGGGGACAGGAAAATAACCATTAATTTAGCGAACACACACTGTACCAGGGCAGTGGAGCTGAGCCTGCGATGTGCCTTCATTTTGCTTAACCCTGCTTCCCTTCCCAACCCTGATTCACCAGCTTTTCATCAAAAGGGATCCTTATCTTTTTTCGTCCTTTTCCAAAACTGTGCAAATGGCCAAGACACTCTTTGAAGTCAGCGGGGGCTGCAAACAGTTCTGTGCTTTGGAAACTCAGACGGTGAATTTAGGCACCTGCTTTTTAAAGATCTTTATCTATAAATTTAGCAGTGTTTCAGCTTCACTATCCGTATGACAGATCAAATAATGCCTGCTTCCTCCAGGATCGGAAAGGGGAGTGGGGCAAAAATGCCCTTATTTAACTTAATGTGGATGGGTACAAGATATGCCTAACTGAGGCATTATCTTTCAGAATATAATAAGGTATGAAATCCTTTTAATCAATGTTTTAATGTACCCTCTATGAGACAATTAGTGGTTCGTTTGATAGGATGGCACTAAATATGCCAGAAAGGT
Source organism: Gymnorhina tibicen (assembly GCA_013399875.1). Taxonomy (NCBI): domain Eukaryota; kingdom Metazoa; phylum Chordata; class Aves; order Passeriformes; family Artamidae; genus Gymnorhina; species Gymnorhina tibicen. The sequence continues at coordinate 230,543 of VXAZ01007750.1, forward strand.
TATCCCGTGTGATTCTGTTAGGTGACCTTTTCTCTAAGGATTCCCTTGTCTGCCTTTCTCTGCGTTTCTTTGTGGTTTCTCTCATTTCTTTTGGGGTTTCCGTATTAATTCCATCCTACTGCTCCTTTTTCATCCCTTTTCCCCTGGGGCAGAGGAGAAGCAGCAGCAGAGGAGGAGGAGAGGGACACGTGTGACACCATCTTTTCTCCAGTCAGCCCTGCAGTATCACTCGATACCAAGAAGCACAGGGCTCTCCCAGGATGGTTCTCATTGCTGGAGGAGGAAAGGCAGTGTCTGAAAGAGGCAGTGTCTGAGCCAGGAGAGATTAGGCTGTTACCCAACCACGGTCCTGACGTAAGGGCTGGGCTGAGAGCACCCCTAGGTGTGGTTGTGAAACTGGTAATAAAATTTGTTTCCGAGCTCTATTCATGGGTGTTGGAGATCACGCAGGGAACTGATCAAAACCAGGAATGAAGGGAGAACCTCTGGCATTGCCTCGGCTTCTTTTTATTTTCATTTCCCAAGGAGCTGTGACTCCACTGTGGCACAGGAGTAGGAGCTTTTACAGTTCAAAGAACATTTCAGGCTCTGGAATAAGTGTCGGATGAAGCTGGGCTAAGCCATCACTCCTTTGTGCAAGCCTTTGAGGCAGCGCTGGTGTGCTTGAGCTTGGACAACTCAGGATCACTAAAACACGGGGTCCTGCCTTAGCTTCAGAGCGATGGCAGTGCTTTTCTGGGGGGTAACAACAAGGCACCTTCTCCCTTCTGCATGTCCTCTGCTGTTCCTGCCCTGGTTTAGTCACCTGGCTCTGCTGTGTTCTTGTCTCATCAGCTCGGTGCCTGCAGCAAGGGCAATTACTCCAAAGCCATGGCTGGCTGGCTGCTGGTGAGCGCAGCTCTGTCATTACTCCTGCCTGCCTGTTAAAAGGGTGAGTGGGGCTGGCTCCTTCCCCTTCCTGGCCCTGGCCTGGCTCCCCATGCGCTGCCTCACCTTGGCCGGCACAAGCTGCAGCGCTGCTGGTGAAGGCCGGGAGCGGGCTCCCGGCAGCGCTCCCCATGCAGGCCCACCTGCACGCCCTGAAGAAGATCCTGGCCCTCTGGAGCGCATCCCAACAGTGCGTACCCGGCTCCGCGGGATCGGGGACATCGGTGTGGCACTGCACACCCCACTTGGGCACCCGGGCCTTTTGCTTCCTCACCTGTCGGGAAAGCTTCAGCTCCCTTTGGTGACAGCTGAAAGCAATTCGCTGCTGCTTGATTTGTCCGCCTGCTTTGGTGAGGGATGGGACGCGCGGAGACTCGGTGAGCTGGGATGCTGCACTTTGCTGTCACCTCTCATTCTGTTTGGTGTCGTTTGCTTGTTCTTTTAGGCATGAACCTATGTATGGTGATCACAGCTGGATCTGTTATGCTGACACAACCAGCTGGGCACAAGAGATGGCATTTAGCTGTGAGGCAGTGCCAACCTGGGCATGCTGCTGTCAGCAGGCTGCTCTGCTGGCTGCTTTGAGCTCTGTGCGGGCTCCATATTGTGAAAATCTGTGTTTCGGATGTTTAGATGATGACAAGCTGATCAGAACAACATCATATCACCTGGGAGCTTAATCACAGGTGGCACTGTGTCACTCAGACAAGTCCTGCCTTGGCTCGCTTTGTGTGTTTGGTCACCATCTCTATCAAGTGCATGATATTTGTTCCTTTTCTGCTGGTGTGTTTATCCAGGGGCTGGGGGTGAGATTCAGGAGTTAGCTGAAGTACCAAAGACTGAAGAGAGATCTGTTTTCCCGACCCAATACTGAATTTTCAATCCTTTTGATCCAGTTCTAGAAAACAACTTCTTTGCCTTTGCATGTGTGCAGAAACAACCATGGTGGCACTCTGGATTTTCACCCAACAGGAGTTGGGGCCTAATGATACCAGGTGTGGAGCAGCCTTGTTTTATAGCAACAGAGTATCTTATAATTTAATCTTGACATTATAAAATTAAAGGACACCTTCCTTTTCTGCCTGGGCACTGTGCCCGCCAGTGGCACCATACTTAGTGCAAATTGCTCCAGGGTTTTGGCGGGGTGGACTGTCTCCTTTAGAGCAGATTGAGGGCACGAGCTCGTTTTCAGCCATTAAATGATGCGTCTTTCAGAGGTCTGTTGTCACGTAGCCTTGAATTACTGTGCAATTCCTGAAAACATTACTGTTCAAGTGATTACTTTCCTTGCAGTCCACATGTTTGGGAATTAAGATACACCTGGCTTGGCTTTTCAGAAGTACTTACCATCCATGACAATCCCAAGGAAATTATCATGAGCTGCAGTATAGACACACTTATATTGAGGCATTTTAATTTAGTTGTCTAAGATTTTAGTTTTTCTCTGTTTTACCCAACTCTAGGTTATATCATTCTTTACCACTTAGAGAGTCAAGTGTTTCTCTTTTGCTATGTACTTGGAAAGTGTTAAGAGCGAATTCCTCGACTTGGCCTCTTCCAGTGTAAATAAACCAGAATTTGTTTTAGTGATGGAAGCTAACAAGGGTTTAATTGACGTCAGCACAGGGTGAGCAACATCACGATATCACAGATCAGAGTTACGGTGTTGAGTGACTCCCTGGGCTTTTCCCTCTGCCACAGGTGTCGGACCATGAGGCTGGATACCAGGTGGGAAGCGGCCAGTTCCAAAAGTGCCATAGCAAAACTTCTGGAAAAAGTGGATGCAACTGTTGCATGTAAGCAGGGAGGAAGTTGACTCGCAGGTAGTGACTTGCTCCCTACAGGGGAAGCAAAGCTTTATCCAACTGTAAAAGGGAATGCAGGCACTTAAACATTTAGTCTGCAGGTTTTGAAAGTTAAAAAAATAAAGGTTACTTTAAGTGTGCCTTTACACATCTGGTAGATGCAGCTCCCATTGCAGGAAGGCTTTGGTGAGATGTCTCTTAGTGGACTAATGACAGGGCAGAGCAGGTGGAGCCGTGGTTGTGTGAACAGCCCCGTGTCCTCGGAGCAGGCACAAACAGTAACTACAGCTGTGCCTGACACAGGCTTTACCACGGGCTCCTTCCTGGGTGGTGCAATTAGGCAACTCACAGGCTTCTGGTTCTTGGGAGAGACTTCAGCGAGCTCAGCATGTTCTGAGACAGGGCTCGGAGATCTTCCTAAGGGATCTCATAGGATAACAATTGATTTCGTCAGCATCTTGACAATGTCTCAGGCTGAGTTCCTCGCTTGGTGGGAGTGGTGTGGTCCAGTGGTTCTGTGCAGCTCCCAGTGCTACATGACTGGCATTTGAGGCTCCTTTTTTGGCTGTATTGGTTTGCATAGTGGCTACTTGTTAAACAGCATGTGCAAGAAATGGAATTATTCTTCTTACCAACACTTTGGGATAACTACACTTATCCCAAGTGTATTTTAGATCCAAATATATTAAATTTGGGCCAGCCTCAGGCATTTTCTTTCCCAGTTGTTCAAATGATATTCTTCCTTTCAGGAAACAAATTCCAGTAGCCTTGAACTCTCGTCACAGAGGCAGAGTCCATGTATGTGAGGGACAGTTCCCACACTTTGACAGAACTAGACCAGGATCAGAAGCTTCGCACTCCTCCTGCCTTTTGAAGCATTTCTCTTCATTTTCCCTCACAGCGTTCGAAACTTTTATCTCTACTTTTGGGCTGTATTTTCTGTGCTCTGGTGACCCTGCCTTTCTCTCCTGGTTTCCCTGAGTGTGTCAGTAATTCAGTGTAAACTACCCCTCATTGCAACAGCGATTCTCAAGTGACAGCACCTCTCATGAGATGTTGAGCTGCTGCCTGGCACACAGGAGTGCAACCAAAACCTCCACTTGTTTCTTAAACCTTTATCAACCCATTAAAGCGGGAGTGAGCACTGACCTAGAAATGTGGCAGCTGCAGCTCTGGCCATGGCTGGAAGAGCCTCCTGGTGACCTACTTTGTCCCAGCCTGGAGCATCCTGCTGCACAAGGGTGGGTCCTTCCCAGGAAACTCATCAACAAACTCTTCTGGCTGCTGAGGTTCAGGGGAGGCTGCAAATGAAGGGGTGAAATGGCAGGAACCGTGAGGTTCCTTTTTAGGAACCTTCCTGAAGCCCTCCTTTTTTACACCCAGCTGTTAGCCTGACCTTATCTCTGTAGTTACAGTGGGATACCTTGGACGTGCACTTAGGAAGCCCCTGAAGGAACTGCCCAATGTAACCAGCACACACCAGGTTAGAGAACTCTCTCCTGTAACTTTATTTTGGTTTAATGCTCTTTCTTTGCTTTCCCATCTTGGTTTGTGTAGAGCAACAGTGACATCCATTGGCTTATTAAGTGAACCCAAAGTACTGTACACACGCCATGTATTTACTCAAGGTGGAGGGCTGGACCAGAGTGTGTCTGAGAGATTATAAAATGCTGAATTCTCCGAATAATTGTTAGCACTGCAGAACCAACCCAGGTAGGAAAAGATTGGAGCAAATTTGCTTCAGCTTATTCACTCATGGCAATGTCTAAAATTTAAATTCCTACAATAAAAGTCTGGTTTATTTTAAAAATGCATCCTTTCTTGAAGATAAGAGGGCTTAGAAAAAGAAGGAAATTAGTAGAGGTTGTGGGGGAGGAACTGACAGCCAGAGGGTTGTAAAAAAACCCAGTGAATGAAAGACTGAAAGTCTGAAATAGAGGATTCAGCGATGAAAAAAAAAGAAAAGAAACAAAACAAATCATTCATGTGAGAGGCTGATCTGGAGGATTCTCATTTCATTCCAAAAAACCTGAAAACAGTTCAATTTATTTTTAACCGTGTGAGTGAATCAGTAGATGTTTCCTGCAGGTATTCCATTGAACAGAACCGGTGTCTGCAGTAAATTTTTGACCAGCTGTAGTTACAACCCACTCCAAGGTCCAACGCCTTGACCTGACAGGGAGTGCCTGTGAGAAGGAGGATTGAAGTCTGAGCCCACTGGCCCATTTTTGTTGCCCCGTAGCCCAGAGCAGCTCTTGGGGGTTATGTCTGCAGCCAGGTGCAGCTCTGCCTTGTGACTGGGACACCTGGCACTTGCAAGAACAGCACAGGGACTTTCTCTTCCAGCACCACCAGAGACAGAGGAAGAAGGGAGTTATGCTGATTGACGCCATCTGATTCAGAGTCTGATTGATGGCTCTTAATTAGAAATGAAATTGTAAGTGTTGTGCAGAGCAGTCATAACTGAGGGGAGCTGCAGGTGCTCAGCATAACGTTTTCCATTCCATTCAGCAGCTTTGGAGCAGGCATCATGTCCACAGCAACAACAGGGATTTTCCCTTTTATTTAGATTTTCATTTCCAGTGGGAGAGCCCATGAAACATTCCCAGCTGATGCTCGATGGACTGGGGAATTTCAGACTGCCTTTTGTGGATATGTGCACAAGAGAGCAGGAGGGAAGTTCATGAAGAAGCTTTGCCTCCTATCCCTCCAGACTCCAACATGCTGGAAATGCTTTCATCCAGTTTATGTGATTTGAGCCCTTAGAGTCTCTCTGCTATATCTTCATATCCCATTGCTTTGGATGGCTCACAGCTTGCAAGTGTTTCTTCAGGATATTTCAGACACTGACATCTCAGTCCAGCCAGGAGTCTCCCTTTGGAGACCCTCTCTTCTCCCTGCTTGCCTTGTACACTGCTCTGTGTAGATTTATTGGTGCATTCCTTGCTTTCCCCTCTCCCCGTGAAGTGCTTCCGTGCCTCTCCATGGCTGCATGTCTGCAGCTAATGCCAGTTGCTGTGCTTTCATGGACTGAGATAAGAGCACATAATTTCTTTTTTTCATCTCTCTTAGTCATTCTCTGGCTGATCTCTCTCTTCCTCTCACAGCTGCTTTGCAGGTCAGCTCCACACAACATTTGGGTTTGCAGGGGCTGATCTTCCCAAGCCGTTACCAAATGCTGGAATTTCCCTGGGTGTTGACTTTTTGGTGCCTGGTGAGCTCCTTTTCTCATTCCTGCAGTATGTGGTTTCACGGGGAGGGGCTGGCTGTCGGCTCAAGTTCCTTTGGCTCTCCTGTGTATACATTTTCCACGATCAGAGAGGGAGGCCGGCGGATAAAATCCCGCTGTTTGCGGATAACAACGGATAACATTGCTGTGCTAACAGACATTTGCATGGAAGATATGAAAACAGCCCCATTCATGCCCTCCCGTGACGGTGCTGAGTCTTACAACTGCTTTGAAATTCGAGGTGAGCTGTTGCTCGATTCCAGAAGGCACCGGCTTTGCCATGGCTTCCCACAGGTGCACTGGGCTTACCTAGCCCTGGTCAGCCTGCCAGCAGCAGGAGGGTAAGCACAGCCTTCCTGCAAAGCTCCCAGCATCCTGGGGGAAGTTACAGACTGCTCGTGGGTGCCTTGTCTGCAGATTTCCAAAGATGGAAGGGAAAATACAGTATTTGCACTCCAGAGCAGGCTTAGCCCTCTTCTTACCCATACAGAAGGGGTAATTCAGCAAAACACCACAAACATCTGAATTCCTTTTGGTAAGGAATAAGCCAAAAAGGTGGGCTTCTTTCCAAAGAAAATACTAACATTTCACTGAAAACCAGAATGCCCTCAAAGTGCAGCTGCATGCCCGGAGACTGCACCGACCAGTTTGTACCTGCGAGGCCGACGCTCAGTCAGCCTTTCCGGCGAAGACAAACAGGGTTATCTCCTCGAGTGTGCTTGGAGCTGCCATGAAAGGGAGGCTTTCTTCCCCATTTCCGAGAGGAACCAGGGTTGATGCTCTCCTATCACATAGGGACCTTGTTCTGCCTGTTTGTCCCCAGTTAATGACATCCGGTGCTGATTACTGGTGTCCCAGTAGCTTCCAGCACTGCCCAGTCCGGTACTTGATTTTCCTTGTGCTGCTATACCAGATTGCCAAAATGCAGTAGATTTGAGGCAGGCTTTAATTTGGAAAATTCAGCCTGACCTGGGATCCTGCTGGGAGCTACTTAAAGACTTGCCCAGGTGTCTGAGGTGGCATGATGTGGCCCATTTCTCTGCCCTGCCTGGGTTATGGTGGGGCCAAGTCCCTGCCTTGGACTTTTGTGGCTCTGCTGTGGCAAAGGAGAACGGCTCCCAGCGTTTCCTTGCTCTCACACGCTGGAGCTGTTTGCACATTTAGAGCAAATAACGCTTTATTACTGTTTATGTGAAAGGAGGAAGGCAAAATAAATTTAAAAAAAGGAGAGTGAGAACATCTTGTGAACCTGCTGTTCTCAGATCTCTCCGATAAGGACAGTTCCAAGTGCGTGAGAAGTCTCCTACTCCAAGATTTATTTACTTCTGAAAGAAAAGCCACCTTCATCTCATTATTTTATTTTCAATACAGGTTTTAATTTGGTGAGAAAATATCTTCCCCTTAAAGAACCTATTCTGCCTCATTAACTCCCATAAAAAGCACCCCCCCAAGCTTGAAATGTTAAAAGAAGCATAAATTAAGGCTAAGTTTGTTGTTTGCCGCTTTAATCAACAAACATCCTTAAAAAGGACTCACAAAAGGTTCTGTAAACTGAATTTATTAGTGAGCAGGAAAACAGGCCCTCAGCTGCAGCCTCCTCCCCTTCCCAGCCCCCTGGATTTGGAGGGGGTGGGTTTTTGGAGTGACTGGTTTTGTTTACAGTGTCTTATTCTCTTGGGCAGGTTGTTGTGGTCCCATGGATCTCTGTCAGACTTTTGTGATGCAGCTGAACTGAAGTGACTTGGGACAGAGTCTGTTAATTAGGTCTTCAAAGCCTTCTCCCTTTTTTCTTCGCTGTACAAATGTCCTTTTTTCTTCTTCTTTTCCCTAAATCTTTTTGTCAGTAGCTCAGAAAGAAACAGGGTTTCTCACTGCAAGAGAAAACTGCTGTTCTCTCTGCCTTCCTTTCACCTCTCTGGGATGTTGGAGGAAAAGCGGATTCACATCTATTTTCTGCACTTTTTCTCTCCTTGAAATGTTTAAGAAGCCTTCCACAATTTCCTCTCTATGCTATCATCATGCTTTATTTCTCTCTTAGGAATATCTCCACTCACAGAGTGGTGCTCACAGTGACTGTGGTACCAAGAACCAAGGGAAAACTTAGGGACATAGTCTAGAAAGTTTCCGTGCAGAGGACAGGATAATTGAACAAAAACATTGGGAATTAACTTCCTGAGTCGGCACATGTGAATATATGATTTCTTTCCAAATCCCCCTTAGAATTCCCCTCATAACAGTGAACTTCCTTAGAAGCCTCTTGCATCCAGACTCAGTTCAATCTTAAGCTGATTTTTCACTGGGTTTATTTGGGTGAAGTCTTCATGAGGAAATTTAATAATGGGTTTTATTCATTGCTGCAGGATTTGGACTTCCGTACTTCTTAATTTTTTTTCACATCTATCTTAAGTTCAGTCTGAGATATGCAGTGTAAGAGAGATCCAATAAAAATCCCTTTTGTTCACTGGAAAAAATGGCCTTGACCCATTAGAGAGCGATTTGATACTTATCTGAACACCTCCTCACCTTCCAGGAGTTAAGTTGACTTGGAGATGAGCCAAGACAGGGAGTTTCTCTAAACTTCCCCCAGCTTTACAGGCTTGGATTCAAAGAGTCCTGGCTCTGAACAACTCACGGTTCAGGTTTTCCAAACCAAAAGGCGACTTGGCATGTTTTGGAAAACCGGAGCCTCCCTGGGAATTCTGTTCCCCCCTGATATATGGCCCTGGCTCCAGCCCCTCCATGCTCTCACTCTTCATGGTCTGTGGGTAGGTCAGCACTGCAAACACTCCTCAAAGGAAATCATCCTTCTTCAATGCAGCCCATGGCTTATCTCAAAACCCTATTTCCTCTGTCCATCCCACGCCTTCCCTTCCTCCCCCAGCAGACGTGATGAGGGTCTCACATTTCACACCAGCTGCCTGAGCAAATGCAGGATGGGCCCCACTGTGCTGCAGCCTGGCATCTGCAGTGCCCAGTGAGCCAGGGGCATGAGGAACAGCCACAGGACAGGTTCCTTTGGGGCTGTTTCACACTGTCTTTTCATACATCAAATAAGAGCTTTTTTCCATCTCTGTGAACCAGACGTATCCCAGCCCTCTGTCCAGCAGCTCATGTTGCCAGAAACATGAGGCTGGGAAAACGGGGAAGTGTGGCATGAGGGGGAGCACAGAGATGTAGGGCCACTCCTTCAGTGCCATCACTGTGGGCATGTGGTGCTCTCCCACCTCATAGCTTTATTTAAACAGGAAGAAGGAAGCTTCCTTGGTTATCCTGTGCCCCTGGGAGCACACTGTTCACCGGGCACGGCAGTCCCAGGCATCCAGCTGCTAGGGAGCCAGGCAGGTGGAGAACAGGAACACTGGAGGCTTTTTTGTGGTGAGTAGAAAAAAACAAAAGAGAAAAGACTCCTGGATGAATGCCTGAGTCCTTTGGTTCCCCACAGCAGAGATATTCTTGTCATCTCTGGTAAGGGATGGGATGTGGTAGTCCTAGGGCGTCTTCATCTACTCCCAAAGGCAAACAAAGGCAATGCCCATCACGGTGGTGTGTACACAGGGTTCTCTGTCCCTGCTCCAGCCCAGCTGGCAGGCTCTGGAGCTGATGGCAGCAGTGTGTACCCTGCCTGTTCGCTGTGACGTGGGAGCTGAAGTGAAACTACCTGCTTGCTTTTATCCAGGGCAGGGAGATGGGCAAGGGATTCACTGGACCTTCCAGACACCAACTCATATCTGTCTCTGCCATAGTTCACTCCACTTCCAATGCAACTTGCTGCAGCTGGGAGACACAGGTCGGAATCTGTCTGGGCACTGCAGGATCCAGCTCTGATTTCTTCAGGTTTTCTGTAAGTCAAAGAACAGATGTTTTCAAAGCAGTGAGAACACCAGCAGGACAGAGGAAAACTTACAAAGACCCATGATTGTTGAGAGAGATTATATGACCTCTGCTCTTGTGCTTAAATAGGATTAAACTGCCATCGGAAGCAAACACCAAGTAAGAAACCAAAATCCGGCAAAAAATATTAAAAACAGGCCTCTGAGTCCTCCCCCTGGTTCTTGCCCCTTGCAGGATATAACATTTGATACTGGTGTCACAAGAGTCACCCGGTGGAGAAATCCTGCTTTGTTACAGACATTCTTTCATTTCTTTGTATGGAAGGGCTTTTCTTTCCAGAATAAGCACTGAAGGGCTTGTAGGCTGGTCCTGCTGGAAAAAGTTCTGGAGGTAGTTCAGTGGGAACTGAGCTGTGGCATGACATACAGGACATACCATCCAGGGCTGCTCCAACTCAACAGGGAACAAACACTTTTCCGTTGAAGCAGAATCAGGAGGGAATTGCACAAAGGCTGGGGTGTGACTGGGATGGGTTTAGCTGTGTAGGGCCGGTGAGACGTTCCAGGCAGACACTGGCTCGAGGTGAGCTGTGGACACTGAGCATCTCCAAGCTGTGGCTGCCATTAGCCAGAGCTCCCCACAGCACCTCAGCTCCTCAGGTGTGGGTGTTTGGACCCACGCTGGATCAGCCTAGAAGGGAAGCTGTGCTCGCTGCTGCAGGGCAGCACGGGTGGAAGTTGTGCGGAAGGTCTCGTTTTGTCAGCAGTGTGTGCTTGTTGTGATCCCTCACAGGGAATTCCCACTTGGATTAGCTGCCTGTCATCTGCCTCAGGGCGAGTCCCTGTGCTATCATAAGTGCTATCATGCTTCAGGAAATAGTCCAAGGCTATGGGGAGCCTCAGGTTTATGCTACGGGTGGTAATGCTTTTGTTGTTTTTATCACAGAAGGACAAACGTTCATGGATTTTTATGATCACATCCCAAAACCGGACTTTGTTCCATTGCCTGGTAACGCCTGCAACCCTGTTTGCCACTCGGTATCTTGCCAAATGGCTGGCCAAGATGCAAAGTACACTTAAAGTGTTTAAAATATCAATAAAACCATCTGGGACCATTTCAAAGAGCAAATTATCGTGGGTCCATCTGGCTCCTAATGGAATGATCCTGAGCGGGTGACACACTGCACATGCCGGTGTGGGAATATACAGTGTTCCATGTAGCTTTCCAGTTAGAGAGGGGAGAAATCATGCCATTGGGAGAGGTGATAGCCAAAGCCATGCTTCCAGTGGGTGACATCTGCACAGGGGAGCTCTGCTGGCAGCAGCGTCACCCTGGCTGGTGGCTACAGACACTGGCTCTTGAGCTGGGTGATGGGTGTGCTCGGCTTGGATCAGAAAGGGCCTCTTGCCATGAAAGGGGACAGGAAGGCAGGCACCGCCTGAGTCATCCTTCCTACCAGGCTGTTTAATCCTGCTTCCCAAACCTGCCCTTTTGTGTCACAAGACAGGGATCTAGAGCTGTTGAAATTATTTACCCATCCTGATGACGCATCCCCTTAGGCACGTGCACGGGAAGCGTGTGTTGTTGTCCCTGGTAGAAATCCAGCTGTGAGAGCTCAAAGCCATCACAAACCAGGTGTGTGACAGCACCCCAGGTTTTATACAGACCAAATACTCTCCCTAGGAAGCACAAGTGAAAACAGTACGGGAAATGGCACTAAATCTGCTAAAAGAGGTGCCACCTCATGATGGGTTTCATCATTAGGACTCAGACGTAACGCTCATTGCCTTTGTAACCTCATCTCAGGTGTTTTTTCTGCATCTCCCATGCTGGTTTATCACTATGATTTCTGCAGCTGATGAAATATTCGACATCTCAGGCTGCTGATTATGAGTTTGCAGATTGGGAGAGAGACATCAGCATGAAAAGTAGCACTGGCTGAGCATAATTTCACCTGATACAGATGCACCCATTCAATATTTTAGTTTAAATGAAACCAAGAGGAACCACTTTAAGCTAAGCCAGAATAAGTTACTTATAAACAGAAATAAAATTATCTATGTAGTACGTTGTGATAACTTAACAGTGGGTGAACAAATGGCTTCAGGGAGGCCAGTGCCTCTTGTGAAGAGCATGTTGGGAGTGGGATTCTTTCCTGCTCAGATTAAGATCCCATCCCTTTTCCTCACTCTATAAAATATCAGTCTCTTTCTTTATAAAATAGGGATATTTTTGGGTGCTGTTTAGATATTCCTGGATAAAAGATCCATTATGGGCCAGATACTGCCACTGTGAAGAGCAACTTTTCCAGTATCTCCTTCAGTCATGTCTTTGGGTTCAAAAGCTATTTTCTTTTCTTCCCATTCCCCTACTTGCCATCTTCCTTCTGCACAGCTCTCTGGTGCTGCCAGCAGCTTGCAGAGGAGTTTGAGTTCAGGGGTTGTTAAAGGAGCAGGCGCTGTATTCGCATCCACGTGCAAATCCAAAAAACAGAGGTGGAACGTGGAGCCGCCCCTTGAGAGGAAACAGGTACCAGATAAAAAACCAGGAGTCTTAAAGGAGGGTACAGAGCAGAAAGGGAGAGGCAGGTGTTTGGCATCAAAAGGGCAGGAAGGAGGATGGCAAGTGGCAGGGTGGGAAAGCAGAAACTGACTTCATTTCACCTGCAAAATCTGTCATCACTGGGAACGGGAAAATGAAATCCCGCAGTCTTCAGCCAGGAAAACTTCCACGCCACCAGGTCTGGCCACTTTAGTTCCTAGGCACAAACCAGCTCAGCTCCGTAATAGCACCGTGCTTGTTTCATGCCAGCCAAAAGCAGGGCACTAGAAGTATGAATTCTTACTTGAAACTTGAACTCCTTCCCCTGTAACACAAATCATTGTGCAGCATGAAGGGTTTTCTTTAGTTTTTCACAGCAATAGGAGAAATGGAAAGGGTTTATTTATCTTGTCTCTGCCTTCATCTTCCTTTGTGAGACGCAACAGTTCAGCTTCACGTAGTTTTAAAATTAATTTAATGTATCTCATTCGCTGGTTAAATGTCCTGTGTGAAACGAACCTAGCAGGTGACAGCAGACGCTGTTAAAGCCACCGCAGCAGTAACGTGGCTTGCTGTGGCCCGTGACACTCGCTCCCGAGGCAGGACCTCAGCAGGCAATCGGAAGCACCCGCAACGGCCTCTGACTTACGGGAAGGTGCGACTGGACTTTTACAGGGACAGGGCAAGAACGGCGGGGCTTTGGAGGGAGCCCAGTTCTCTGAGGTCTGCGCCCGGCCGGGAGCTCAGGCAGATTTCGCGCTGCTGGTGCGGGGATGGAGATGCGCTGGCCGGGCCGTGACGGGATGGGGGAGCTTGCAGGGGGCTCCAGGCTGCAGCCGCTGTGCCGGGGGGGCTCCCCCGGTGCGGGGCGGTGCCGGGGGCGGGCTGCCCGTCGCGGCACCTGCCGGGGGCGGCCGGAGGCGCCCTCGCCCGGCGCGGCTGTGAGCNAGCGGGGCTGCGCGGGGAGCGGAGATGCGCGGGGAGTGGGGTGCTGGAGGTGGCGGGGTGGACGAGACCCGGCGTGCGGGGGCTGCCCGGGGTGCGGGGCAGGCGCGCTCCTTCTCCAAGGGCTGGACAGGGCGAGCTAACAAAAGGCGGCGGCCCCGCAGCCCGGCCGGCACCGGCGGAGTCTCCCGGAGAAGGGCGCCCGCCCCATCCCCTTCCAGCTGCCGTTTTCTTGTTCGGTGTTTTCGGAGCCTCTGGATGCTGGGACGAAGCAGTCGGGGAGGGAAGGGGTGTAGGATCGGACCCCGCCGTACCGCACTTCCCCCTGTCCGTACGTGAACTCGTTACTCGGAGGGGTTCTCCAGGTGGGAGTTAAACGCCGTCGTTGTGCTGTGATTGCACGGACACGTCCGGGACTGCATCATCCCGCTGTCTGGGCTGCAGCCCGGCAAGAGCTGCGGGGCTTGAGGGTCCCTTTAATGCTCTTTCTCTCGAGGCAATTGCCGGGCATCAGAGCGGCGGGAGGTTTGCGGTGCGCTCTCGCTGTGTTACATGTTTTAGTAAGCAGTGTAGTGTTCCTGCAGGCAGTTCTGCTGGCAGGCACCTTGCAACGAGATACTGGGACAGAAGCTGAGAAGTTTTATCACCTGCTTGGAATGACCCACAGACTTCTTAAAATGGCTAAGAAGAGAATTATATTCAAATGTAACATTATCAGCCAGCATTTTTCTTTGTAAATTTGGGAGGAATGTGACCCACAGACCTCATTTGCCTTCACTCCAACTTTCTCCCCTACTTCTTCCGCCCATGAGGTCCAAAGGTCTGCTTTTCTCATTCCCTGCTGTAATGCCTTTTAAACTCTGATCTCTGCATGTTCTTCTGCCTAAAAAGCCCAGCCTTAAATTTAAGTGACATTAGGTGCCACCAGCAGCACCCATTGAAACACGTGCATTTCTCATCCCCAGCCTGAGCCCTCTTTAGCCCAGTCAGCAGTGGGGTGAAGCTCAGCAGCCCACTGTGTTTCCCAGTCACCCCAAGACACTCAGCCATGGGGGCCTGACTCTGCTCCTGCAAGGTGCTTGTCCAGATTTTCCTCGACACCAGCAGAAACAACAGTAGGGAAAAATCAATGCCCTAAAACTCCTTTGACTAAGAGAGGTGAAGTCCAGGCCAGCCTACAACTGGGAGAGGGAGGGGTGCTCTGCAGGTCCATAATATGGGGATTTAGAGGATTGAGAGCTTGCTGGCCCATATTAAATGGTGCTTGGCACCTCTGGTTCTTAAATTGAAGAGGGAAATTCAGTTCAACTGAAATCAGGATTACTGTAAATTTTAAGGGAAAGTTCATTTAATAATCACAGAGGATTATCTTCTAGAGGTCAGCAGGCCAGAAGTTTAGCTATAAAACATTGCTCAAGAGGTAATAAGGACATATAAGGCCAGCTGCAGCCTACTTGGCATTGCTCTGCAGAGAGGGCTGCTGCCGTAGCACGTGGGAACCCTGCCTCTGGGAGACGGGCAAGCTGTGGTCCTGCAGCAGCCAGGGGCCTTCACATGCCCCTGTGTTCAGTGGGCCTGAACAGATTTTTTATGAGAATAAAAGCAGGGTAATGTAGAGCCTTTCTCCCTCTATAGTGTATCCTAGCTCTTGGCAGCAATGGGAGAAAAGCTGGGCTCTAGCAGGAGGATGCAGCTGGCATCGGTGAGCAGATGGACTTGGGAAGGCTGCTGAGGGAACAGCAGCGATGGGAAAAACATCCTTCCTGCATTTATTTAGCTAGGGTGGACCCTGCTTTAATGGTCAGCCCTCTGGGTGAGCAATCGTCCTTCACTTGGCGTTTGCAGAGCAGCTGGCGTGGTGGGGCCTGGTCCATCCCATCCCTGGGCTTCTTCACCCCAGCAGCAGTGTAAGTAAATAAATCAGGAGGATATGACATCAAACAGGGTGTTTTATAATGCCCTGTGCGATTCCCGCTTGGCTAACATTTGTTCAGGCCTGGAGTGACTGTGGCTGGTGCTGGCAAGCTGCTGGACTTTAATGGATGTGGGAGTAAAGAATGGCTCGTGGTCAGCCAGGAGCAGGCTGTAGCCACACTACTCAGAGAGTATCAGGTGCTCAAGTCGCTGGGAAAGAAAAGCTGTGTGTTTGAAACCATGATTTAGGGGGTTGTTCCCAAGTTTAACTGGAATGAAAAGCTTGGCTACCCTTGGTGTGCTGCATTGCTGCATGCTTGCCTGTGTTCGGATGAGAGCCACTTCTCTAATCCTTTACATTCGAGTTGTACCGGGGCTCAAATTAGTGGCAATGTCCTTTGGGTTTAAAGAAGCATGAGGAATTTCAGTCTTCAGTTGTTCACGAGGGAAGGGGATTGGGTGGGTTTTTGATGTAGCAGTAACTGCTGTATTGGCTCAGTTCTAGAGGTTGGGATCAGAAGGGTAAATTTATGCCTTTGAAAGAGGGATCTGATGGAAATGAAACCAGCCCACTTCACCCTGATTAGATTTCATCATGTTGTTCCTTCAAAATGCCTTCAGCATCCTGGCAACAAGGGCAGAGATTTGATAAACATCCAAAAGTTAAAAGGACACGGTTCCTATGGATTATCAGCGTGTCTGTTATTTAAATAAAATCTCATCTTTACTATTCTTTCAGCAACTCAAAACAGTGTTGAAGAAAAGTATTCAGGGAGACAATAAAAATAGCCAGGCCAAGTGCTCTCCAGCAGCGACCTGATCCAGTCTCGTGTGCTGCCGAGGGTACAGATTCCTTTGCAGTTACAAACGGGCTCCAGGCTGGAGACAGGCTCCATTTCAGCCTAATTTAAGCAAAGTACGTGATGATAACTGGTGGCCAGTACAATTATAGCGGGGACAGGGCCCCCGTGCACCGTGGCTGCATCCTCATCATGGTATGGCAGCTTAAATTTCCCTGCATAGATGGGAGCAAATATGTGCTATAGTAAGGTAGAGCTCTAAAAACTCAGCTACAGCCCTGATGGAAATACCAAGCCTGGAGTGTGTTTGTCTTAATACTGTGTTTTCCCATCTAGGCTAGGGAGAAGTAAATGGCATATACCACCCCCCAGGGGCAGGAATGATCCGCAGGGAGAAGGAGAAGCTGGGATATATGGAGGGACTCTTGTAGCCAAGGAGTTTGCCTTGTGAAATCATGGTTTGATTTGTTTGCCTTCCTGTGCAGACATTGTTTGCCCGGGAGCCCCCTTATACCATGCTGGCTAGAGTGCTTAATTCCCTGCAGGCCAGACCTCGGGACGGATCTGCTCTCTGTTGGGAAGGGAGTGGTTAAGCCACACCAGAGAGAGGTGTGTGTTGAGAGATGGTTGAAAGGAAAAGGTTTTATGGGGCCCGGTGGCTCTGTTGCGAAGGATGCCAAACCTCCAGGCTGGAAACCGGGGGCTATCACTGTCGAAGCGAAAAGGGAGCTGAGTTTCTAAGTGGCTACTGAGTTTACTACCTTGTTTCTGTCAAGGGATTTGCAGGGGTGATGCTGATTAATGTGATGTCCTTTCTCCAAGTCTGTCTATGCCCTTCCTCTTCCATCTCACCAGGCTCAGTCTGACACTGTTTATTAGGCCACTTGTCCCTGATTTGTGAGGAATAAATATTGACACTGATGGCTGCTTAATAGGATTTGGGTTTGCTGCTTTCTCTCCAAACGAGTTTGGCACCTGTGACTCAATTTGTGTTTGGGACTGGCTCCACCAAGGCTTCATTTTGGGAGGGGTGTTGGTAATGACGATGGTCACAGCGTGTTCTGTGTACGAGGAGAGGCTGGGAGTGGGGGTATGTATTGCTCCCCTTTTTCCTGTTGACATGCAGAGATTTCCAGGCTGTGACTCCAAATCACTGCATGTCCCTAGTGAGGGTGTGGCTTCCTTTGAGAGGGTGCTGCTGTTCCCACAGGGGAAGAAGAGTTTTTGATGTCTTGTTAACTAGTACCTGCTGTGAAGGCCTCAGGTCAGACTGCCACTTGGCACTTGGCACTGCTGTGGGTGCTCCTCTCCTCCATGCTTCCTTAATGTGCTTGGGGGCGGCCGCTCCAAGGAAATGCAGCTCATGCTGTTTCAGAGTGTTTTGGGTGGATTTTTAAGATGTGTCTGAAGTGAGGTAAGTCCTATTAAAAGGTGATAGGCATTTAGGCTAAGTGGGGTTTTCTGGGTTTCCCAAGAGCTGTGAAAGGTGTCACATCTACAGAGCAGCACCTTCATGTTCCTGGAAACCCAGGAGGATCTGAGACTTCTCCCTGGAAGTCAAAGCCATACGCTAACCCGTAGTGAAATTTCTCTTGACTCTTCCTGGGGGTGCTTCACCTTAGTGGTACTGGAGGGCAGCATCACTGAGGAAGCCCCTGACCTCATCCATGTGAGCTTCCCACAGCCTCTGCAGGTGCTAATCCAGCTCTGCAGCGTTTGCAGAGAACATCCCAAGACCCACCTTCAGATCTTGCTTCGAGCCCAAGGAATGATTCGGGTCTAGGATCAGGATCATCAGACCAAAACACAGTAGACAGGGTGAGGGGGAAGAGTTTTCCTGCTGGCAGGGTGCATGGAAGAGATCCCACACCCAGGGCTGTGTACAGGAAAGATGCTTGTGGTATCTCTTCAGCATAGATGACTCCTAATGCTCCTAAAATGGCTCCCTGCTGGGGGGGAGTGGAATCAGGAAGGTCAGTTGCCCCTTTGGGGTGGTTTGTGTGAGAGCAATGGGGATGCACTGAGGTGTAGGACCAGGCAAGAGGGGCCAAGGGCTCCTCTCTCATCTCATGTTCCTTGTCGTGGTTGCAGCCCTCATCCTTTTCCAAGCTCATCTCTGCCAGACTGGCAGATGCTAAAAATATTTTGCGTGACAAGCAGATATTTATTAGCTTAACAGCCAGCATTTCTGTCACTTGCCTTGGGGTCTCTCATTCAGCTGGCCAAGTCCTCATCTCCTTACTCAATCTAGCCTCATTTCTTAGTGGGGCAAATCTCCTGCTGAAATCCCCAGGAAGTGAATGGAATGCTGTGTTGAGTAAGGTGTTCAGGAATTTGTCCAGGAAGAGGTTGGCATGTGGGATGGAGAAGCAGCTCATAAGGAGTAGCTCATATTCTGGGGATTAGGCATTGCAACACCTGTAAAGGTGATTTAGACCTGTACACTCCACCCCTCAAGTTACTGCAATTAAAATCTGGAATACCAGGAAGCACTGCAAATAATCAGGTTAGAGAGAGCTGAGAGACAATTCAGCTGCAGACTTGAGTTCTTGGTGCTGAGTGTCCATTGTGCCTGTGACAAATGTGAGTATGAGACTTGCTTCTGCCCCCTCTGAAGAGAGGCTCAGATTGTCACTCCATTAGTACAAATCACCGAGACCAGTTCTTCAAAACGCGGCTGAGCCACTGTTGCGGCGCTTTGGTAACATCCATATTTCCATGGGAGAGCTGCTGGGCTAAAATTTCAGGGTGTGTTCCTTAAAGTGCAAGGTGTTGCCAATGCAGGAAGAGAGATCCAGCTGTGCTGGTGGAAGAGATTATTGCCCCACTTGCTCGTAGTGCCAGAGACCTCATCCCTCCGCCACTGGAACAGTTCCTGTAAGCACTCCCTTAATCTTTAGCTTTAAACCATTTAAATTGTTGGTCTGAACTGACCTCGTTTGGTTTGTATGGAACATACTAGGAGCTGCACCAGCAGATCCAGCCTGGTCCCAGCTCCATGCTGCTGGTGGAAAAGTTTCCAAGTGAGGACTGGGCTTGCCTTTCCGGTCTCAGGTCTGCACCGTGTGGCCAGGTCCCAGGTAGGATATGTCTTGCCTGACATTCAGACCCCTCCCAGGATGGCCCTTTTGTAGCTGGAAAACATCACTGTTCTGAAGGGTGAGTGTAAAAAAGTAATTGTGGGGAAATACCTTCTGCTTAATGCATCTCTTGCTGGGAACATGACTATTCTTTCAGCATGGAGGGCTTGCAGGCTTTTCCTATGGAATCGTTTTAATTCCCAAATCCTGAAATGGAAACTAATCCTTATATTATATGACTTTTCCTTCCTCCTTGTGGCTGCTTTTCTTTGTAGGAGCTGCAGTTACATTTTTTGTTTCATTTACACTTGTCCTTTGGAGCCAGCTTGTGCTTTGGTGTGTGTAATGTAAGAGAAGTTAAATGTTATCATTTGTACGGAAGGGCTCTAGATCCACACAGTTCTGTGTGGGGATACCCCAGGAGCTGTCAGGATGCTGATTTACCTGTGTGTGGTGTCCCTGGTCCTTCCAGGGACAGGTGTGTTAAGGATCCTCCTGCTTGCGTGAGCCCTGCCATGCATCATCTTCATCTCAGGCAACTCTGCCCAGCAGATCTGATGCACCACAGAGAGAGCTGATCCCAATCTTTTATGGCCAGGTCTGAAGGATTGTTCCTCACAGCCTCTTGGTCCTGAACAGCCCATGAGGAGAGGGGATGCTCTGATTCCCCAAGCTGATCCTGTAGTGTCCCCAAAGGCGTCTCTGAAAAACCTCAAGAGATACTCAGTAATAGTTAAGAGCAAGTCTATAGGATAGTCCTGTTAGTCGTGGGGTAGAAAAGAATGAAAACATCATTTCTCTGTGTTTTTTCTCCTGTCTTGACACAGTAAGTAGGTAGATCTGTTTTCTGAGGGGGTTAAAGCACACGGTGCGGAAAGCATTTCGCTTGCAAGTAGAGTTGGGGTGCAGGATGGATCACATGCCACTTTTTTGACAGACCAGGACAGTTGTCACCTCTCAATTGTCTCCTCCTGAGAACGTGAGATCTCCCCTGAGCAGGCAAAGTGCTGCTCAAGTCAGAGTCCTTTGCTTCCATTGAACTTCATCCTGAATTAGAACTTTAGAGAATTAAGCCACAGCCCTAGAAAGATTTGGGCCAGAGCTGCACGGAGCACACTTTGGGAACAGGCTCTCTTCTGGGTGGTACTGGGGCACAAACAGCGAGCTGTGCTAGAGTATAACCGTAAACCTCTATTTAGCCAGGAATTCACTAGGCATAAAAGCTAATGCCTGAGCCCTACAGGTTCTTCCTTCCAGCCAGGATCCAGGTCGTTTTGGCAGGGCCATGCAGGGAACTGTGCGCTCCGACGCCGGCTGGGCAGCACAAGAAAGGACTGTAGGCTGCAGGGCTGCGTGCCCAGCTGCCTCCGAGGGCCAACTGCTCATGCAAAGCAGGGAAGGCCCCCAATTCAGAAAGCGTGGATTTAGGGTGCCTTTAAAAGGGTGGCAGTCTCCGGGTCGAGGTCTGGGTGCAGTGGAATGCCTATTGTCAAAGCTAAAGACCAAAGGGAACGCTGCATATTGTGGGCCCAAATGCAGCTGGCACAAACCAAAAATGTGCATGTGAGTGCCTTTCTAAGTACCCAGTAATCCTCCAGGGCAAAATGGGGATTAGGGCCCTCTCCCAGACAAAGAGGGAGTTCATTTTCTCAAAGATCCCTTGGCCAATGAAGTGAGGAACCCAAATGAATGCCAGGGCTCCTTTCAGCTCTCTGCTTGCAAACAGGTACGGCGCCGGAGCAGCTGGTTTGTGTGGGGCTGTGCAAACACAGCGCGGCCAGATTGTGGGATTGAGGTCAGGTCAACTAAAACTCATCCAATCCCAGAGAAAAGGGGAAGCCAGAAAATGCTGGACAAGTAGGACTAGACAGTGTTGCCCAGGGAAAATGTGGTCTCCTTTCTCCAGATTTTTTCTCAGTGGACCTGAAGGTCAGCGCTCATTGAGGTTGTTTAAGTTGGAGTCGCCTGAGTGAAGAGCCCTCTGAGAAGGAAAGCTGCGAGTCTGGATTAATTCCAGGTGACTTCTCAGCCTCTGTTGCTTTGCCCTGAAATTCTGCGTGCTCGGAATCGCCACACAGGAGCCGTTAGACTGAAAGTGATGGGTGCCTGAATGGGGGATGTATCCATCTAAAATTTGCCATCCTGTGATTTCTTTAATTTGCCTTCAAGCAATAGCCTGTGTAGGTAGAAAAGCACAAGCACCTCTGCGCTGTTCCTGGAAAAATTCTTCTTTTCCCTTTTGGTGATTGGCTTATGGCACAAAGATCAGCTCTAGTAATCCTGTCTTACCAGGTATCAGGGTGGATGTGCCTGTGATGTGTACAGAAAATGTGCATTAAGTAGTCCTGTTTCTTAGAAGCAGCAGCCAGCAGCACTGTGAATGGGTTTGGGTTGCGTGGGTTGGGTTTTTTTCCCTGGGCTTTACTGACCCATCTGAATCCCAGACATGGATATTATTTTTTCTACTTGAGACTTGGATCTTGCCGCAGATCTCTAGAAAGAATGCCTAATTCGGTCCCAAGATTCATGTGCTCAGCGACCCTTACTGAGATTTCAAACTCTGTCTTGCTCTGCTTAGGATGAAAATGTGCTTCCAGGAGCTACACATACGGAATCTGTTGCGTTTTGGATCCATGAACCAGCCTTGAATTCTTCATGTGCCTTATTTAGATTGTGGAGTTAAACCTGGCTGTTTCCCATCTCAGGTGAATGTCGTGAGTCAAAAGCAAGAGGTTTTACCCAGGGACTGAGACTTCTTCTGGCAAATGTTTTAGAGGTTATTAGTGTGAGAGGTTTCAGTGCAATTTATAAATATTTTTTCATGAAAAAGTTGTTTTGTCCACACGTTTCCAGCTGGTCTTGGCTCTTGGTGTGGCTCGGGGGTCCCGTGAGCACAGGGTAACAAACCTGTGCAGGCCTTGCTGCTACCAGGAGAGCACCTGAGCCTTTGTGCTCTGACACACGGGGCACTTCCAGTGCAGCTAAAAGAGATTCTGGGAGCGTGACAGAGATGTGGATTACGGGCTATTTCTGGACCAGCCACAGGAGGTAACAAAATAAGAAATACGTAAGCAAGCCAGTCTTTTCACTTCAGGCGGAGCGGGAGGATCTGCCAAGCAGGATGGCCACAGGCAAGGTCGGTGCCTGGGATGAGTGTGGTCTCTCCCCCCTCCCCGCATCCCTCTCCCTGACAGCATGGAGGAGATAGGAGGGCTTGCTGTTTGCCAGCAGATGGGGGACTGCCTCGGAGGTAGCGTTTGCATTCCCGAGGAGACGTAATTCCGGCTCATCAGCTGCTGAGAGCTTGCCTGCAGGATGAGGATAGCCAGAGGTGAAGCTGCCCAGCTCTCCTTATGTCACTGGGCTGAGCTGGGGATCTCAGGCTGCCCTGTGACATTGTGTAACATGGGATGCTATGAGGATAAACCAGCAGCTTTAACTCCTCTGGCTCCTTCCTGCCTGTCAGAGCCCAGTTTGGCTTTGTTGCTGCTTCTTTGTATTTTTGTGTCTGTGATGTGCTGTTGGCTGTTTCTGTAGTGGAGGGGGGTTTCCTCTTAGGTTCTGATTTAAGACAAAGGGAAAAAGATCAGGAAATGCCTACAAATAGCTGTAGAAGTTGGAAGAAGAGTTCCTTGCTTTAATCTCGGTTTCAGAAGCATCACTGTGTGAGCACCTATTTTTCTAGGATAGCTTTTAATACTGACAGTGCTTACAAATACTCCTGTTGATCCCAAATGATTTAAAAATGAGAATTTTTAAATCTCTTTAAAACCTCTCTGCTAGAACAACACTAGACTTAGAGGTAACAAGATAATAAAAATTACTAAACCTGTTAACATTTGGGGATTGGCTTCTCTGGGACTTAGGTCATCTATTACCATGGCAGAAAGCCAGATATTAGTTTAAACTCAGTAATCATGACTTCAAGAGGTGGGTCCATTAAAAAATAACTGTTCTGAAAAATTAAAGGAAAAAGAAAGTTAATTTTTAGATATAGGTCTAGGTGCTCTTTATGGCTGATCTCAGGCATATCCTAGACTCATCCCTGGAACTACAGGCAGCTAAGCCAAGAAGCAGAGTACAGCATGGTAGTGCAGCCACAAGAACTGTAAGGCTGTTGTGCTGGAAAAGAAATGCTATGAGCAGATGAAACTTCTGAAGTTGGGTTTGTGCCTCTTCCCTGTGCAAAATCAGTCTCCTCTTTGGGAATTACAGCCAGGCAGCTGAGCTCGCACTGCATCATTTCCTCAGCGAGAACAGTGATTTATGCTGCGGCCGTTACTCAGGGACCTATTGTTATGAAACATGGAGTTTAATTAATTAAGAATATGATCTCTGCAGACTCAGATAATTGCTGGGAGAGCTGCCGGGCAGAGGCACCCACCCACACTTGCTGTCCAGGCTGGCTTTAGAAAACCAATCTGTGTTGGAATGTGAAAGTTGTAAATAAGGATAAGGAAGAGTGAAGAAAGTGAGGAAGAAGAGCCAGGAGCCCAAAAGGGTAAGATAAGTGCTGTGAAACGTTCCAAGCGTGCAGGTAACGGGAGGTCAGCACGGGAGGCAGATAAGGTGGCCAGGGGAGCTCAGTCGGCCCTGCTCAGAGGCGAAGGATCTTCCTGAAGCAGCAGCTGAGTTCTGCAGGGACTGTGGCAGCTCGGGAAGGCCATGAGACATCAGATGGCAGCAACTGGCAAACCAGTCTTATAGGGAGTTGATTAATATAGAATAAGGAAACCCATGCATTCTTGAAGAGCTCTGAAGAAGGTGGTGAAAAGCAGGGAGAGTTTCACAGATGCCTGCTGTGGAAAGGCTGTGCTGGCTGTATGGGGAGAGATGGATGTGGGGTCAGGAGGTGCTGCCTTTCTTCTGGAGGGGGCACTGAAACTTCTGAGGGAGGCTTTCCTTGAAAAAAGCCCTAAATCTCTAGCACTGTATTCTTTCACTGTCAAGCAAGCAGCAAGGAAAAAATCCAACAGGCCGTATTTTTAGATGAAGGAAAAGCTGAGCAGTGTACTCATAGACATGTGTGGTATTAAATACCAAAGGCACCATGGAAGCGGCAAGTATAAATAACAATTCATAATTAAACACGAACTTTGCAGAAAAGGAAAGATTTCAGAGGCAGCTGCAAGCCTCAGGTGGGAGGTAAAGGAGTTTTAAATAGCCTCTGTGTGCTGGCTTTCCTGTCTCCCACTTGAGAGCTTTAGAAAAAACATGATAACAAAAGGGACAACTGCAGGCCCCTCCTTGCCAGGGATACTTTTTAGCTATGGAATTGTGAGGCCCTTTGCAGCATCCCGAAATAAAATGCAGCCCCAGGCTTTAAGAGCATCCCATGGGGCTGGGTGCTGCCACAAGGAGCTGGAGAGCTGTCCCGGGGCAGCTGGAGCTTTCGGAGAAGGGCCACTCTAAGGAGAAGGTGTGAGGACAGCCAAGAGGAAAGGTAGGCCCTCAACACCTTTGCACAAGAGTGGCTGTCTCCATGTTACAGTGGAAGAAATGTCTTTATAGGGATGAACACCCTCCTGGTTGTTAGACTGGGCTGCCTTAGAAATGCCGCAGAAAATGTTCTGGGATAAGCAGCCAGGTAAGGCAGAAGGCTGCAAGGGGAGGACAGGTGCTGGGCTTGGGGTCCTGTTTGGGGAGGTCTCCAGCCCTGCAGCCCTGGCTGGCCTCAGCTCTTCTCCCTACCCTGCCAGCCATGCTCTCACAGGGGACATCCCTGTCCCTCTGGCTGTGCTCCATCCCTGAGGTGGGTGTGCTTCCCGGGTGGAAGGGTCCTCATCTCTTGTGTTCCCCACTGGGCCTGATTAATGTTTTTATTTCTAGACTGGCTGATTAGATTTCAGTTTCTTATTGAGCCTGCCGTGCCACACAGAGCTCTGCAGTTAGAGTTTTTTAAGAGGTTCGAGAAAAACTCCATTGCATTTCCTTTTTCCCCGAAACAGCACCTCCAGAGCCCATGGAGACACTAATTAACGTGTCTTTGTCTCTGTGAGGTAAAGCCCAAAGTTATGTATGCTGGCAAGCACGGGTTGCTCCTGTGAGGGGGAACACCCAAGCTGCTTATCCTCCCTCCCTCTGCTGGGCCTGCCCGTGGAGGGTCAGGCTGTGTGGGTCCGTATGGGAATGCTTGGAAGGGACTTACTCAGAAAGCCCTGCTCGCAGCTGAGTTTAGAGTCTGTGTTGTCTCTTGCTTTCTTAACATGTTTCAAAAGCTGTTTTTTCTTAAAAAAGAAAAAAAAAAGAGCCTAAGTGCTGAAAGATCACTAGGCTGTGGTGCCTGGGGAGCTGTAGGCACTTACTACTCCTTTATATCAGTTCCTCAGGCTGTTGATTACTCTTTTCTTGGCACAGTGGCAATTTCCCAGCCCTAAATATTGTCGCTGGCTCCCTCAGAGACAGCTGGCCAGAGAGAAGGCGTGAGCAGCTTTCCCCACTGCAGGAGTACAGCTGTGGTGAGGCCTGGCAGAGCCAAACTCTGCTCTTTAGGAAACAAGCAGGGAAGCACAGGGCTTTGTCCTCCAAACGCTGAAGCTGTGAATATAAACACACAAAACTGTAGACCTGTTTGTATAGATAAATTGTTTATATGCAATCTTGTAAATCCTCATCTGTCGCAGGCCTTCTGTCCTTTGCGAGTCTTGCAGTGAAATCTCCTCTGGAAATTGGTCATTTTTCATGGTAAGCTTGGTGAGCAAAGAGAATTGGAGCATTTAAGGGTGTTGGCACTTCCCAGGGCTGCAATAAAGGAGCTTGTCCTCCTGGTGCACAGCGAGGCTGGAATGGGAGCAAGGAAGGGAAACTTTCAAGTTTGATCAGAGGCTTGACATCATCTCAGAGGAGAGGAGTGGCGGAGACAAAGCAGGACGGGATTTGGCACACAGAAAGAAAAGGCAGCCAAGGCAGGATTTGGGGTAAAAACTGGATGAAGATAAGCAGGGCGAGCAAAAAAAGGCCGTTCCGGAGCAGTCGCTTTCCCTAATCTAGGTGAAAGTGCTGCTGCGCTTCCCTGCTGTATCTCATCCGCAGTGTGAGGCTTAACATTCCTGCCTGGCACGTGGGGGCGCGGGGAGGGAGCGCGGGGGAGGACCCAGCCGGACACAAAGACGGCCGGTCTCTCACCGGAATGGCATCCAAGCCATCTCAGCTATCCAAAGCCCCAGATGCCGGCATGTGGGCTCAGCACACAACAAGAGGCAATTCCAGCTTATCCCGGGCCAGGCCTGCCGCGGGCAGGGAGAGGCGCGGGGGTCCTTTCAGCCCCGCTTTTATTCAGCGTGGGGGTTCCTTGAGCAAGCCGGAATTTCAAATCTCTTCCGCGCTTCGGGGCTAAAAGTGGGAGCGAGTGGGAATACTGGAGCGTTCCTGGGGGAAGGAAGGAGCTGAAGCGATGGTTACACTGTGTTTGTGTGCCTTGCAGCGGGGTAAATATGTGTTTGCTGACTTTGTGGAAATATCAGTAGAGGGGGTAGGACAGGTTTCTCTTGCTCCCTCTCACTGTGTGAACCTTTCTCTTGGCTTTTCTCTTGTGTGTTTGGAGCATTCCCTGAGCTCTCATAAGGTGGTTACATGTGGTAAAAGCATATCCCACAGTGGAACCACACACTTGGGGATTTAGGGTCCCCAAATGCAGCTTCAGGATAATGAGTTTTGTGCCGTGGCTGCTGCAGCCGATCTCGTTCCTGTGTGCCATGGGATTGTGCAGCTCCTCCAAAACAGTCATCAGGGACACTGGCAGAGCTGAGCGCTGCCCGGGTTGGAGAAAAACAAGGATAGACGTGGCTTTCTGTGACATGTACTTCACACTTTGTGCAAACTAGCCTAATGCCCCTGCCTTGCCCTCTGGGTCTGTGCATTGCCCTCTTTCCTAAAATCCTGATGAAGCGTTCGCTAAAAGGGCTGAGGTTCTGCGTGGTGGTGTTTACATGTCCTTGCTTTCCTTTGACAGGGACACCCATGCAGCACAGGGATGCACAGACCTGTCTCCCAGCCCGCTCAGCCCGGACGGCGTGACCACTGACTTCCAGCCCAGCAAAGCCACGTGGGCAGCAGGAGTCAAGTTACGGCTGAAGACCAGGTGAGAATGTGTTTGTGTCCCTGCAACATCTGCAAAGACTGGGTGGAAAACAGTTAGTGCTTTGGCTGCCAGTGTGCCTGAGGGGCACTCAGGGAGAAGGAGTGCTGAAATTCCTCCTCAAAAGCTTTTGTCAGTGCTGGTAAAGGTCATCAGAAATGCTGAACCAAAATATTTCCACAGAAGCGGTGTAAGTCTTCTCTGACTCCCCAATTTCAGGTGCCTGGCATTCCAAAATCACCTAGCTTCTTCTAAGTCTGGGAGTTTCAGTGGGAGTTTGGCATTCATGACTGCTGAGTACCTGTCTGCATTTTTGAACGATTAAACGTCTTCAGAAATCAGTTCCCTGAACTGCTCTGGATTGGCTGGTATTGTGGCAGAGCCTGATTCCCTTCCCTTGTCCGCGCAGTTTAGGACCAAATCCTACAGCATTTACTCAGGCAGAGCTTTTGCTGGCATCAAAAGAACCTCTTACATCAGTCAGATGTAATCTGGGTGACCTCACAGATTTTTGTGTCTCAGTCTTCTGAGATTTGTACCATGAAGTTGAAGCAGTGACTTTTATTGGCAACATGGCCTTTGGGCCAGACCTTGACTTACTTGAAGTCAAGAGGCTATGCTGGTTTCCTGGAGCTGGAGGAAATGTGGCCCAGTGCCTGTGAGTGAGCAGCTGAGAAGGTAATTCCACATTCTGATCTTATCAGCAAGGATGCAGCTCTGGAGCAACCTCCCTGACCTTAGCGTGGAGATGCTTCAGCTTCTGGCCACTGCAGGTAGTCATGGGTGCTGACCCTACCTGGCCTCGGATAGAGTAGATTTTAGAGGCTGGAGTATCTCCTCAAGCTGATTTTATCGAGGAGAAATTTATCTCTGATTGAGTAGTGGGACTCTGCAGTTCCCCAGCTATGTGACCCACAGCAAATCTGGGAGAGGAGCTCCCCTACATCTACCACCTCCTGTAGCAATGAGTCATCTACTATATGCCCTCTGTAAATCCTTCTTGCCCATCAATTTAGTAGCAGACCTTCACAGAAGCTCCAGAGTTGAGCGTTTCACTTGGATGAACTTGCCTTTGGGTGCAGAGCCAATGTTTTGCTTTACTTTTCCGGCAGTGTCGGAGGCTGTGTCTGCACATCTCAGTTTAACCCGGGCTGGAGCTTTAGTTACGAGCAGGAAACTGCTTTAACGTGTAGGAATGTGCCTGTGGGAGGGTGTTTCAGACTCAGCAGCCTTTGCTTTCGCCCAGTCAGGGAGTGCAGTTCCCCGGCGCATTCGACTCACCCTGTTACCCCCCCAAACGTGTGCAAGTGCCTCCACACATCCTCAAGGCCCTGCTGCTTCTCTCCCATTTCTCACTCCTACGTGAGCACTTGGATGTGGAGCTCACGAGAGTTGCCTGTGATTTGTAGCCCTGTAGCTCAGAGGAGAGCCCGGCTACTGCCTGAAGCCTTGCCCTGCAGATCCCCTTGGTTACCTGCCGTGCCTCATTGTCCACGTTCCGTTCGGATAATCGGGCTCACGGGGCAGCGTTCCTGCTGCCAGCCACCCACTTCCTCCTAAGCACTGAACGAGGCTAGGAAAACACATTCCTTCCATTGTTTCCTAGTCTCTCCTGTTGCAAGTTGCTGTGTGTTGGATATCGGGGTGTGAAAGAATCTAAGCTATGCTTGATTTCTGTCTTTTTAACTAATTTACTGACTGGAGAAGAATGAGAAAAAACTATTTGAATCGAGCCCGTGGGGCCGGTTCATCAGTCTGGATAAATCAGTGCAGCTCTGCAGAGCCACGGGCAGGGAAGCCACTGCAGGCTCCGGCTGCTAGGATTTTCTGCCTGTGCTCTGGGAGATGATGTGAATCCCTGGAGAAGACAGGGAATAATAGAGTCCTTCTCAAAGACAGTCAGTCAGCTGCTTCTTTTCCATGTCTGTTCTTTCTTCCTCTTTTTCCAGCAGAGGAAACAGAGTAAAATTATAGAAAGAAGAGGAATGTTGCAGAGAGTCTTGAATCCAGTGCTCCCCAGCTCCTCATTGTAACCTACGCATGGTCTAAGTACCAGGCTGAAGGCTCTTTTGGCTTCTCCATGTCCAAGCTGCAGTCCTGAGGGAACAGCGCAGATGGACTATCCTGGTGGCAAGCACTGGTCAAAATAGGGATCTGAAATACTCCTCATTTTGCAATTTAAATCACACTTACTGTGTTGATAACGCTGTCTGCAAAATAGAAGGATGTCAGGAGATCCCGCTAGGACAAAGTCCTTGAACCCAGTAATCAAGAAGAGTGAAGTTTGTATATATCACCTCTGTCCCTGTTGAAGCCTGTGTCCGGTTAGTGTCAGGGGATGCCAGTGGGACCCTTTCTTTGTGTAGAGAAAAGTCCTCAATCTAAATATTGCCTGTCAACCCCGTGCTGGGGTGAAGGGAAGGCGGAGCCGCAGCGCACAGCCCGGCTCCGAGCCCTGCACTCTTTGTTTCCTTTGCTGGACACTGGATAAATGCCTCTTTCTTGGATTAGATAGCCTGGGGGTTTCCAGAGATATGTGATAACACAGAGGTGTGACTTGCAGGACCAATAATCATTAATTACAATGTTTGACTGTTCCTAAGTTCAACGAAGGAACGCCCGTTGCTCACAGCTACCATCACCTCTGAGCGATCCCAGTGCTTCCATCTGCAGCCTGTGGCTGAGCACACTTCTGTCAGGAAAAGCCAGTAGAAGAAATCTGTCTCTAGATCCACATACATGGTTGTCATCTCTGCTTCCACACAGGGATCTTCTTCCTGCTGGTATGGTGGGGAGCTTTTTCCAACGAGTTCATGATGGTAATGGTAGGAATTCTGAGCAGAAACCTCTGATTCTCTTCTTCCTGATCCCAGAGAGACTTCAGGGAGATTGGTACCTGTCTCCCAGTTCCCAGATGGCACTCGGGGCCCAGTCTGATGCAACCCAGACATCCCCAGTGATGCTTATCAAAGGGGAAAAACAAATGGTGTCTGACGTGTCAGCTGGAAGCACCACACAGGCACGACGCCTGCCTCTGCCTCTGGGAAAGGAGCTGGAGAGAGCAGTGAGGCTGGACCGGGTCTGGGACAGAGCCCTGAACTGGCCTGAAAGGTTTTGCTTAAGGTGTATTTTTCTTTTTTTTTCGGTTTAAGACTGAGACCGCTAATAAAAGCTGTGAGATAGTCCACAGGGATTCGCTGGGTGGGGAGCTGTCCTCTAGGAGTTGCAAAATGAACATACGGTGGAAAAGCAGGTTGTGTCCTGGTATGAGAATATTGAGAATTGAAGTATTGACATACTTCACCCAAGTGTTCTCAAGTGAAGGGTTTTTCAGTGTGTTTTTTACTTGGGGAAAGTTGTCATCTGAGCATTAAGGGGTGGAGGTGTGGGCATGATTCTCCCTTTCCCCTACAGATGAGGAGACACTATTGGCCAAGATCCAGGATGTGAAATATCATTTCATAGACTTCAGGTCTTCCTAATGGCTCTTCCATCTTTCTAGTCAAAATTGTGAAGGGACAGAGCTCACTCCAGATCCCTCCTGCCCCAGAATTTACCAGAAGGGCTCTGTGAGCCTAGAAAGAGAGATTTAGTGAAAGACACATCAAGCTGATGCCATTCTGGTCCGACTCCTTTCTAATTGGCCTCGTCTGTTCTGCTTATTTTTAGAACCATGACTGAACCTTAATTAAGAGCGACGTTGCTTTGAGTAGATTGTGGCCTCGCTCTGTAGAAATCCTAATAGGCTTCTGAGTGCTTTACTTTTTCCTTCATCTCCTGCCTAATAGCTGGGCAGAGAGGCTGCAGCTGTGCCTTTGGGTGTCTGGAAAACATCTCCTTGTTATGCTCCCGCCCCTTTAGATGTGTCCGTCTTGGAGACAGGTCTGTCCCGGTGAGAATTCAGATGGTTGTTGCTGCTTTCTGTTGGTGCAGGTGCACACTCACCCTGGAAGGAGGGTACAGGTGAATTGCTGGGATCAGGATCTCTCCATGTACAAAGATCCTGCTGCTGCATGCAGCGGGATATGGCTCAGGATGGAGTGCCCCTGCCACGTGGGTTTTATTAGGTTAGAATTATCACCAGCTTGAAATCTTGACTGCTGTGAGGATGACGTGGTAAGGATGGGCAGCTGCCCTCTTGGCTTTCTCTCTTGTGACTCAGTGCCTGGGATCAGATCCAGGAGGCACAAGCTTTGCACTTGCATCCAAATCTTTCATTTCTCCTGCAGGAGGAGGGTCTGTGCTGCAGGGCCCCCATCCCTTCCCACCTCCCCACATGATGGACTAGGCCGTGGCTATCCCTTCCAGCTCCAGCAACCTCCCACACAGCCACCTGGCTGCACAGCTGCTGGGGGAAAGCCCATCCACAGGGACTGTGGTTGTGAGTGATGGCAGACTGACCCTCTGGCCTTAGTTCTCTTCTCTGCCCCGTCCCATCTTCCTTGGACGTATTAACACCAGCCGCTCGTCAGAGCCATCCCCTCAGGTCATGGAGATGTGTCCCGGATCCGCAGGTGGATTCTGCTTTCTTTGAAAGGTTTTGCTGCCTTCATCTTCAGCGTTCCTTGTCTCTGCTGAGGAGGGGTTTGGAGCTTGTGGGGACAGAGAAAAATGAGCATGAGGTCAGTGGTACAAGAAGAATTGTTCACAGTTCTCTTTTCAACCACCTGGATGATGTTTCTGACGGATGTGAGAATGACAAAAACAACTCCCCACGAGCTCTGTAGGAGTAGAAAAAGATCAGTTTATTGGGGCATTGATGATCCTGAGTGGTTGGTTAATCAGCCTCAACATCCCTCTCTGGCTTTCACTCATTAGCTTCCCAAGGATGTGGAAAAAATGCAAATGGCAATTTGAAGAAGCTGGGTTGTTTGCTCTGGTTGAAGATGGGCATTTTCACACTGAAGGACTTGCACTCCTGAAGGATGCTGGGCTCGAGGTACTTTTGAACTTGCAGAGGACTCAGGCTGTGTGTGTACTCCAGAACTGGCAAGGAACAGTATGTGAAGAACAGGAATCAGACTGAATACACTTTTCTGGATGTTTTTAGTTTGTAACCTTTCAGTTATACTGTGAAGAAAGCCTCAGATGCTGGTTCATTTGTAGAGTTAGTGCCAAAGCGTCTTTGTAAAGTTCCATTCCTGTTTTGCATACAATATAGAAATAATCTCCAGAGATTACAGAGAAGAGCACACTCAGCTCTTCCTAATAAGAGAGAGCTGCAGAGCTGTTCCTAGTGAAGGGCCTCGGAGATGTGAATGTGGTCCCTGGAGCCCAGACTGCTCCCAGACTGTGCCAGGCTGCCACCGAGGAGCCTCCGCTGGACTGGGCACGTTTCCATCGGCAAACACGGGGACCGGCATAGCAGCGGGGAGCACCCAGATAATGGCAGCTGGATGAGATTAAAGATTATCCCTGTTCCTTTGGTTTTCCAGTCTGCAGCGTGAACTGGCAGTATCTGGTCTGTAGCCTGTGTTACAGCTGCCATTTAGATGGCAGCCTTGCATCACATCTCGCTGACTTCTCCAGGTATCTTCGCTCCCAGGCATTTGTTGTGATGCCAACCTGACCTGGGCGCCCAGGTTATCTGATCACTGGAGGTGTCCATGAGGAACCAGGAGTCTCTTTTCCCAGCCTTGGCATTTACAACAATTTACAATTTAAAGGAATCACTTTGTCTATTATCTGAAGTGGAGAATTTTTCAGTAATAAGGTTGTCCTGATACCTTCACAAGTACAGTACAGAATATATAAAAGATAAGGTGATGAGGTTGGTTTGTTACTGTTGTTGTTGTTATTACAGTTCTGCATTTTTAAATCCTACAGCCTCCTGAGCAAAAGCGTCAGCTGTTGCTCCTGGTTTTGTTGAAGGCAACTTTGCTACACCAAAGTAACACCAGTTAAAGATCTTATGATTTATTTGTCTTCACTCAAGTCAGGCTGCATTTAGCATTAGTTGCTGCATTTGCAGGTTTTATCACTCAGCCAGTTGGTCTGGGATGAATCAGGATCTGCCACATTTCCAGGACTGGGTCGGTGGGGAAATAGTGCAAGAGCTGGTAAGCTGGTGCTATGTGTCTTCTGACTGAAATTCAGGGCTGTCCTCGTGTTGTATCATTACAAGGATATCAAAGAAAAGGGTTTAAAATACCTGTGGCTCAGATGATTGGCTGCACAGCTCCCTCACGGTTTTTACTGATCAAACCAAGGGATAAAATGCTTTGCATGGATCATTCATTTTCCCAAGCCGAAAACTGATGCTGAAGGCTTGTACTCCACCAAAGTACTTAAAGCCTTTAAATGTCTGCAGTGGAAAAGGCAAGAATGTGGGTTATTCTTAATAAACAGTTTTGTCAACTTCCCATCTGGCAGTGTCCGGGTTCCTTGTTTTCTGGGCAAGGAGCTTAACAGAAGAGCTCTGTCTTAAACACATGTAAAGGGAAAATGGTGTTGGGTTCAGCTTGCCCTTTGCAGACCTCCAGTCCAATTTTCCTTGAGACAATCCTGCCACAACAGACGTTAAAGAGAAAAACATGTCCCTTTTTCTTCCGTCTTTTAGCAGATGATGAGAAAATAACCAGCACTTCCGAAATCTGTATGGAAAAAATGCTGGAGAAATGGCTGTGCCTCTCACTCTCTGCCTATGCTTCTCCATGCTGTAGAACATCAGCGGGTGCTGAGGTTAACTGGTACTAGGAAACGGCCTGACCCTAGAAAGCATTTTTAACTTTCTGCAGTTTCCCATACCGTTTCTTTTCCCAATCTTAGGCTGGGAAACTGGGAGAATCCTCTCTCAGCGTCTGTGTTAGGTCTGCCAAGGGCATTTTAATCTATGTGCTGATGTGTTCAGGACATGCTGTACTGTGAATTTTTCAGTGAGAGAAAGACTAAAGATGTGTCATATCCTCCTCTTGCATTTATTTAGTCAGAATTTTCCTGCAGACTGTCACATTTCAGTAGGACACAGGTCCAGTGCTGCTCCTCGTTCTCCCAGGGAGGGAGTGAGAAACTGTGGAAATGAGTGCTAGAGCAGGGGAGAGATCCCTAATGGAAAGCAGCAGGAGGATTAAGGACAAGCCCAGAGGCTGGGGTAAAGGAGAGTCTGTGTGGCCTCTTCAGGGGACTCCATCACTAATCCCCTGCTTTGACTTTCCATTGCACCACTCTGTGCTTTAAATAAAGTGTCAGTGGGTTTTTTTTCCTCAGGGCTGACAGACACAGGCCTTGGCGCTGGTGACTGAAGGCACTGAGGGCAGCTGTGCCGTGCCACGCCTGGGGACACACCCTGGGGACAGCTGGCTGGCTGGATGGGATGTGAGGGACACACATTACCAGCCCTCGGTTGTCACGTCTCATCCTGCATTTTTAGCAGCACCGAGGAGAGATCAAAGGTCCCTTTGCAGGCTTCCACCTCCTCCTGGCATTCAGTGATCCACTTGTACAAATCCGAGAGGGAGCGTGTTGTGGGAATCTCAGGGATATTCACACATGGTTACTGCGGGATTTGCTTGGAATGGATTAAAAAGTAGCAGTGCAACACAAGTGAGCACGAGCAATTTTAAATGTTGGTGTTAAGTTCACATCCATCTTCCTTGGGAGAGCTGGCCTGTTGCTGATGTGCAAACTCCTGCTTTCACCCAGGCGGAGTGAAACTCCAGGCCGACCTCACTCCTGGCATTCAACCAAACTCACGGAGAACCAACCCGATCCCAGCATGATGCAAATATCTCAGGGCACGCTTGGCATCCCTTGGCATCAGTCCTACCACTCCAGGTAAGCACCACACAGCTGTGGAGGGAAGGGAGGGGGCAAAGGTGTGGTGGGAAAATGGTACCGGTTGCCTTCATACAGCTGCACAGGTTTACAAACAGCCAGGGTTCAGATTAGAGTTAGGAAGGCTTCAGTTCCCACTTGGTTTCCCTGATAAAGTGGCTGTGTTTTCCTCCCTGAGGTGATTAGCAGCTAGGAAATTAATTGCTTTAAAAATCCCCCTTCCTACAAAGATGGGAGCCCACTGTCAGGATGCTGATAGAGCTTTCTGTGGATGCCCCCATGTAGAAACACAGCATGGTTGTTTTCCCAGCCAAGGAAAAGAAATCCAAAGTCTAAATTAGCCTGTTGGAAAAAAAGGAAGAAAAGGGTGTAGGTAGCAGAGCCTGTCAGTGTAACAGAGCAGCCAACAGCGCATCAGCGACAGCGCTCCCACGGTGAGGAGTTCAGGGAGGGATTTCCTGGTTTGGCAGTGGCTTTCTGCAGGAGTCAGCTCCATCATAACTGAATGTGCAGGGCAGCTTGAGGAGGGACAAGTTTCAATTCTGCCCTTGAAAGATTTTCCCTGGAAAGGCAGAAGGGTTTCAAACTCTCCATTATAGCCTCTGGGATTGAAACATCAGTTTGTTCTACAGGCAAGACTGATCCTTGGCAGAGGAAAGGAAAGAGAAAAAAGAGCATTAAAGAAAGTGTGGAGATGGTTGCAGAAAATAAAGTGTGTTGGTCTGTGGCCTCAGCACAGCTCATGCTGGAGTGTGCTCCTTTCCCACCAAGGGGCTTTGCTTCCCAGGCAGTTCCTGGCAGAGCCTTTGGCAGCATGGCTCTGTCTCCCGGGTGCTTGAGGAGGTACACGGGGAACATCTAGTGGCCAGCTGGCTAGGGCTGTGCTGGGCATTGCCAGGGAGATGGTTATTTGAATCCAAAACAGAGTGGTGCATTTAAATGAGTAAACCAGCTTTGTCCTGAGATTTGCCATATCCCTTCCTGCCTGTGTTCCTCTGCATCTCTCTGCAGAGCTGCTGTGAGCAGGCTTCCTTCTGCCTTTCCTCATCCTCAGCAGCCTTCTCCCCTGGGTCTGTCCCTTGTCTGGGACATGATCTGGAGCCAGCTTCCAGCTCTGTTCCTTGTGCTGCCGCAGCCCATCCCTTCCTGCTGCTTCCCTGTGGCTCTGCCAGGACAGCACGTGTAGTTGCACAGGGAACTAGAGAAAGTGATACCTGAGGAAGGGACGCTGGGAAGAGAGGGAAGAAAAGTGAAATCCTCAGGTTACACTCTCCAGTCCTCAGTGTATTTGCTTGAATCTGGAAGGGGAGATTAGCTAGGGTAAACTCCGCAGGCATTTGTGATGTCCCCTTGTGAGATGTGACAAAGAGACTGTGACTGGCACAAAGAGCTCCCTTCCCATGGATAGAAAGATCTCTGAATACCCTTCTTTTTTGATCACTTCTCTGGTGGCTACAAGTCCTCTTTGGACACCTTAGAGGAAGTGCCAAGGTGTACCTGCACCTGCTGAGCTACATGAGGAGGTGGCAGTGCAGACTCCCTGGGAATTCTCAGACTGTTTCTATGGTTGCACCCCACTTTTCTCCAGGCACAGGCACATGCATCTCTCCTCTTCTTGTCAGCTTAGCTTTCTCGCAGCAAACAAACTATCCTTGGGACAGCTGAATTTCCAGGAAGCCTGCCAGGGCATAGCCTTCATCTCCATAAAAAGAAATGAAATGGGAAAAAAAGAAAGATATTAGATTCCCCCCAGAACGCCCCTCGTGCTCCTCTCCTCCTCCTCGGTGGCGTCGGTGCTCATTCAGCTTTCCAAGGGCTTTGGATGGGTTTGCTGGGTGGGGTTGATCCTCCCTGACTCCAGAGATGCACCGACTTTCTGTCTGTATTTCCCTCCCACCCTTCTGCGGTAAATAAGAGCCATGTGTTGCAATGTCAAGCAGTTCCTCCTTGTGAACTGGGATGACTCCAAACAGGGGATGGAGTAAGGCCCAAATATGGGTTTTCATCTCAAAACTAAACATCTTGCTTCTGAGCTCACTTATAAGTTGTTGTGCCTCTCCTCTGCTGGTTTTCACTCTTCTCTCGCTGTCCCCCAGCTCCTCCACCAGCGATCTCTCTGCATACGAGCATGGCTATCTGAGGAGGAGTCCCGATCAGTACAGCTCCCGGGGCAGCATGGAGAGCTTGGACCACTCCTCCCCTGCCTACCACCCTTGCCACCTGTCCCCGGCCAAATCCACCAACAGCATCGACCAGCTCTCCCACCTCCACAGCAAGAGAGACTCTGCCTACAGCTCCTTCTCCACCAACTCCAGCATCCCCGAGTACCCCGCGGCCCCGTTCAGCAAGGAGCACTCGTGCTGCCCGGACAACGCGCAGTCCCGCGGGGGGCTGCCGGAGGGGATGAGGCAGGCGGACATCCGCTACGTCAGGACGGTGTACGACGCCCAGCAGCGCATCTCCCAGGAGTACGAGGTGAAGCCCTTGGCCCTGCTTCCCAGCCGTGACGCCCGGGCCTCCCTGGACGGCCGCAGCCACGGCGGGCTCCAGGCCTTCAGCCGGCACAACGCGGCCTCCTCCTGGGCACAGCCAGCTCAGGGCGCCTCGGACAGCAAGAGCCAGCCTCCCAAGGGACCCCCCCTGCCTCCCACTCGCAGCGACAGCTACGCAGCCACCAGGCACCACGAGAGGCCTGGCTCAGGCACCGGCCTTGAGCCAAACAAGCCCGGCCGGACCCAGCCGAAAGGAGCCTGGGCACCGCTCATCGGCTCCCTGTCCCAGGGGCCGCTGCTGAAACCGCCCTTTGGAGAAGGGCACCTGCACACCGTGGTGGAGAAGAGCCCGGAGAGCAGCCCCACCATGAAGCCCAAGCAGAGCTATTCCCAGGCAGCCCAGCCAGGACAGCCCCTGCTGCCCACCGGTGTCTATGCCGTTCCCTCCCCAGAGCCGCACTACGCCCAGGTGCCCCAGCCTTCCGCCAGCAGCACCGGGACGCTTTACCCAGCTCTGGCCAAAGAAAGTGGGTACTCCCCAGCCCTCCCGGTCTCTTATGACAAGGCCGTAGCCGGTGGCACCCTGGGCTTGGATGAGAATGGAAACCAAAGCACTACAAACAGATCGACCATCTTCTACCAGCCCCCCGCCACTGAGAGAAAGCACGAAGCCAAACTTGTCCAGCAGAATCCTCCCAGCGCAGCAGGCCCGGAGCTCTGCCTGGCTGTGTCGCGAAAGGAGGAGCCGTTACCCCTTTACAGGGCAGCACACAGCCACCGGGAGACCCCGGGTAGCACACAGGCCTCCAAGCCCATTTTCCAGGCTCCGCAACCCCAGCTGAGGGATGCTAGTGAGAGGAAAACCCATTACCAGCCCAAAGAGGACTGGACACCTGGATCCCAGGAGGACCAAAATGGCAATGCACAGGTAAACGAGAGAGACGCTGCTGCTCCCCACCCATGGGGTCACAGCAAGGCCAAGCAGTATGGCTTCTCTTCTTTGCAGAACATCCCAGAGAGCTCCAGGAGGCAAAGCAGCTCCGAGCTAAGGGAGATTCAACCAGGTGAGGGTTATTCCAGCACCAAACTGTCCCTCCTGAACAGCAGCAGCAGAGAGGAGAAGGATCACAGGGAACAGGGGCACAGACAGTGGAGCGATGTGGACCCACAGGCCTTCACGAGGCAGGAGGAGGAGGGCACAAGCGTGGCGCTGTTCCATGCTGCCGAGCCAAAGTGCAAAGAGCCCCCTTCTCCGCAGCTCCCAAAGACCTTGGATTTCGGGAGGAGCCGGCTCAGCTCTAGCAGCACCCAAAGCTTTCCCTACAGCAAACCAGAGGCTGGCAAACCCCGCTGCTCGGTGCTGGAGAAGGTCAACAAGTTTGAGCAGCGGGAGCAGAGCACTCCCCGGCCCCAGAGTGCTGGCATTCCCAGCTTTGGCCAGCACTATGGGCCAAGCAGGATGAGCCAACCTTCTGGCACGAGGTGCTCCGTGCACAGCCCGGAGGACATGAGGAGCAAGCTGCCCAGTGAGCCAGGCAGGGGCTCCAGCCCTTTTGTCAGGAATGGGAAGCTGGAAGAGGCTGACTGGCGCCCCGTAGAGCTGCAGATGGTGGCTTCGGTGAAGCAGTCAAGACCCAGTGAGTACTACAGCCTGTGTCCTGAAAATGAGGTGCAAGTAAGGGCAGCTCAGCTACCGCGGAGTAAAAGCACATTCCAGCTGGGAGGTGAGCCTGAGAAGGAGATCCTCTGGAAGGATAACATCCAGGATGCGCACGGGTCGCAGCCGGACACGTCGTTTAACAGGGCCTACAGGAACAGCATTAAAGATGCCCAGTCCAGGGTGCTGAGGGCCACTTCCTTCCGTCGCATCAGCCCCCCATTCGGGAGCACGCCCAAGAGGCTGCCCCAGAGGCCTGCCTCGGCCCACGTGGGCCTGAGGAGCACGGCGGCATCCCCGCACACCCCCAAGGAGAGGCACAGCATCACGCCCACGGAAGGCGGCTTCTCCGGCCTGGACTACGCCAGGACGCAGCACGTGCTGCGCATCGGGGGCCGGAAGCGGCTGACAGCGGAGCAGAAGAAGCGCTCCTACTCGGAGCCCGAGAAGATGAATGAGGTGGGCATCTCAGACGGGGAGCCGTCGCCTTTCTCCTTCCAGAAGAAAAGCATCCATTTTGTCTTCCCGGAGAACACGGTGGCCGACCGGCGCAAGATCTTCGAGAGGGACGGCAAAGCTTCCTCCACGGCCAGTTTGTCCAAGCCGGAGCTCAAGCAGCTCCAGCAGAATGCCCTGGCCGACTACATTGAGCGCAAAACGGGGCGACGGCCGTCCTCGCAGGACATCGGGCTGCTCCGGGAGCGCTCCCACAGCTCCTACCTGCAGCTGGGTGGCCCGGACAGCCAGAGCCTTTCCTCCGCCTCCAGCATGAATTCCCTCCAGGACCAGAACCTTTATCGCCGCAGAGAGTCCATAGAGCGGATAGCCAGGACAGGGCGGATGTCTTCCACCCTTCCCCCTGGGCTGGTGGACTACTTGGACACGAGCGGAGATGAGAAGGTGCCAGGGCGCCAGGACAGCCTGGTCACCAGCCGGCCCAAACCAGAGAGGTGCCGGGATTACAGACCCAGATCGGATCTCACCAAAGGCACGCAGACAGACCCGCTGGGCATGCAGGGCCAGCCTCGCTATAGGAAGCAGGAGCAGGCCTTTGAAACACCCTCCACCACCAGGAAATCGGGGAAATCGGTGTCTGTGGAAGACTTGCTTGATAGGTACGACAATCAGCCGGTCCCCGTGCACGTACGTTCCAGATCGTCTCCCACGGCAGATAAGAAGCACCAGGTATGTAGGAACAGGATCACGTGCGCCCACGAGCGGAGCTCTCGGAACCAGGGAATGTGGGGGGATGTTGGAGAACTGGCTGATGTCCAGTCATGGCTAGGACTCCATTGATTAGAGGCAGGTTCAGCACATGCTGAGGCAGTTTAGTGCACCTTAATTAAAAGATTGCTGGTGGGGTTCAGCTCTCTCCCTACTGGGCTATGTCAGGGGTGTCAGGGATGCTGGGATTTCAGAGGGTATGCTGGTGTGTTCTTGCTCCTCTGGACATCCCATCTGAGGTGTCCTGTCCTTACCCGCCAGCAGCAGCGGAGAAGCACTGAGCACCTTTCTGGCGGGGTGTTCCACTAAGGTGGCGATTTAGTGTTCTGCCTCAGCCCGTTTTCCTGGTGCAAGGTAGAGAGGATTAGAGGCTGCTTGGAATTGTCCTGGCTCCCACTGTGCCTGACAGTGCTGGGAAGTGCTCGGCAGAGGCACTGCCAAATAACCATTATGTTTAGCCTCCAGCCCTGGAGGGAAACATCACAGAGAAGACTGAACAGAGACCCTGGCCCTTCCATGTCCCCTGCTTGGTGGCTGGGAACATCGCACTGATGTCACAAATGGGGAATTTGACTGACTCTGATGATGGTAAACAGTAGAACCAGGCTAAATTCTTAAAGAACGATTGCCCAGGCCAGCTCTTCAGCTGGCTGAAATCAGTTCAGACCTATTTAGGCAACTGCAACTGGTCGAGCCGCGTGGATTCACAGCAGTGCTGGGTCTGCTGCCCCATCCCTGTTTCCATGCCAGGCTCCATTTATCACAGAGAGAGGGAACAAACAGCCAAAATGTGTGGACAGGCTCCTAGCCCCAAATAGGCTGTGTGTTTGGAGAGGCTCCCGTACTTACAGGGCAGCTGAGATCCAGGACTTCTCCTTCTACTCCTGCACTCACTCCTGGCCCAGAACAGATTATCCATGAGCAACAAAGTGGTCCTGAGTCAAGTCACAGAGGAGGCTCTGGGCAGGATCTCACAAATGGGCCAAACTCACGGGAGAAGAAGCTGCCCTCCCAAACTCATTGTGTGCTTCAGTCTACACATCCTCCCTCGGCAGCCCTCAGCTCCCACACCACGTCTTTAAATAGAGTGAATTAAAAAAGCAGCCTGTGAATATCAAGTGACCGGAATGCACTTCCAGAACCACCCCGTCTCATCCCACCATCAGTATTTTTCCACCCCAGCCAGGTACCAGGCCCATCTG
Source organism: Gymnorhina tibicen (assembly GCA_013399875.1). Lineage (NCBI taxonomy): Eukaryota > Metazoa > Chordata > Aves > Passeriformes > Artamidae > Gymnorhina > Gymnorhina tibicen. The sequence continues at coordinate 272,040 of VXAZ01007750.1, forward strand.
TGCCATTTTGTCACGCTTGCCGATCAGAGCAGCAACAAAACCAGACATCTCGAGAGAGAAAAATCACCAAAGTGTAACTCTTCAGTGAGCAGGTTGGATGACAAGCAGCCCCAATTCATTTTTCCTCACCCAACTCTATCAGGCAGGAGGTACAGGGCAGTTCTGGAGATCTTTATTTCCCCCTCCTGGCTCATTTGTAATTGTTCATACAGCAGCCAAACCAGAGCTTCTGCCTGTTGGAAGCCAAGTCGAGGAAGAGGGTGAACAGCACTGCAGACCTGCTCACAGAGTCTTAATTCAGGTGCTGAAGAGAGATGAGCCCTTATGGCTGTTTCCCAGAGGGATTTAGCTGTAACCACCTGTGGAACAAGGATTACTTCCATAGGCAGGAAGGCACTTGTGAGAATCCTGTTCTTAAATCCTAACTTGACTTCCAGCATATACACCAATTCATAGGGTCTGTTTGAAAGGGAAGTGACTGTGGAAGTGCTTTCTTCATGAGGTTTGTTTCTGATCCATCTCCAATGCAAACCCACAGCTAAAAACTTGGGGAACAAAGCCAAACCAACAGGGTGATTTTTTAAATTATTATTTATTAGACTTCTTTTGGCCTTTTCAGATTTTTTTTGTGGGAAATGTTTCTTTCCAGTTGAGCAGCAGACTTCTCTGCCTCACTCACTGTTCATTTTTCAGGACCTTGTGTACAGTGCTTAATGTTCCTTTCAGGCTGCATACAAATCACGTAGCACTGTCACTGCAGGAATTTGTTTAGAGATAGGAAGGGGTGGATAGCCATGGGGAATGACTTGCTCTTAGGCTTTGGAAGGCATTCTCATCCGTGTTTTGGTATTTTGTTTTGCTTTCTGCTCGCTGCTGACGCTGTCTTGGTACCCCAGGAGCTGCTGAGAAGGGAGAGCAGTGAATTCGGCCCCATGGTGAGGGATCCCTTCTACGTGGTCAGCGCAGGAGCCAGGTGGGTGTATGTCCGTGTCCCCTTTGTCACTGCAGGGCCAGCTCTGGCCATCCCCCTGCCAGCAGCAGTTGTCATGGGCTGTCTAGAGTTAAGACCTGCACAAACACAGTTCCAGGCGTGCTGTGCCCAGTAGATTTAGCAGGAGTTGCTACAAGCTTTTTCTTTCATTACAGCCATTAATTTACCATCAAGTCCTCTTCAGGTCATCTTGGAGCACATTTATGCAGCACTTTTCCACTTACATAACTTCTAGAATGTGTTTGATCTGCTGTTGGAACTCCCACTGGATGCTATCATAAGTGAAGGATCCTAAAGGAAAAAATACCTAGATGTCGCACGCTGCCTGGTTTTAGCCACCCCAGGATGCTGCTTCCCCAAAAGCGAGGGACTAAACCCAGGATATTTCCTTGATCATGCTCAGCTGGGAGCCACCTTCGGGCTGCTTCCCTTCATCCAAGCAGGATGTATTGCTCAGCAACAAGGGAGAGAGAAATGTTTTTAAAAATAGGAAAGCGTAAGCACAAAACTCGGCGTCTTAGGACTTACGTAAGTCTCCACTTAGCCCCGAATTCTTTTAAAGTTAACGAGAACTGAAGTTGATCGTGCTGTATTTACATTTAAATAATAAATAGATGTTTGCCCTAAGCCCTGGGTGCCCAAACAGCTAACTCCTATTACAGTAAAAGCCATCAAGAGGGACTAAAAGCGTTGTTCACAAAGGAGCTCTGTTCCTCACAAACTTGCAGTAAATGCCAGCTCTCTCTGTGGTCACAGTGGGAGTTAACACTGCTGTCTCCAAAGGTTTCTCCAGCTCGCAGCTCTGGGTCAGGGAGTGACAGCTGGAAGCAGAGGAAGGCTCCTACTCTGGCTGATCTTAATTCTGGCCATTTTTGCCCCTAAGAACACATAAATGTTGTTTTAAAGGGACTCAATCTGCCTTCAGGCACATCCTTTGTAGGATTATTTAAAACACCTGTTTACTTTGATTTGGAATAACTTTCCCCATGTTTTTTCCTAAGAGAACAATGCAGCTGTTTCAGTTCCTCCTGCCTCCCTTCTCTCCTAGAGATGGCGTTTCATCCTGCTGCTCAATCACTACTTGTGGCTTCCTTTTATTTTTTTTTTCCCCAACCTATTTTCCAAGTAATGGGATTGAACACCCAGACTGAAAACAAGTTTATTGGGGCATAATGAAATGCAGGTTTCTCATTTTCATGCTTCACTGCACAAAGATTATTGGTTATTAACAGTTTCATGATGTTTGTGCAGCATAGGCATCCCGCGTGCTTCGCAAGCACATTTCTTCTGGGAGACGGGAGCTTTCTCTTCTTGCTCGGAACTGGATTTCCCAAAAGATAAAACAAAAGGATAGGAGAAGTGTTCGCCATACATGGGCCCTTCAGGGAGCCAAGGCAGGCGGTAGGAATTACGTTTCTAGGTTTCCTTGGCACACAGCTGCCCGCACAGCTGGAGAGGAGATGGGACCATCCCTACCACCTCTCATGCTCGAGGAGGAAAATGGTCAGATGGTTAAGTTAGGAAAACCTTGGTCAGCAATCACTTGGTCCGGTCACACAGGCTCTTCCTCTGCTCCCCGGGTGTCACACAACATTGGGAACTGCTCCACCAGTTTTAGAATCCACAGTTGCTTCCACAGCAGGAGAGATCTCTGAATTAGAGAATCACCATCTGGCGTTCCCGACAAACACTGAGCATCTGAAAAGAATACACACTGCTACTGTCCAGGAACCACAGACAATACCAAGAGCAGCCTGTCTGGGAAGTTTCCCCACTCCCAGCCACAGGCTGCCAAATTCTATTCTCAGTCACACCAGAATAAAGCCAGAATGACCCATGTCTTTGACAGAGTTATTCTTAATTTGTACCAGTACATCTGAGAACAAATTTGGGGCCCAAGTCTCCAGCATCACAGATTGGCAGTGTGGGGATTATTTGACAACGCGTCTCAAGAACAGGAAATGCACTGGCAGTATAGCTTTATTGTGTTCTACTGGTTTATGGTATGGCCTCGTGGTTCCAGGCCACCTTCTCGTGCATCTGCCAGTGCCATTATTACTGCTCAGTTTGTTTTCCAGCTAAATAGCCAGACAGGCAAATAGGTTTGGTTCTGCATTCCAAGCAGGATCCCCGTTCCAAAGGCCAGACACTGTTTCTCAGACTCACATGAGAACTCCCTAAACGACCTGGAAGGAATAATTCAATCTGCTGGCTTTGCAGCCTTAACATCTGCTTGCAGTTGGAATGTGTTTGCTTTGGTGTGTCTCACACCTGCCTGTCTGAGGGAGCTCTTTCTTCTAACAGGATTCCGAGGCTGCAAGAGCTTTTTTTAATTTTCTCAGTAGTCAAAATAGTGCATTTTTTGTCCTTGCTTTGCTCTTGGAAACAGTTGAATCATTTTAATGGCACCTTTCCAAAGGAGCAGATAATGTTATGGGAATATTTGGCCCATAGAGCTGAAATTCTTAAGATTACAAGCAATTGAGAATGGAGCTTGGTGGCAGATAATGTCAAATGGTGCATCTTACAACAGTTGCTACTGGCCCCAAACAAAATTGAAAGCAGAGCAGGAAAGGAGGCCAGGCATTACGTTTTCCTAGCATTTTTTTCACTGAGTTACTGCCGTGGTGCTTGCTACATGTGTGTGTGCTGTAGCACACACTGAAAATGATGGGAGATGGTAAGAGGGAGTGGATGTGGCTCAGGATTTCACTTCCAGTTTCAAAGCACAGCTGTACCTCACCTCGACCAGCAGGCAGTGACGCTGGCCTCTGATAGGGTCGATAACTTGCCCGTTAAGGAGGTGCACAATAAATTTTCCTGCTCATTGATTAGTTATTAATCTTACCGTGGTCTGTCTCTTGGTACTTAGGTCTTTCAGCAAGAAAGAAAGAAGCCACTCAGAGAAAATGGCGTTCACAAGTTACTATCCCCATCCCCTCCGCAGCACCGAGGTTGTCGCCAGGCCCACCACGCTGGCTGAGAACCACAAAATCTCAGAACTTTCCAGGCCAGACAGCAGGACTTCTGCATTTTTCCCAGCCCCAACAGAGGCAAGGAGTCACTATCCTGAGCAAAAGCAAGGCTTTAAACCCTTGTTCCTTAACCTTACTCCTTCTGGGTCTGGCCACTCTTCCCCTAATACACCCACCCAGGCTCCCTCAGACTTCCAGAGCACGGGTGACAGCCAGGCTCCGAAACAGCACCATGCCAAACAAGAGGCTGTTCCCCCTGAGGTCAGCGGGAACGCTCAGGCACAGTCTTTGGATGCTGTCCAGGACAGATCCCCCGAGACTCCCACGGAAGAGATGATGTGGAGAAGGAAAGCCGGGCTGCTGCACAGGTCCCTCCCGCCCAAAGCAGCGTGGGCTCATTCGGTCAAAGACAGCAGCTCCGCGAGGGCCGTGGTGTCTCCTCCGGCAGCCGGGCTGAAGCCCTCCCAGAGGTGGCAGTCCCTGCCCACACAGAGCAGCACTTCCTCCGACCCAGAGACTCCTTCTCCCCAGGGCATGACCCAGCTCCGGATCTCAGAGTCGGGGCTGCAGCTCACGCCCCCACCATCGCTGCAGGACGAGGAGGACGACGAGGTGTTTGTCGCGCCTTCCCAGCCACCCTTTTCCCCGCCACCGCCATCCCGTCCTCTTCCCGAGCTCAGCTCTTGCACTTCTGCCAATGGCACGGAGGAATTCCCACCTCCTCCCCCACCCATTGAGGGGAATGGGGCAGCTGGAGACAAATCCCCCCGGCCCCCAGAGGAGGCCAGCGTGAGGTAAGGGCGGGCTGGAGCGCGGCGGCTCGGGCAGTGCAGGGCCATATACAGTAAGATATGCAGGGCTGGGAGAGATGGGGCTGATCCCACGTGCCGTGAGACCCCCAGCCGTCAGCCGGGCGGAGAGCTCACATGTTGTCAGGAGACAGACTTGCTGCCGGTCTGCCAAGAGCAGCCTCAAATGACGTGGCCAGAGGAGGGTCCACCAGCAGGTGCACTGACAGGTGCTCCCCAAAACCCCAGGACAGGGAACTATGGGGGAACACTCCTGGGCTGGTTCTCCCTGCAGATTTCAGTGCAGTTGCTTCTCACTCCCTCCAGCACAGAGCTGGAATGGCTGCTGGCCCCTTCCAGTTACTGGATTTTGAGAGACAGCTGTGAAAATCCATGATGGGTTTCTCCAAACAGCTAGTATTTCTCAGAATATATTTTGGACCTGGCACAAAATAATGCTGTTATGAAACAGTGACCATCTGCCAAGAAATGACAATGCAAATATGTCACAGTCAGGCTGTATAGGGAAATTCTCCTGAAGGATAGGGCTTTGGGCTAGGTGCCCAGGTGGTTTAACTCAGCATAGCTTCCCTTGCTCCCAGGGAGCTGCTCTGATATCCATCTGAGACTAATCTGGCCGGGGCTGTAGTAGCGATTGGCTTTCCCAACGTGGCAAGGACAAATGGGTAGAGGCTGCTCAGGATGGCACTCCCGGGTGGGGAGGCACAATGTCCCCAGCCTGCCAGCGAAAAACAAAGTGACTTGGTGTTCACTAGTTCTTTCAGTGTTGGAAGGACAATCCAGCAGTGTCCAGGTTGAAGGGACAAAACAATTCTGGTGCCAGTAGATTCACACTGTAGACCCTCCATTTTGGAATGAGAAGCAAGACACAAAAACAAGTGAGAGAGAAGGAAAACTCGTTTCTTGTAGGCCTTTACCTTGTATTCACAGTGGTCCTGGGTGGTAGGTTTCTCTTCATCTCACAGAATGTTTCTGTCCATAGCAGCTTCAAAAGCTTTCCCAAAGCCCTGGCCGAGAGGGAGATAACAGGGTTGGGCACCAGCACCGGTGAAAATAACTGGCCCCTCTTGCCAACCCCATCAAAGAGGACTGGCTCTCCATCTGCTGTGGATCAGCAGCACCAACCCCCTACTTCTTCTGAGGGGCCTCAGAGCACTGACAGACAGCCCATAACTCAGCCTGAAGGTAACCCCAGAGAGCCAGCATTGGAAAATGCCAGCCTGGACTCCGGGATAACCGGCACAGCACCCCCAGTGAAGGCAAAGAAAAAGACCCCAGAGGATATTAAGTCAGAGGCTCTAGCAAAAGAAATTGTCCATAAAGACAAGTCTCTGGCTGATATCCTGGATCCAGATTCCAAAATGAAGACAACCATGGACTTGATGGAAGGGATTTTCCCCGGTGGAAGCAGCTTGCTGAAGGAGAACAACATGAAGAGGAAGATGTCGCAGACACAAGCCAGCAGGACGGCAGTGGCGGATGACACGTAAGCGCTGCTGGGCTGGGGCGAGGGCCGGCAGAACTCCCTGCTCCCTTGCTTCTAAGGACAACCTGTTCCGAATTTTTCTGCATCTCTATAGGTGAAAGTGAGTTTTGCAGTTCAGAGGTGTGAGGCCTGGCAAGGCATTTCCAAACAGCCTTTCCCATGAGCTGGGCTCTGTGTTTGGGCTCTGAGCTCACTTCTGTGGGCAGTGTAGAAAACGATGCTGAGCTTGGGAATAGAGCTTGGGAAATGAAACATCCCTGGAGATATAATTGGATTTTGCTATCTGAACCTTAGTAATCTGAAGCAGTTCGGTCCAAAGCACAGGAACAGAGATACGAAAGTAAAATCATGATGAAAATAATGGCAGGCACAGGGATAACAAGAGGCCAAATTCTGGAAGGAGGGATGAGGGGACCTACTTATTACAAGATCCACCCAAGTCCCCCAGTGTGGGTTTTTTAAGACAGAGACTTCCAAGTGGCAGCTGGAGAACTGTCCAGAAGTTAGTTGTACTTCATGATGCCAGGTAAGAGGGTCAGTCTGGCCACCTCTGGCCTGGCTGTGCTGTGCTGTGCTGTGCTGTGCTGGGACAGCAGCTGACAGGCACCCCCTGATGGCAGGAATCGGCCTTGTCCTGCTGGGTGATTACCCTGGGAAGGTACCAAAGAGGGAGTCCTGGAAAACCATGGATCTAAGCACCGGGAAAAGTCAGGCTCAGACTGACCTCTTCCTTTTTCTTCACTGTGGTGTAGGAGAGAGGAAAAGGAAGCTCCTGTCACTCTGGTCACCTGTCCTGCTTACTACAGCGTTTCAGCACCCAAAGCAGAACTGCTGAATAAAATCAAGGACTTGCCAGAAGAAGTAGGTGAGGAAGAAGAGCTGCTGGACATCAATGAGAAAAAGGTAAATTCAGCACACAGCACTGTTTGCTGCTCACGTTCCTGAAATAATAATAAGCCCTAAAGTGAAGTGCATTTCTATCTGATGTCAGCTTTTGGCAGCACCCAAAATTGCGTGGGAGTGATTAGGCCGCCTGTGAAGCTTCGTTAGAGTGACCCAAATTGTATAAGAGAATTAATCTGAATTACTCACTGCAAATTGAGTACCAATCTTGCACCACTCTGAGGCAGGCCTGGATCATGCCAAATGCTGAGTGTACAGGCTGTCAGGAGCAGTCCCTGTTCTGCAGCAAGGAAGGAAAAGGGAGAGGTGAAGCAATTCGTGCAAGGCCAGCTTGGGTGGGAAACAAGAACAGAGTCCAGCTAGTGACTGCACTGAGTGCAGGAAGTTTTTTCCCAGGATTTTCCTCTTCAGTGAAGTCAACTTACCCATTTCACCTGCTATCTGCACTCACTGCATCCAAAGAAACATTGGCTACTCTTTTTTCCCCACACTTTACTGTTTCTCAGCAGCTCAGGCAGCACAACCCCCATATGATGGCTTGGAAGGGAGGAGAGCAGGCAGGAGGGAAGGACACATTTTCCTCTCTTACTGAGGCTACATTTCACTGCAGAATGTCCCCTGCCACTCCTGCTGGAGGATTCCATGCTCTTGCTTCCAGGGCTTTTGCAGGGCCTTCTAATTTGCTCCTGCGGTCGTCTCACGTTAGTTACCTGTTAATTACAGACATGCTGCTTAGCTCCCAGATCCTAGGGGGCCACAGGCAGGTGTTTGTGGCCTGTCTGTGCCTCCCTTACGCACCTCCTGCCCTCCTGTCAAAAGCAGCCGTGCCTGCCTCTAAGTCTAAACCATCCCACACTGCCATGGACAGAGTAGCACGGCTCAGATTTCATTTTCTGTTCACCACCTCTTCTTTCTGTGGCCCTACACAGATTCTGGGTCGCAAATACACAGGTGGATCACTAATCAAAAGCATTTGCCCAAGGCCTTTGCCTGCTGCTTTCATGATCTGGCCCAAGCCACTGGCTGTGGAGAACCCAGCTCCAAAGGGATTGGCAGCCCCTGCCACGTCCATAGCATTCCTCGGATTCCCTTCAAAATCTGCCTGCTCATACCAAGGTGAAAGGTGCGGAGTGACTGACCAAGACAAAGGTGCTGCTCCACGAGCCTGCCATGGAGGGCAAATCCCAGGCCTCACAGGTTACATTTGCCTGGAAAGCCAGAAATAGATGAGAGTGATCAGGCCCACGCAGCACGATCTGGCCCGTTTGCTCGTGGTCTTGTGTGCAGGAACATTTGCACAGGGGTTACCTGAGAAGGCAACTCCTCTGGGAGGTCATTTGGATAAACCTCATTTCCACTGTAAGTATGCAAAGGAGCTCTGTTGGCTGGCATTTGGGATCACAGGAGAATCACTGATTAATGAACACAGATCTAAGTCACAGGCCCCTCCAGCTCCCAGGCCTTCAGAACAAAGGTACCTCATTCCCAGGAGCCCCATAGCCTCCTGCCACAGTTGGAGGGCAAATCTCCTGGAGCAGGGAGGAACAACTGCCAGTTCCCAGCAGCTCCATCCGCCTGAAAACTTGCCGAGGTTAATGCCAGACTTTGAGACCACCCCATGGAGTCCTGCCATAGAGATTTCTCCACGGCACTGTAATCACTGAACATGGATCCTTCCTTTTGCTCCTCAGGATTTGGTCCAGCAATCAACTGGTGAGGATCTTTCTTTGGAAGGGGGCATTAGCATCATAGCCCCAGGGAAGGGCAAAGGTTGGGTTTTGTCTCTGGGTACTACTGAGGGAAGAATGCCCATAAAGGAATTTTGGTTGACTCTTAGAAGGTGGGATTTAGTACCACCTTTGCTCCCTCTTCCCCTGAACTACTCTGCTAGCCAATGCAAGTCATTCCAGGGAGTGGATGTTTGTTTCTGGGGAATATTTCTGGCCTTTTGCTCAGCCTTTGCATGTGTGTGGCAGCTGAAAGCAGGCTGTAGTGCATTCATAGAACACTGCACGCCAAGTGTTCCCTCTAGTGGTGCCTGGCCATACGGTGCCATGTGCTCCCTGCTGCCAAAGCGGCCTGGGAACCCCACTGCCAGGCCACCCTGGGCATCGGGGCCAGCTCAGTGACCCCAGCCTGACCGGTGTTTGAAAATCCTTTCTCCTCTGAAGCAGACTGCCTCCTGCCTGAAATGACACTCAGTGGTGATGGAAAGAGGACTTGGAGAGAATATTTTCAGGCCACCTTGTGGCTGACTTGTTTCATCCTGCGGTGTTTGTGTGCAGAGTAGATGAACACACAGGTGTTTGTCCCTCAGCAGTGCATGAACTGGAGACACTGAAAATCCCCACCCCTTGTATGGAGAGCTTCTCCTGCTTGCTGTTCTCTCAGTTCCGAGTAAATGGAAGCAAGGATTGCAAGCCCTAGGCCAGAGACTTGCTTTTGCATGTGTCTTTCCACTAAATCCTAACAGAAATTAGGATCTCCGGCACATGCGCAGCACTGCTGTTCCTGGCATGACTGAACCCCGGGGGCCTCCTTTTCTTTGGCAGGGAAATAGGTGTCAGTGTTTTTTGCAAAATGGGTGTGTGCTCTGTGTTCAGATACTGAATAAATCCAGAGCATCTTTGGTCTTTTATGGAAACTCTTCCTTGATGCCTCTGTGCGCGAGGCACTTGTTTGGTGCAGTTCAAGGCATTTCACGCTGGGGCAGGGCATGGGGAATGCAGTGGGAATGTGGCTGCAGCTCTTTTCACTCAGAGAACTTCGATCTGTAGGTAGCTGGGTATCAGAATACAGTACACCAAATTACAAGTCTCTTTTATAAATGATCATTGAACAAATAGATCCTCATGCAGCCTGAGGGCTACTCGGGTCATCTCCAAAGTGCAGCATTTCAGCATTTTCTCTGTTTCCTCCCTAATGTCTTCTTTGTCAGCCATTGCTGACCTGGCCCTCCTCCTCAGGAACTGCAGCCATATCCTCTTGTCATCACCCATACGAGCAGGGTGATGCTGGTAACAACCAATGTGGCAATGCTTCCCCTCCAACAGGCTGAGCTCATCGGGAGCTTGACCCACAAACTGGAAATCCTGAAGGAAGCCAAGGAGGGCCTGCTCGCAGACATTAAAATGAATAATGCTCTTGGAGAGGAGGTGGAGCTGTTGATCAGCACGCTGTGCAAACCCAACGAGTTTGACAAGTACAAGATGTTCATTGGCGATCTGGATAAGGTGGTGAACCTCCTGCTCTCCCTCTCGGGACGCCTGGCCCGCGTGGAGAACGTCCTGAGCAGCCTGGGGGACGATGCCAACAGCGAGGAGCGGGTACGTATTGGCACAGCCCCGGCCTGCTCGGGCTGCGGGGCAGCAGCCACCACTACCACGGCCTTAGAACGGCCTCCAGGAGCTGCCAGGAGGGCAGCACAGGGCTCTTGGTGCTTATGTAGGAGCAGTAGCTCAGACATTGTCCCTGGGAATCTTGATCCCCGTTTGTATAAAGTGGCTGAGATCCTGCAGCTTTTGTCTGGACACAGAGCAGCTGTGTTGGGGACAGCCACATTTTAGCACTCTTGGGGTGGTTTTGAAACCACATTTTCCTGGTAGTTGTTGCTTTCAAGCGAGGTTTTCTGACTTTATTGGAGCACTTTCTGCTTCCCATTGGCAAGGATGTTCAGAGTCCAGGTCAATGGGGTTCATATTCACTCCACAATGAGGAATTCATCCTCCTCTCCCAGGCTTTTGACTGCACATCTGGGAGCTTAGCAGCCATCTCCAGAGGTGGCAGGCGTGGTGCTGGGAGGGAGGAAAGGGGGGGATCAGGGAGCATGGTGCTGCTGGTACTGAAGGGCTCTCTCTGGTGTGCAGAGTTCACTGAACGAGAAGCGGAAGCTGCTGGCTGGCCAGCACGAAGACGCTCGGGAGCTAAAGGAAAACCTTGACCGTCGGGAACGGGTGGTCTTGGACATCCTGGGCAACTACCTCTCTGAGGAGCAGCTCCAGGACTACCAGCACTTTGTGAAGATGAAGTCCGCGCTCCTCATAGAGCAGCGAGAGCTCGACGACAAAATCAAACTGGGCCAGGAGCAGCTCAAGTGCCTGATGGAAAGTCTCCCCACGGACTTCACGCCCAGGGATGCAGCAGCAGCAGCTGCCCTGGCTGCAGCACTTGCTACCTCCTCTGGAGTCAGTGGTAAAACACCTCCAGCAGCCTCTTCCTCACTCTAACCTGTCCCAGGTGGAGCTGGGATACAGCCCTGCCCGAGTCCCTTTAATCTGAGTACTTGGCAGATGGTTCTCTTCAAAGACAATGGACAGAGACAGGTCTAAACTAAGATTTTAATGAAGGAAAAAAAATAGCAATAATAAAGGTTTTATTTTCCTTTCCTTCCACCTCTGCTTCCTGGAAACTTAAATCAATGTGGAGGGAAATCTCCTCCTGCCAGAGATGAGGAAGAATCTCACAGGAATGAAACACATGACCTTTAATAAAAAACATGACCTCTTCTCTTCCCTCCCTTTTCTGCTTACCTGGCACCTCATTAAATAATGAAGGATCTAAGAATGAAGCCTTAAAAATAAAACCAACCCATTTTACTGAACATTATTGATATTTATATTTTTTAAAGAACAAGACAGAATGTGTAAGTTTTTGTACATACTCTAATCAGTTACTTGATTCTACTTTGTTCTGTATGTAGAAAAGACATTTAATTTTGTATTTTGTGAAGACCTTAACAAAAAGAGGGAACCCCAAAGATAGTCGTGCAGTAGCTTGAAACATCTCATCGTGGTTTTGTTGCTGTTGTTGTGGTTGTTTTTTAATATAATAAAGGGCTACAAGAAGCAGCTTCACCCTGTTTCAACACATGCTAAAGATACCATTAAGTGGCCTTACAAAGGAGATTTTGGCCACGAAAATACAGATTTTTCCTCTTCTGGATCCTGTGATCCTTTGAGTCTGCAGTTCAGACATCTTTTATGGAAACCTGCATCTCAAGAGTCCAAGCTAGCATGAAGCAAGGAATTCACTGGAGAAATGTGGGGGAGATTCTGTCTTTATTTTGAATGCTCCTAACTGTGGTCTGTGTTTCTGTTGCAGCCTGAAAGATTTCCCTGAGGTGTAACAGGGATCTCTACTGATGTGATTTATAGGCCCGGGTTTGAGTAGAGTTTCAGGGAAGCAGTGGGGGGAGCTGTTTCAATCCAATCAACACATTTCATTTGCCCTGAAAAAAAATCCTACCCACTGCTGCAGCTTAGTTTATTAGATTTAAAAAGAGTTTTAATTCAGATTCTGGGGTGGTTTTTTTTGCAACCACCCTTCCATCTTACACTTACCAAAACAATTCACAAAGACGTGGTAGATCTGGGAGGTGTTTGTGCATTTTCCATGTAGTGAGTTCTTTCCTGAAAAATACAAGTCCTGCAGTTTATCCCCAGGTCAGGAAGAGGCTCCATCCAAACAGGATCTGCCTGTTTGCTCCAGGAACCCACATGGCTTCAGGGGGAGCACCTCCAGCAAGTTTGGGGTGGATGAGGCAAGTCCTGTGTGTGCTCCCACAGTACACATCAGCTAATGAGGCAGGTGATAGTCACTGATGTTTTTATAACAGCTTATATTTTCAGGTGAGAAATGAGTTAAAGCCCCTGTTTCTGTGGTAAGTGCAGAAGAACTCTCTTTGCACAGTTTTGTTCAAAAATCGCCCTCCTAACTCCTTACTGAGTTTGGTAGAAGCACACCTTGATATGTATTTAAAGGTAATTAAACATCAGCCAAGCCTGAAGATTTACCTCTCAGGCAAAAAGATTTACTTCTTTTACCTCTGGCAAAAAGGGGAGTGCATTCATTGCCCTTTATCCCACCTTGCTTTTCTCTTGTGAAACTAGAGGATAATGCAAACCCAGAATTTCCCAGACCGATTACATGATTTCGTGGGACAGGAATACTAGGGATAGAATTTTACCCTTATTGTCCAGTCCTTGTAAACTTTCTGACACAAATCTGTATTTTGGGTCTGGCTACATGAGATTTTTAGATCTGAACCTGTATTGCAGTGGCTGCAGTGGAGAAAGCCCATACACCAGATATAGTGAGCACGATCTGCTGTGCTACCCTTTCACCAAAATGCATCCCAGAGAAGGGGTTTTCAGCAGCCTGGCAATTTTTGCTAAAAATGAGCTTTATTTTTATAACAGAAACATCTGTTTGGGATATTGGAGTGGAATGCCCTGCATCCCACCCTGCCACAGGGATGCCAGCATGGCCTGTTTGGCAGCCTGGGTGGCCTTTGTCCGTAGGGGACAGTGGGTGGGACTCCTTCCCAAGTCAGTTTATGGTACCTGGGTCAAGCACCTTCTCCAGAGCTGCCTCCAAGTAAGTCATGGACTGTTGAAGGATCATGTGACAGCCACCTTCAGCTGGCTGCAGGCACAGTGGGAGAGCACAGATCTCCTCTTCGGTGGCTTGAGGAAAACCCTGGTGAGGACAAAGCAGTTATGCTTCTGACATGTGGTGCCAGTTCCAAGTAAAATCTCCTTGTACAAAAACAGTTCCATTATGTTACATTTGCACATTAGTTAGGAACAACCTTTTACCTGGGTCAGCAACCCTTAAATTATTATTTCCAGTCAAAGCAGGCCAGCTCTCAGTAAATCCTCACGTGCTTTTAGCAACACGCATGTGATACAAGCGCCAGGAAAATCTAGTCATCCAACTTAAAACTGGCCTCTTTTTATCAGAGCCCCTGGGCGATTGGCAGTCACAAGGAATTCACATCAGATGCTTTCCTCAAGACTAAATCTAGTAAAGAGTGTTTACATACCAGGGTCTGTGGGTTGTAAGTTTGCACACAAGATCTTTTGTGAAGGTTACCTATAAAATCGGTCAAACCCAGAGCACCACAATAGTTTATGTGTCAGTTTATCCCTCACCTTTACAATTCAGCTGCTGTCGTGATTGTTTAGGCTGGTAATTAAGAGAAGCAAGCAAAGCAAACTGGATAGCATTCCATACTCACTCCACATAAATCCTGTCCTTGGCAAAACAGGGAACAGAGCGAGCTTTTCATCAGAGAGCCCCTGCTTTAAATCAGTGTGAGCAAACTGAGGCGCACCTAGAGACCCCACTGCAGGTTTCTCCGTGCCTCATTCAACCATCCTCCAAGCCAGTGTTTACGTAAGAGCTGTTTATCCCTTTATACCTCTCCGGAGGGGATGTGTCCTGACCATGGCACAGTGTTATGGCTTGGCTGTGCTCCCACAGGAGTGCTGCTCGTGCCTTTGCACATGAACCAAGCGCCACGCAGCTCTGGTGTGTTAGAAGTTTTTCTATCCGTGTGTTTCTGAACAATCAGCCTTTGTGTTGTGCAACTGGATGCGTGTCTGTGGCCAGCCTTTGTGCAGCTTGGTGTGCGTCAGTGCCAAAAATCATTGCAAAAATCTGCTTTCTTCTTGCCCGTTTCAAGATGTCGGGGAGATGGAGCCAGCCAGGCTGAGCGCCCTCAGACAAGCTTGAGAGGGGTGTCAGTGTGGCTGTGCCTGCTTTGGGATTCGGAAAAAGGGTTTGTTTCCCCCTACACCATATAGGAAACAGGGTACATGTGAGCCAGGCAGCTTTTTCCTCTGTGGTTTGCAGCCTGAAGCCATGGCCTTCTGCTAGGGCTGCACTGAGAAGCAGGGGGCCTTCAAATGAGAAAATCCAGCCATACTTTTAAAATTTTTGTTCATTTTAGCACTGAATGAACTTAAAGAACTGAAATCCAAAAGAAAAGAAAAACAACCAAGGACATAATTCAGCTGGGGAGGGTAAGAGCTGGTGAAGGTGCGATGGAATACTGGGGAAACTGTTCACGAGGTTCTTGTGCTTTTACTGAGGTAAAATAAAACTGTGATTCAAAAAAGAAAAAAAAACCAAACCAAAACACACACACACAAAAAGTAATAACACTCAGGGCAGCTTAGAAAGGATGAAATTGGAATACGAGAAGCCGTGACAGGAGGTTTTGGGAGAGAAAGGGGCCCTGAGCAGAAGTTTCTCACGGCTCTTCCCGCCAAATTTTTGGCGGGAACCATTTTACCTCACAAAGGGCCGCCCCTCCACCATCTTAGGGGGCTGCTGAGGGGAGCCCTGTTGGTGAGGGGCTCAGGACACCCAGCCCTCACCACCACCACCTCCAAACCCCCTCAAAATGGCAGCAGGGCTCACTGCCCAGCCCTCCCGCTGTGTTTTTATGGCAAACACCTGTGTGGCAATCAAGGCTAACGAGGGACAGCTGGGCTGGCGGCAGCCGGACACGAGTCCACACCTGAGGCGGCACAGGAGGAAGCACACCTCTGCCTGGAGCCTGCTGAGAAAAGGTGAGTAAAGCTATATTTTTATGCATTTTTTTCCTCTTCATGGGGCAGATTGGCAGCTTGTAGCTGGGCTGGGGGTTTAAGGGGGGAAAATATCGCAGTTTGTTGGAAAGCGGGAGTGTCAGGTGTTTGGTTTCCACAAGGAAGGAAAAGCTTTGCTGCTGGCCTGTGGGGGTGTGAGGGTGCCCACACCATGGGGGTGTCAGCACCGCAGGACTTGCCCTCATCCCTCAGCTCCTGCCCACAGCCCGGACGGGACAGGTACAGGGTCTGTACCCATCTGACCCCAAGGATATCCCACCCCAGCAGCATCCAGTCACGTGCCCAGACCTCCATCACGCCCTGGGAAAGGGGAATGGTGTGGTTTCTGTGTGCTGCCCCAGAACAGTTATGAGGTAACGCAGCACAAGGTTTGGGGCTGCCGTTCTGGAGTGAGTGGTAAAGTGCCCTTTGGTTTGTAAATGTTGGAACTGGGGCTGAGGGAGTGGGAGGAGAGGACACAAAGGAGGAACATGGCAGTTCCCTCTCGCAGTGTTAACCTCGTCATTTTGTCATTGGGGTTGTTGATTAATTTCATGTGTGTATTGTTTGGAAGAAATTGTTAGGCAATGCTTTGGTTGTAGATTCCATGGGAAGCGACCCTGCTGGCTTCTCATGCCTCACCAGAACCTGGGCTGCCCCTCAGCTTCCCTAGCACACAGTTCCTGGGTGCACAGTGTCCTCTGACCGTCTTTTGAGGCTGTGACCATCGGTGTCACACGCAGGCTTGTGTAGCCACAGTCACTTGGATGGCCTATTTCTGTCGAGTGAAGTTAATGTGAACTGCTCAGGGAGAGGTTATTTTCTGAGAAGACAAAGCTGCTGGTCTGTCTGAGCCCTCACTGCTCTTCTAAGTCCTGCATGAGATCTTAATTCCTGTCCAGTCTATTGCTTCCAAACTCATATTTTTTTACAATTGGTTATTTGTTCTCATCTTCCGAGGTGTGAGGCGAAAGCACACATCACTTCATTTGTGTTGATAAAATCATTTAGGTTAGAAAAGACCCTTAAGGTCAAGTGCAGCTGTTAACCCAACACCACTAAATCCACCACTGTGCCCCCAAGTTCCACATCTCCACCTTTTCTAAATACCTGTAGGCTTGGTGACTCCACCACTTCCCTGGGCAGCCTGTTCCACTGAAAAAATTTCTCCTCACACCCAACTAAGTGTCCATGTTATAAGACACAGCCGCACAGCTGTTTTGTAGGGAGTTTTGAAGTCCCATTTTCCCTCGCCGTGATGCTGTAGGGAAATAAAATGGTGACCGCCCACTGCGCAGGATTTAAATTCAAAAAAGAAAGAAAACCTTTCTTGTTGTTGGTGTGTTGGCCTTGTTGTGGTGCTTTCTGCTCCTCCCCACAGCAAGCAGGGCTCAGTGTTCTCCCAGAAATCTTGACATGAGTTCCCTGTGTGGTTCAGGAGAGCACACTTGGCAGGGACAAGCGTCACTTTGCCATTCACTGTGACCATCTCCTCTGTAGCAGGCCACGGAGTTCTGGCTTTCCCGATGGCTCTAGCAGGAGACAAAGTCTTGTCACCACTCCAGGAGCCAGCCAGGGCACTCTGCATTTACTGGTGTCACTTAGAGGAACAGGATTATTTATAGCTCTTGGACATGGGAGAAAAGACTCAAGCAGCAGGAAATGCTGGCAAAGGGATGCTTCCTTCCTACCCTTTCTCCTGTTTTATGGTCTCCTGAGTGGTAACTGCCAGCGCTAAAAAGCAGGATAAAGCTAATTAATTCTTGTGGAAAGTCCAGGAGGGGGGTAGCCCCTGGGAAAGTGCTGTTTGTACCCTGAGCACCACAGTCAGGAACAATTGTGGCTAACCTACCTGGCAATCAGGACTGCCAGCTTAAGGGCAAAAAAAAGGGATTAGCTTTATTCTTGTCAGTTCTGAGACTCTCAGACCTCACCTGACCAGGGCAGCCTGGAATACAGACACACAAGGAGAGCCGTAAGCTCTCCCGTGCCCCTGCTACATCAGGGCCTTGTACTTCTTCAGTGTCGCACACCTGATTCAACTTACCTTCAGCCAGGTAATGTGACAGAGGGGGAAAACTAGACAAAAACCATCCTCTTCTCCCCAACCCCCCACCCCAAATACACAAAAACCACAAAAATCCCAAGGCTTACTTGACAAGGCAAAGCACCAGCAAGACTTGTCTTATCCTTTCCCTAATAAACACACCCGAGCCTCTGAACACGTAGCCTCCTGTCCCATAAATGATGCGGTAGATACAGGACAGGAATGAAACCCTCCATTATCCGTGCCCCTGTCCTGCAGCGCGGCCAGGCTCCGGCTGTCTCCCCTGGGGGTGCCCAGCTCCGAGCAGCTGCTGCAGTACAGGGCGGGACACTGTTGCTGCCATGAAGGCAGCCTGTCGGCCTCTCCATAAAAAGCCTGGGATGGCTGAAATACTCCACAGAGTGGTATTGCCCTACCCAAGCAGCTGGCCCGGCTGCTCAGCTGTTCAAGGAGCAGCCATGCCCAGATTAGCCAACAGGGATCACATTCCAGCACCGGAGCAGCGTTTGGCTAAGAAGGCCTCACCTGCACAGGCTGTTACTGACTGAGCCGCACCGGGCAGCACAGTCACACAGCCACAGAGCCAACCTGTCCAGGCTCCCAGTTCCTCACAGCATGCAGGACTTGCTTACTTCCCACCGGGTCTTCAAATGCCACAGCAATCCCTGCTCCAGCCCTGTCTTGGGTCAGCACGACCAGCAGGCTGTGGGGAAAGAGCAGTAGCAGACACACTCCAAAGCATTGCACGAGCAGAGAAGTTGTAAGCAGAAGAGACTGTTTACTAAGCTTTTTTTCCTTCTTTGTCTGCCTAACTGCACTTAGTTGTGTTCGGTGCACTCAAGATTAAATGCCCCTGGTAACTTTGTTGGATACAGCCCTTTAGCAGGGAGGTGTTCCAGACACTGCCCCACAGGCTTTGTCACCCATACCTGAGGTGTTGCTCAGCCCCTGACTTCATGGGACCTCACCCTCTGTCTCTGGCAGTGTCACCTCAAGCCATGAGCAGCAGGGACAGCCTGGATTCTCTCAAGACCTCACTCCTAAGCCTTCTGTCAGGCGTCACCTTTCCTTCCTCATCTTTTCCCCAGCAAGTGCAGGTAGCCCAGCCTGCCTGCTCTTCTTCTGCCTCCTCAGGTACGCCAGTGCCAGCCTGAAATGCATGCAACTGCTGAGCACGTTCTGGGAAAGCAAAGCTCTTGGCAAGAGCACAAGCCATGCCTGTGTTCCCTGTCAGTCCCCCATCCCCAGCAGGGAGCAGCATTTCTTGGTCAGAGATGGCACAATCAACACCCAAGATACACTTGTTCCTGGCTGGGACTGGTCCTACACTTTAGAAACCAGACAGGGACCACTCAGTGTAGCCAGCAGGGTGAATGGAGCAACTGCTGCTAAGGCAGCTTCACTCAGTCAGTCATGCTTTGCCTGACTCGTGTCTAACTCAGTACCAGCTGCAAGGCTGCAGTGTAAGGAGGAAAATGGCTGGATACACATCCCCTCCTTGCCCATCCCCCTGCAGCACACAGGAGCAAGCAGATTAGAGCAGGAAACAGCAGAGGAAGCAGCCATTGCAAGTTTGGGTTTATTTCACTACACAGGAGGCAGAAAACAAAACAAACCAAGCTATAGCTGTTAGCTGAACTTAATGGCTTTGACTTTGAAGTCACCCTCCACAGCCAGGTATTCAATTTTCTCCATGCCCAGCCGATTCGGGAACTTGAACTCTGCCTCGGGCAGCTTCACCGTTGCCTCGGTCTCATCGAAGGAGATGCACATCTGTAGAGAGCCACGAGAAGGAAGGAAGGAAGGAAGGAATGAAGGCTGACACATCGCAGCTCACAGGCTTTGCTCGCTCCCCACCACCTCCAGTCTGGGTGCAGGACAGGCGAGGTGGCTGCTGCTGCCAAGGCCATGCTCAGCAGCTCAGCCTCCTCCCTGCCCAGCAGAGGCATGGAAGGGAGGAAGCTTCTGCAGCTGTGGGATGAGACAGACCCCATCTGAGTCTCACCTCAGTGCTGTTACTGCTCTGAGGTGCTCAGCTTTCAACAGGAGGCCAGAGTGGGGCACTCAACACATCCGAGCTGCTGGGCACTGACTTGGCTTTAGCTGCCAGACTCCTCCCCTGTGGCTCATTCCCCTTTCCATGCCTGCTTCTTCTGCACCGCAGAGGCACAGGGCTGCATTAAAAAGCTGTGCCCTTTGCCCCTCAGTGCCAGGGCTTTGCACACACCCCTGGAGCCTCACCTCAATCTTGTCACCGTGCTGGAAGGGAAAGTCAGTCTTCCTGTCCTCCTCCCCCCACATGCCATCCTCCTTGGAATTGCACACGATGGTGTTGACGTCCCCGTGACAGTCAAAGCGAGGGTTGAAATGTAGCATGAGGGTGTTGCTGTCCTTCCCGACATTCACAGCAAACCTGGGGAAACAGAGCCAGTGCAAAGGGGGCGCCTGTGCAGCAGCTCCAGCTGCCAGTGCTGACAAGCTGAACACAGCAGGAGCTCTGGCTTCCCCCAGTGCCACATCAATCCATTCACCACCTCACTCACCCTTTGGCATCAGACTGGATCTTCCCTTTGACCTTGATGCACTCACCAGGCTCAACGTCCAACTGAGTAACAACCAGTCCCTGCAGGGCCAAACCACAGGAGTGTTAGACTATCCCAAGGCAAGGCTTCCAGTCCTGCTTGGGCCAGGGCACAAAGCAGCTCTGGTAGACCCAAACTGCGCTTTGTGCTAGAGGAAGGGTTGAGTCAGGCCAGCTGCCTGTCCCAGCGGCCACTGGGGTCTCCCACTCCCCTAAGCAGCATAAGGAAGTGTGGTGGGATGGCCCTGGCTGGATGCCAGATACTCACCAAAGCCACTCTGTCACAACTGGACAGGGGAGAGAAAATATAACTAAAAGCTCATGAGTTGAAACAAAGGGAGAGGTCACTCACTGATTACTGTCACAGGCAAAACAAAGTCAACTTGGGGAAATTAACTGAATTTATTACCAATTAAAATCAGAGCAGGATAATGAGAAGTAAAATAAGCTTTAAAAATGCTTTCCCCCCACTCCCTCCCTCCTTCCCAGGCTCTGCCTTCTCCCCCTCAGTGGCACAAGGAGACAGGGAATGGGGGTTATGGTCAGTTCATCACAGGGTGTTTCCACCACTGCTGAAGGAGAGGAGTCTTGCCCTGCTCAGTGTGAGGTCCCTCCCGCAGGAGGCAGTCCTCCCCTCCAGCGTGAGCCCTCCATGTGAGCTACAGCACTTCACTAACTGCTCCAACACGGGTCCCTTTCCACGGGCTCACAGCCTTCCTTCTTCAGGCATCCCCCTGCTCCAGCACAGGGTCCTCCATGGGCCACAAGGGGATTTCTGCATCCCTGCTGCCATCCATGGGCTGCAGAGGGACAGCTGCCTCACCGTGGCCTTCTCCACAGGCTGCAGGCACTCCTGCCGTCGCTGATGGGCTCAGCCTTGGCCAGCACTGTGTCCGTCCTGGAGCCTGCTGGCCTCGGACATGGGGGAAGCTTCTGGCAGCTTCTCACAGAAGCCACCCTGGCAGCCCCCTCTGCTACCACCCAAGCCCAGTGCAGGAGGTGATTCACCAGCTGCCACAGGAGCAGTGTAACTGAGCTCTGCTTAACCGTGTGCTGGGTCAGGTAGGGAGGCCAATTGCAAATTAGTTTGCTTGGGCACTGCCCCCCAGCCCCCTCACGCTGTCCTTGCCCTCGTGCCTGCTCCCTGCTCTGCCCACACACAGACTGCTGAGGTCAGGGTTCCTCGAGTCACTAAACTGCTTATCCCCACGACACTAACTCTGCCTCCTGCCTCTGGAATGCAGCCTCTGCGCCCGGGGGGGTCTTTCGAGGAAAGGAAAGCTGCGGGGGCAGGGGTGGGTTAGAATACACTGCCCGCCTGCTTTCCTCTCCTGTTGCATTAAGAGTTAACCCACTCCTGTACCCAAAAGGCATTTTTCCAGAAGAAAAATACACAGATTAAGTGGGGGGGGGGGGG
>VXAZ01007750.1:293646-313795 GCA_013399875.1 Gymnorhina tibicen
GGGGAAGTATAAAGGGTCTTGAAACTGTAGAGTTGCAAACAGACCCAAACCTTTAGAGCACTTGAGAATATAAACATTCTTCAGCTTCCCCACTTAGATAACAAGCTAAAGAAGCGGAGAAGAAATACGGCCGGTCAGCCCTAACTATTCCTCCCACAGCCATCTATCAGCCTTGCACTTCCTCTCAGCTAATCCTTTTCTCCTCCTACCTCTGGCACCCCGCCCAAAACCCACAGGCAGCCCAGCGTTAGTCCCGGTCCTGCTTGGCTCACCACCCCGGCTCGCAGGCGGCACTCACTTTCTCCATGCTGCAGACACCAGCCCCAGCAGGCAGAACACCCCCGAGCCCCTTCTCCACAGCACGGAGTGACGCAGCGCTGAGCTCCAGCGGCTGAACCCATTCGAGCAGGACCATCACCTGATTGGAGGGGAGGGCAAAGAAGGGGATTGATCAATCGCAGCTGTTGGGGCCGGAGCTTCCCAGGCATTTAGGGGGGGAAGAGGCAGATCTCTATTGACACTCTTCTTTGCGGGCAGTTTGTGTATGATTTTAAGAACTAGTGATTGTTTGCTTTGCGTGATCCTAGAAATCCTTACCGTAAGCTCTCCGAGCTGCTATGCAGCGTCTGTTGGCTCCGATCCCAGGAGCCGGTGTGGCTCTGTGCTAGGAGCGAGGTGGCTGCTCTTTGTTCGGCGATCTCCGTCTAAAATCAGGGTTGCGAGTCCTCGTGTTACTGCTGCAAAGTGGTTGCCTCTGTGAGTAGGGGTATATGGGCTCGCCCAGCCTCGTGCCTGCAAGGAGCCTGGGCTGGCGGGAGACCCTGGCTACAAATCCTCGCTGCTTGCAGTTAAATGGAAGCCAAGGGTTTGGTACAGCCCACGTCAGCATTTGAAAAGTGCCTAAAAGGTTAAGGTTGGTGGTGTGGGGCTCTAAGTAGATGTGAGAATTCAGGCTGCGGCTTTTGAAAAGTAGCACGATCTCTCTGGTTCCATTCCAGTTGCAAAAGGCTCCGGAGGGAAAAGAGAAATGCTTTGTTAGGGGAGGAAGAGGCTGGGCAGGGCTGTGAGCAGCCGGCAGGACGGGAGAGGAGGCTGCTATCCCAGAGGGTGCCCAGCGCCTGCTATTCCCCTTCCCTGTGCCCCCGGAAAGCACAGAGCATGACTGCCCCGAGGGTCTTTGCAGGGCAGGGAGGTGAAGGTGGAGCGGCTGCGGTGCTTTGTGGGGCTGTGGCACTGCATCGGCTTGAACCTTTGCATGAGCTTTAGCAGGGTCCTCGGGCCTCTGTGCCTCAGTTTCCCTCCTGCCTGAAGTGACGCTAATGACACGCAGCTTCCCCATCCTGCCTGTAAACCCGCGGTGAGAGCTGCTATATAAGCGCCGTGTGCTACTTGCTGGCTGAGCCGTGACCAGCCTGCGAGGTACCTGTCTGCAGGTCACTTTTGGAAGGGCTGCGCAGGGCATCTCACAACACAGTGCAGGAATTTATGGCCGGCCTGTGGTGGGAAACACGCTGCCCTGCAGGAGGCTGCTGGAACTTCATTAGAGCTGTTACAGGAACAGCATCCTGACTCCTGATGCCATCCTTTGCCCCAGATATCCCCCACACCCTTTTCAGAACGTTCCCGTGGCATTTCAGCAAAGCTGAGCTGCGTTTGAACTACAAAGTCACAAGCTCGGATTGCAGCCCTGTGACTGGGGTGCATAAAAGAGGGCAAAATGCTGACTGAAAGTGCTGTAGGGAAAATCCCGCACATGCTCTCACCTCCAGCTAACTCCCTGGCCGTCCTGTGCACATACGAGAGCCATACTGAAGTCAGGAGTTGACTATGGGAGCAGAGTTGGTGCAGGTAGCAAATGCCACTGAGAGCAGGCCCCCTCCACGGAGAGTTGGGAAAAATCCCAACTAATTCCACCTTAAGTTAGCCCCGTTCTCCAGCGATGTTTGCCGGGATCACGTGTTAGAGACAGGCTTTAGGCGCCTGCTCTCCGAGCCTGAGTTACTGTGCAGTTGTTCCCCTGGTCACTGGCACGTGTGAGGGGTTGAGCAAATTCTTTTTGGCTGGCTGGGTTTGTGTACTTGTTTTCCGTTCAGCTCTGTGAAATCCCTGGAGACTTCTCTCCTCCTTTCAGTGCTGGGCCCTCTGACTCCCGAAATGTAAGTTTCGTGCGAGCAACAGCACGCACTTCTGGTCTGAAGTTTGCTCCTCTGACCCTTCAGAGAGTGAATTACCTTTCTAAGAACACACGAAGACTGCACTGTTTGTTTTCCTTGAGTGCTCTGCACTGGCAGCCTGATTGGTTTAGCAGCAAACCCTTTGGTCTTTAAAGCGCTCCTTGTTGTGAGTCCTGTGAAATCAGCAAGGTGTTTATTCTGAGGCTACAGTTGAGGCTGACTTGCCCCACTGTCCTGCACTTTTCCTAGGGATTAAGTGGGAGAAAAGTAGGGGATGCAGAGGGTGTCCTTCCCTTTCAGAGGGCTGGTAAAGGAAGGCAGGCTGCAAAGCAAGGCCACACTGGCCAATCCCACCCCATCAGGGATGGTCCCAGCCTCCCTGCACGACCTGAGGCAAAGTACACCTTGCACCTCCCGCAGGGAGGGACTCAGTGCACTCACAGGAGGCAGGCAGAGGATTAGGGTGTGTTTCAAAGGCCTGGGGGAGGAAGGGAGAGGCACTGCCCTATGCAAACCACTCTCACACCCCAGGTCCAGCAGGGGATGTTCTGAGAAGAAACCCTGGGCAGAGGAGCCCAAGTGAGCCTTACCTGGGTTGTTCCAAGGGACCGCAGTAAGTACAGGCCCTGACAGAGAGTAGCTGGGGCACACACAGTCCAATTGTTCCCATTTCAGGCATTACAGCTCTCTGCATGCTTTTGGGGAAGAGTGTTGCACCCACTGGCAGCTCTGGTAGAAGCAGGGAGAGAAGAGTCATCTCCTGCTCGTCCAGAGGTGATGCACAGAGGAATTGTCGCCTATGGGGAAAATTAAGGCCGGCCTCACACTGCTTGGCCTTGCAGGCTTGCTTGTGGGCACAGGATCCTGCCCAGCACCAGGTCCCCAGCCCAAACTGTTCATTCACCTCTTGGTTTGCACAAGCTGAAGGCAGACAACTGGCCAGTCTTACTTTCTTGTAACTCCCTAGAAACATCCCAGATTTGCTTTGGAAGCAAAGGGTGCAGCATGCTGAGCATTACTCTTTTTAATATCCTGTGAGGAAAAATACACCCTAGCCATTGGCGCAGTCATATCCCTGGCTAATCACTGCTGTCATTAGAAATGGCTTTCCCCTGGTTTGAGAAGGTCTGAGGACACACCCTGCTGCTGGCTTGCTCAAGGACCAGGGTACACTGTGCCCTGTGTGACACAGGGTGCGGAGGCCAGCGCCTGCTGGCTCTGCGGTCCCCGTGCCTGGTTTGTCTCGCATGGAACCCACGCACACTGGTGGTTGTTGGTGCTACACATCCCGAGTCGCTCATGGCTGCAGCTGAGAAAGAGGCCCCCCTTCTTGCAGAAAGAGTGATTAGAGGGTTTCTCCTCCTTTGGAGAGGGCATCCAGCCCCGGGGCCGGAACAACAGTTCTGTGCATGCACCACCCTGGGAGGGCACCACTGCTTCAGCCATTGCCCCTCAATCACTTAGACTGACCAAGCGGGGAGAAGAACTGCTCCGATCCAAGGATTACACTGGTAAAATAATGACAAGAAAAATCCCTCACCCTTTCCTAGTGTGAGAGAAAGCTTACAGTTTGCTTTAAGTTAGGGAGTTTGCTTTTCCACTTTCTTTAGGGAAAATTTGTTCTTGTCTCTGTAAGTTCATTCTCAGTTTATCAGGCAAAGGCTGCATCTTTCTCTCACACCGTCTTTAGGGAATATTTGTGTCAATACTGTCTGGATGGGATTCTGTTCTCAGCAATAGCACCCGGTTACTCTTACAACCTAAATATTATTCTGTTACAGCATAATAGATATATACATTGTATTTCTATATACACTCACGGGCTGTTTTCTCTCTCTTGGAATATCTGGGGACTTGAATTTAAGCAGTCCTCTGCTTCTACTGTTGAAGTGTCTGGTTGTCTCTGTTGCTACCATAGCACATTAGTTTGTCTCATCTGAGAAGTTTCTGCCTTTTTGCTTGGGTAGTCATGACCCCTTGAAGAGTTTAGTTGCACGCAGTTTCCCTGGACCCTTCTGCAGAGCTGGCTAAAACAATGCTCTCACCACCGTGGTATCTTCCAGCCCCGTGCTATCATTGGGGAAACTCTAGGGCTCGGCTGGATACCACGGAGGAATAGAGCCAGAATCCCAGGAAGAAGCTTTAGCCTGCTCTTGAAAGACAGAGTGACTCAGGAGCCATAGTCCGCTGTGGCAGGAGGGTGAGAGGCCCTCCCAGAGCCTGCCAGCACTCAGGCTCCCAAAGCACTGCCTCAGAGGGAAGTTTGTGCCAGGAAGGTCCAGTCTGCACTGGATACCAGTTGGGGTTGTGTGGCCACATGTCACTACAGCGTTTTTATCCCTGAGGGCTTCCTGATTTCACCCTTCCCTACATTAAAAGGGAAGCACCTCTATTCCAGGTTAATTATAAATTAAGTTAATTATAAAGAACTTCTTGGACTATCTCAAAGTGGTGAAAGGAGTTTGCTCATTGTGTCACTGGAATTTAAAGTATGTCTCCTCATTTTATTTCCCTCATTAGCACTGACCCAAGCTGATAATTCATGTGTTTCTCTCATCTCTCAGTGGATTAGATTTAACTAGAGCAAATTGTTAACTACCCGGGAGAACTAGGCCTTTGTTTTGTTGGACTCACTTCAGTTTGGCACCTCCCTCCTTAACCTTTTCAGTTTGCAGGTGACAAATGCGTCAGAGTTTACTGCCTCATCTCAAAGGGGCTGTTTGCATTTGTTCCTCACTGGATGTCCCTGCTACTCTAAAATTAAGAATCCAGGTCCATCTTTCCCTCCTCTTTGCAGATCACCAGAGATCTTAGTCAAGCAGCTGTTGCAGTGGGAACTCCTAGCAGAGCCCATGGGTTACTGACCCTTCAAGTTTCCTCGAGGTCTGTCAACTCTGGCAGCTTTAAGTACTCGTTTTTCTTAGCAGCACAGTTGTTTACTTTACATCTGTGACCGCACTGCAAACTTCTGCAACAGGGAACAGACCCTGGAAGGCTTTTCACCGGGATATAGCAGCAGGATAGCAGCACTTCCCAAGCCTTATATATTCCTGTGGTCTAGCCCCAGACAATCTGGGTTTGATTTGCACCTCGTGATCAGCTGCAAGGGGACTTGTGTGGGGGCTGAAGATGGGGACCTATGGATTTTCCTATCCCTAACCCACTGAATGAAACCTGTACAGGCCTTGAAGGTGTCCACATGGTGGACAGGAGGTGAGGAGAGGTAAAAGGGATTGCACCTGCATTGCCCTCCACAGGGTAACTCTAGCAGTAGAGCTGGTTAGCTGGGTCTGGAACCCATGTGAGTGAAACAAGGTCTCAGTGAAAAAGGATCATCATCACTGGAACAAGCCTTCTGGGCAGCTTTCATCTTGAACTGAGGTGTCTGCACCAGGCTGGGATTCTAGCCTTTGTTTTGTTTCCTCTTCATAAATCAGCTTTTATCACATCGTGCCATCCGTAAAGTTAAAGCTCCTGGGGTTTTGCCAAGTAACCTGGGATGCTCGTCTGAGAGATTTGCCCCATTCCAGGCCACAGGACTGGATCTGTGTTGTCACAGTAGACACATCTAGGACACAGTAGACACATCTGTTGATCCTTTTATATTATCTCCTTAGAACTGTAAGGCTTGTTTTTCCTTATGTCACTCTAATTCTGCAAAACCTGCAAGGCCGAGGTTTCCCTTGTACTAAAAGGCTGTGAAGCAGTTTCTTGTTTTGGGGCTTTGCTCTAATCAGTGGAGGAGAACCCCTCACAGTGACTTTGGACAGGGTGGGACCAGTGTCCACAAAAGCATTTCAGCAACCTTAGGCTGGACTGATTTAGAAGAGCTCTCTTCTAGCCTGACATAGCACATACAGCATGCCAGGATGGCTTAGAAACTCAAGCCATCTGGAGTTCTTTCCCGCAAAAACATGTGTGTGCCAGAATTGGTCTCCTTCGAGCCACCCACAGTGAGAAGGGATTGTATTTAAGCTGGCTCAAGTTTCTTGAATTCAATTTTAGGCAAGAGAAAACTGTCGGCAAGTATTTGGAAAATGCCTTGGAAAGAACATGCTGGTTAAGAATGTAACAATCTTTGAAGGAACATTAACAGTGTCCATTCTGAGCCACAAGACACTGAAGAGTCATCAAAATGACGATGCGTAGGGTGAAATGCCTTCCCCTTCCTGCCACCTTCTCCCCCAGTGATTTGTCAGCCAGATTTAGGGCTTACCCGAAATGAGTCATGAGTCATGAAGACTCCCTTAGTTCACAAAACAGCTCTGAACTTCTCTGGCTGTTGAGGTGCAATAAACAAAGAGACACTCAGGTTTAAGACTGAAGTGCTTTTATGCAGCAGCTGTAAAAAAGTATCAAGTGCAGGCAGGTCATCTGATTGTCTCCCATTATTCATGACAGTCCATTTCACAGGGTGGCATCTCATCTGATCGGTAAAGAGGAAAGACTCGGTTAGAAATACTCACATGCACACACAAATTTGGAAATACACTTTAAAGTGGCAGATCAGTAAGTTCTGCTGGAAAGCAAGAGCATCATGCCCAAGCACTGTGGGCAGATCAGAAACCCTGCTCCTAAACCCCCTGAAGGCTGTGGTGATCCTGGCTGGATTCATAAAAGGATTCTGGCCCCAGCGTGGTGAAACGAGGCCGTGGTTCAGAGCCCTGAGCACTGCAGGATGCAAGGGAAAGGGAGGGCAGACAGGATCTGTCACCCTGACGGGAAGGATCGGGAGAGTGTGAGTGATGGCAAAGGCCTCAGCCATGCCTCCGGCACCATCAGTCCCACGGAGAGCACAAACCCAACCGGCTGCCCTAATGCAGCCGCCACCACAGCAGCCAGCAGAGGTGGCAGACTCCACTGAGACTTTGCCCTCCCATGGCAAATGAGAGTCTGCAGCAGGGTGTGCCCAGCCCCACAGAGGGAACAGCCTGGCAGCTGGGCCACACAGAATCCCACAGCGCCTCGGGAGATCTGAGCCCGAGGCCAGGCAAGGAGCACAGCACGCCTGCCAAAGTCTGCAAGATATCAAAATCCAAAGGAAGCACCACTGCATCCACCCTCCCCTTTGGCCACAGGCAGGACAGATGGACATACAGATCCATGGCTGACTGCTGCTGGTCTCCAGCACAGACCATCCAGCAGCTAAAAAGTCACCCAACATTAAATCAAGAGGCAACCACTATGAGGAACAGCAGCCTTAGGCTTCTTGTGAGGCAGCAATGAGAAACCATGGAGAGGGCAGAGTTGCAAGATCTTTGCTTAAATCATCTACTCAGTACTTATAAAGCAAAGAGATGAAGAATCCAAATCACATGCAAATAACTGCTGAACTCAAGCATCTGCATTTCCCTAGAGCATGCCACTCAGTATATGACTAAACCAGTTCTAGTGTTTATGCAAAGAAAAATGTGCAACTTCCCTTGACTATGCCCATCTGTGCGTCTTAACCTGCAGGCAAGACTGCTGGGCTTAGTGACCTCCTGGAGATGGTATTTATTAAAGCCACTTGCCTGGAAGCCTTCCTTGTCTTGGCAAGAGCATTTAATTTCTCCTTTTTCCCTCTAAAACACGCCACATCTAGTCAATGAGATGTACAACTCTGTCTGGTTGTACATGCAGTGGCTCATCCTTTCGTGGAAGCAGATGTGTTTTGATATATACATACCCTGTGTTGTGAAACAGTGTTGCTCATGCCCCCTCTCCGGGAACCAGTCTTCATGTGTAGGGATTTCTGATGGGTTATGTCAGCTTCTTGTGCTTGCTGTGAGCTCACATCTCCTCCTGCCTTGGTACATTCCTTGCCTTTGCCTGTGGACTGTAGTGACCAGGACTCGGATGGGGAGAACCCGTACAAGTTAACAGCCTTGTGGCTTATAAACCTCCAGCAAAAAGTATGTTACAACAAGAGTCAGGCTTTATATTCTTTGTCACTGATGATATGACTCCAGCAGAGCTGGAAGCTCAGGTTAAGTATTTTAATACAAGGCAGGAAAAGAGCAAGATTATTTCTTAATGCATCGGACTATTTTATACACGTTTTCTTATGTAAGAGTTAATCCCCTTCCAGTGTTCGCATTTTACACTCTTCAGTAATATTCAGCACATGCCCAGCAGAGGTCTTCCTGCCTTCGGGGTGACTTGATGCCACTTGGCACGAGCACAGACACTGGTAAGGGACCCGGCCTCACTGAGACACGGGATGCAGGGCAGCTTTGGGGGTCAAAGCAGGGTCACAGCACAGAGTCCCACCTTGGTTACCCAGCCTGCATACGTGGGCTGAACCAGGGGCACTGGCATGGCCAGGCAGGGATATGAAGCAATCCACAGTGACAGGCAGGCTTTCCCTTGGGTAAAGTCACATGAAGACCAGAGCTGCAGGAGTGGCAGCCAGCAATGGTGCAGGGGAGGGACCGCTGCTGTGCTCAAGCTCCGCACAGCCTGCACCAAAGCCCTGCAGCTTTTGCTGCAGGCAGTTTGCTTCTCCCTTGGCCCCGCTGTCTTCCCTGGCCACTAGAAGGCTTGCAAACAGCCTGGCTCTGAGGACAAACACTGCCCTCATCCCTATCAGCTCTCCTCCTTATCAGCTCCCTGTTTTGTTCTAGGGTCACTTTAGATACCATCACCAGGCAGTGTGAGAACCACTGGGGAGATAAGGAGGGTGCAGTGTTTGTAGATGGAGGGAGCACAGCTCTGCATCCCTGTAACAACAACACTCCCGATTAAGGCCTGGGAGGTACTTCTTGTCCTCTCTGAAAGTGAGACTCAAAAAGACCTTCTCATTGCTCTTAAACAGTCTCTGCTATTTACCAGTGGCGTGCAACTCCCAGCTGGACTTTGGACAACCTGCAATAACACCTGCCCTGTGCTTGGCTGTGCAAAGCTATTTGTTCCCTACGGAATTACTATGGGACTCTGGGTCTGACACACGCACCAATTCAAATTCTTCTAATTCCCACTTCCACTGAAATATTCTGGACTTCATTGAAGTCTATAAAACACCTCTTCTGGTATCAAATTCATCAGAACATTCCTTCATTCTAGAGCTGTGACTCAGGAAGGCCAAAAGAAAATATTTAAACCAAGAACTCTCTTTACAGAGGCCCCGCAGCAAGGGGAAAGAAGGATTTTGGTCCTTGCTTACCGTGGCAGCATTAGAAATGCAAACTGAGGCCGGTCCACACAGACTGACATGCTTGTGTGGAGGACCTTGCCAATAGTTTTGATGGGCATTTCCTTCACAACAGAAACTAGGACTTCTTAAGCAATTAATTTTAAATAGCTTGTGGCTTTTGAGCGCGTGGAGCGTGGCTGCCTAAGAAACACTATCACATAGCAACAAAAGCACCCGAAATCTTTATCAGACCCATCTGCTGTGAGCAGTTTTGTGCTTTCCTCCAGTACCGTTGGAGCTAAAAAAACTTAAGAGCAATGTAAAGATACATTTCACAAACAGATTTTGGGTTGCTTATATTTTGTGACAGGCTGTACAGTAAGAAAGTCCTGATAGGTATGAGGTGCTTATGTGCCTTTGCATAAATCCAATCCATATATAAAGTACCATGAGCCTTAGGCTTATTTAAACCGTCCAAAAAGTAGTTTGCTCTACCAGGTCAAATTAACAGCTCTAAGGAAAAAACCAACCTACACAAGATCACCCATCTGTGTCTTCACAGACAAGCTATTGCACTATGTGCTCAGTTAGGCATTTAACACAATAGTGCCTCTGTACCAAGCTTTTCTTGGTATCCTAAAATATGTTTCTTTTCATTAATGGTAAAACACATTTTCTGTGCTTAAATAAACTCATGATGGGGATGAGGGGTATTAACTTAACTAAACTAAGAATTCTACTTTTAGTGCTTTCCAGCATGACTGAGTTTCCAAAGACAATATTTGTTTTTCCCTGAAAGGCCAACAGTTCTCATTTACTGGAGAAATTTAGGTTGTACTGTTAACTGGGGGGGGTGGGTTCTTATTCTAAACCCCACTCTGCTAACCTGCCATCTGGTGCTACTTGTAGTAAATATAGTCATGAGAAATTTCTAGCTTTAACAGCATTTAGTAGCAATTGGGATTGTCTCATTACTTGCTAAAGTGTGCAAGACTTCCTTCTCACTGTGGAGTTGTATACAAACTATTTAATTCAAATGGCTTTCGTCACAGTAGGAAAAAAAGTGCATTTTGTTTTGATGGACTCTTCAGTTTTGTTTGTTTTTTTTTTTTTAATTCTACAAGTTCTATTTGTCTCTGCTTCATAAAGTGCTGTGATATAAAGGATGCCCTGGCCATTAGCTTGGGTTTGCAATGTTTGTGCTCTTGCTCACCTGCTTTGCCCAGGAGCACTTTTTTAACTGCACAAAAGCCTCTTGGGTTGTTCGAGCTGGGCTCCCACCATTGCTCCAGCCTTCAGTCCATGTCCAGAGGTGGGAATCCAAATGAACATCCAGCTCTGCTATGCTGTCTCCCTTTAGCCATCAGATGAGTGGGTGTGAAGGTGTGTGCTCCAGGAGCAGGGAGGGGGTGACGAGGGGTTACCTTTGCAGAGCTTTGTAAGGCTCCGAGTGCTCAGGCTTGGCAGTCCGTGCTGGGCAAAGGCCGGTGCATGGAAACACCCCCCTCCTCTGCAGGACATGCGCTTTGGACTATAAAGCAGCTGGTCAGAGATAAGCATGACAGAGCAGAGGGGTGGACTTTATCAGCAGCAGCCGCCAGGTGGGAGGTGTGTTTTAAATGCAATGAGAGGCGAGGGCAGAGTCCTGCTGTGCATTAATCCATGGCACATCCTGTGTTTCAGGGCGGTGCAAAGTCAGATGCCTGGACTGGGTGTGAGGCAAGGAGCCACGTCCAGCTGCAATGAGGAAACAGCAGCGTGCACAGGTGTGGAAGGGGCCAGACAGGCTGACAAGTAAGTAGTAAGAGCAGGAGAACGTGGAAACGGAGATGCTCAGGCTGCATGTGCGTATCCAGTGGTGGATTACTCCTGGCTGACTGATCTATGATGCACTAGGGCAGCAGTGTGATTCCTCCAGGCATGGCTGAGGGAAGATCTGGCCCTGCCTCCCACAATGGGCTGGAGATGGGTTTCAGCCTGTCCATTGCTTATTTCAGCAGCCAAAAACTTGGGAGGATGAGGCTTTCTGGGAGTTAAAAGACTGGTTATTTCCCCAAGCAGTGACTGACTGCTTTTAGATAGTGTGGTGTAGGAGCTGTGCAGTATTAGCAATATAAGCAGTCCTAATACCACTAAGGTGATAAACCAGAGTGCATGCACACTGAATACAGTAGGGAAAGTTTTGAGCTTCCGAACAGTTGCTCTGTAATTCAAAAATTTGAGAAAGCAGCTTATCTGTGTCATCTCAATAGGCAAGCAAACAGTGATCACAAAATTAGGTCACAACTTATTTAGTTCAGCGGTCTGACAACACTGCTAGGGAGAGAAGAGTGCTCTGAAAAAGATGACAGGCAAGGTCTGAAACAGTGTGCAGAAAAAAAAAAAGTGCCACTTAGGTTTGCATCACGGAGAAAGGTCAGGGAAAGGCTGTAAAATGAGAATCCCAAGGTAGCACTGTCTTGGCAGCATGTAAGATAGAAAGGGGAAAACCTTGTTCTTTGGAAGCTGTCTTTGGAGCAAAAATACGCTCTCCTCAGACAGCTTTAGTCAGTTCACAAACTTCTTTCATTTGGGGTTTCTTCTGTGAAGCTCCCCGTACAGGAAGGCTCTGGTGGCATCCCTGATATCCCCTGTCAACAGGTTGCTTTTAGGAGCTTGTAGCCAAGGCTTGTGGAAGGCTTTAGGGAGCCCTTTCCCAAGGGAGCATGGTGCATCATGTGAATAATGGCAATGGCTCTAAATGTGATGGAAAAAGCTTCATTGTTTTGCCAGGCAGCAGCCACTTTGTGCGTTGGTGCTGACCTAGGCTATAAACCCCAGCTGGATTGAAGAGGAAGGGAGATACACAGGATTCCTCCTGCTGTGGGGGAGTCCTGGAGGGCCCTCCAGGTTCTCATGCCAGTGGCTCAGAGGCCACTTCACAGTTGAATTTCTTATGAGTTCAAGTTTGTGTTGTCATCTCAGAGAGGAATGAGCATTGCCAGGACACTGCCTTGTTTTACTGAACTCCTTCCCCTGTAAAAGGAGAAAAACAGCCTGGGAAAAGGCCACAACCTTTTCTGGCCTGAGAGTCAGGCAGAGTAGCTTCCCTTCTGCAGCAAAGAGTTCCTCCCCAAGCAAAGCGGAGACCTCAATTAGTGCTTGAGCAAGGACTCGAGGCATTCCCTGGCACGCGTGTTATGCAAGGGTCAGGTTCTGCTGCCCTCATTCCCGTTCCTCCCCGAAACTGCAGGCATTCATACACATGCCTCAAATGCATGAGCAGTCTCACCTACTGCTCTGGTCTGCCCCAAAGCCTCCCACTGAGGCTGAGCCAGCAGTCCCAGTTTCACTGGTCCTACACCTGGGGTCACCCGGCAGCAGGAGCATCAACCTGGCAGCAATGGATCCCTGTCTCATGTACCTTAGCTCTCTTCCTGCCTCCATAGAGGGTCTGTAGGAGAGACAGATTAGGTGCAAGATTAATTTGTAATTTTTGACACTTTAGAAGCTCATTCATGCTAAACCAGAGAGCAGAGTACATTATAGGACCCACATAGTCCAGTGAGATTCCTAAAGACAGTTTGTTTTCTGTAAACTCTGAGGAATTACTCCACTGGACATCTCTTGATTGCACTTGGCCCCCCAGTCCCACCTGTTCCCATCACATAAACACCTAACAGGCAATTTAGGGCTGGGGTCTCTGGGAAAATGCAGCTCTGGTTATGAAACAGCCTTCCCTTTGCAAGGTTGGGGCCTGTACACAGCACAGCTCCTTTTCTGCCCAGCACAGAATCCTGCCGCAATGCTTTCCATCCCAAGGCGTGGGAACAGGGCTCTAGCCACAACACAGGTACCACTTCCTAATCCTGTGGTGTGAGGAGAGCAACTGGAGGTTCAGGAATGAGGGAGCAGCAGGGGTGCTGCCGGGCAGCCCCAGGCAGCTGTGAATGGGAGCAGGGCTGTGGTGCTGCCCTGCATTCCTTTCAGCATGGGCTGGTGGGCAAGGTGGCCTGGGAGACACCCTTCCCTACGGGGCCTCTCCCACTGCCGCCCTCTGCCACAGTCAGTCACACTCTGACGACTCTTGCTGGAAGGTTGGATCTTGATCAGCTACATTTTTAAAAGAGGGACTCATCCTTAATCTGCTGGGATTAAAAAAGGGATGTAGTTTTACTACTCCCCAGAATTTAGGTGGTGTAAACAAGTGTTTTGCAAACCCCAGGACCAATAAACATTTGTCACTGTCAGCAAAAGCAAGTGCTCTACCCTGACTGGGGCCAGACTTGAGCCTCACCCCAAAGCCATGGTCCCACTAATGCTGGTAATCGTGGCTGCACCCAGCAGCTGGTACTGGCCCTGTGGGCTGCAGAGGACTTGCCTCCCGAGGGTTCTGCCTGCTTCCAGCAGTTACTGCATCCTTTCGCTGGTAGAAAAGCAAGAAATGGGAGGGAGGGCAAAGAGGTTCAGACAACAGTTCATTGGAGTAATTTAAAAGTACATTCTTCAATAGGCTCAGTCTGTTTCACAGCTTTTGTTCTGCCTGCATGGTTTCCTCTCGCAGGGTGGTCACCAAGGTCCCATCTCCACTGGCAGGGAATGCCAGGGAGCTGTCTCAGTCACTGTCGCTGCCGGATTGGTGGGACACTGCCCCACGGCCGAGCGGCACCCTGAGGCAGGCAGGCAGCGCTGCCCTGCCAGTGGACAGCGAGACCTTGCTGACAGAGGACACGCGGCGGGCCAGGGGCTGCGTGGGGAACATGATTGTGCCACGGGGTGCCTCCAGGAGCTGCCAGATCTCCCCCGAGGTGGAGCTGCCCAGGTATTCCCAGGGCCGGCGCCCGCTGCCGTCCCGCACCTGCACCTGGCACCCCAGCTGCAGCACCAGCACTTTGATGACAAACTGGTGGCCGTGTATGGCAGCCAGGTGCAGCGGCGTGTACCCGCAGCCCGAGCGGGCGTCCACGTCCAGGGCCAGCCCAATTTGCCGCGCCGCCGCTGCCAGCTCCTGAAGGCCCGGCCCGTCGCCATGCTTGGCCAGCCAGTGAAGGACCGTGAAGCCTGAGATGAAGTCCCTCTGCAGGGCCAGTTCAGGCTCTTCCAGAAACAGCCCCCGCACTTGAGCCCAGCAGCCCGCTGACATTGCCACCAGCCAGGCGTGCTCCCGCTGTCCCAGCGGCACCAACGGCCCCCGGCTTGCGGCATTCCTAGGGGAGCTCTTGGAGAGCACGGAGCGGGGCTGCCGCCCACAGTCATCGTGCAGTGAGGGGGGGGTGCCCTGCACCTCCGACAAAGCGAGCTGGCACCTGATGCTCCGGAAAACGGGCAGCGGTGCCGGGGGCTGGCT
Source organism: Gymnorhina tibicen (assembly GCA_013399875.1). Classification (NCBI taxonomy): domain Eukaryota; kingdom Metazoa; phylum Chordata; class Aves; order Passeriformes; family Artamidae; genus Gymnorhina; species Gymnorhina tibicen. The sequence continues at coordinate 308,261 of VXAZ01007750.1, forward strand.
CTCTGGGGCTTGGGGCACTGTGGGATCCTGTGCTGGCAGCAAGGACTGGGATGGGGGTGACCTGGCAAGGGGTGGCTGCAGGGAGCAGGGTGGGGATGGCAGAGTGGGGGACTGTGGCAGGAATTGTGGTGGGGGTGGCCTGGTGGCGGGCAGGATCCCAGGACCTGACGGCAGTGTCAGGCTTTGGCATGGGTACAGCCGCAGGACTTCAGGTTGGGTTGGCCCCTTGGGGGTCAGCCCCCCGGATCCCCTCGGCAAGTCTGGGGATGGCCTGGTGGGGAGCTGCTGCAGGGACCTGGACTGCGATGTGGGCAGCCTGGCGGAGGGAAGCACCTCGGGGCCTGATAAAAGCAGTGGGCATGAGGAGGGGCTGGAAGGGAGTGCCTGCAGGGACCGGGACAGGGGCAGCACCTCCGGGGCGGACAGCAACGGCAAGGATCGGGATGGGGGCAGGTCGGTGCGGGACAACAACGGCAGGGACCGGGATGGCGGCAGGTCGGGGGGCGACAGCGCCCTGGGGCCCGATGACAGCAGCGGGGACTGGATGGGTCCGGCGAGGGGTCGCCTCCCAGGGCTTGCTGAGGGCGGTGGGGCCTTCAGTAAGGGCATCCCGATCGCGCGCTGCGGCGGAGATCGGGGCTGAGGCAACCTGTAGGGAGGCGGCATCTCCGGGCCCAGTGGCAGTGGTGGCGTCCGGGACCGGGACGGTCTGGCAGAGGGCAGCCCGGCGGCAGGCAGCGGCGGTGATAGGGATCGGGGCGGCACAGCGGGCGACTGCGCCCCAGGACCCGACGGCAGCGCCGGGGGCCGGGGGCGCGCTGTGCCGCCGGGGCGAAGCGCCCAGGGGCCCGAGGACAGNCGCCCGTCGGGGTCGCGTCGGGGCGGCGGCGGCGGCTCCTTCTTTTCCTCCTCCTGCTCCCGCTGTTCCTCCGGCGGCGGCAGCTCCTCATCGAGGAGGTCGCGGTACCTGCGGCGGAGGACGATGTCCTTGGAGGCGCCGGGGGCGGCGGCGGGGTGGACGGTGGCCAGGGAGTTGACGAGGCTCTTGAAGTACTCGCGGCGCTCCCGCCGCTGCTGCTCCGTCAGTGCCGGGTCGCGGAGGAACCGCTGGAAGTGGCGGAGCAGCGCCGTGTTGGGGGCTCGCCCCCCGGCCGCCCAGAGGAAGTCCAGCACAGCCTCCTGGCTCAGCTCCCGCGCCATGCTCCGGGCGGCCGGCTTTCGGTGCTCCGTGCTGTACCTCGGTGCTCGGCGCTGCACCCAGGTGCGGCGGGGGAACCCGCCTCCTGCCGCGCCGGGCCTCTCCGCCCCCTCCTCCTCCTCCTCCGCAGCCGGGCCGCCACCCTACGGTCGCCTTTGCCCGGGATGGCGGCCCGTGGAGGTGCGAGCTGGGGTGACAGCGCTGAGGAGAGGCGACAGCGAAGGAGAGAAGCAGGGTAGGGGGGCGGGAGGAGCTGAGAAGTGCGAAGGTCCTTTGCTGGTGGGCAGTGAGACTAAAGAGCTGTTTATCAGTCATTGTATCAGTGAACGGACAGGAGATGACAGGCACAAATTGAAATGCAGGAAATTCCATTTGTGTGTGAGGAAAAATTATTTTACAGTGAGGGTGGTCAGCTATGGGAACGGGTTGGCTGGAGAGGGTAGGTCTCCATCCTCAGGGACATTCAATGCTCCATGAGATGCCTGAGCACCAGAGGTGCCTCCCAACCTGAACTGCCCTGTGACTCAATTACTTAGGAAAACTGGCAATAAAGATCCACAAATGTGCTGTGGATTGGGGTAGCTGCTATTACAAGTGTGTGGGATTGTACCCAAGTACGAGAACCACACACAAATACCAAAAGTGTCTGCAGTCAAATCGTATCTCATCTCATCTCATCTCATCTCATCTCATCTCATCTCATCTCATCTCATCTCATCTCATCTCATCTCAGTGTTTGCTGTGTGGCTGAGAGAGGCTGGACACATGTTGTACTATTGTGGAGATCTCACTTTGTTCTGTACTGCTCATGCTGTTACCACAAGTGTGTACATAACATCTGGGAGGGACGGGTAAGATCAGTGCCCCAGTGAGCAGTGGGCCCTGTGCACACCACACAAATGACAGCCCCTGCCCCAAGCAATTTGGGGATTGAATAGTGGCTAGAAAGTGTGGGAGAGAGGATGTGCTGGATTTTCTGTCTTGCAGAGAACAGAGGGACTGAGCTCAGTGTAGGCTCCCTGGCTTTAAAGAGGTCTGGATCAGGCCCTAAGTCACACTTCAGAAGCCATCTCTGCTGCAGGCTCCCGGCTATCCATAAATATTTTTAGCTGCCTGTCATGTAAGCAGCTGGAATATCCTCCAGCCTGCTGCAAACCCAGAAGTGTGTGCAGCCCTCACAAACCACGGACAGAGATTGCAGTAGATGCTGTGTACAAGCTACATCCCATCGGCGGTGTTCATCTAGATAGGGCACAGGTGCTGGGGAGAGGGTAAGGCTCATGTTAGCATTTTATCATTTTGCATGTTCCTTTGGTGCTGTTCTCCAAGGCGTGAATACATTTCTCCCTCCTCTTCTGATGAGCCCTGGATTGCAGTCACAACAGCATTTGTTAGCAGCGTGCTCTCAGCGGAAGTGGCTGAGATGAAATGAATGGAGCATAATGGTCATAATTGTGATCACAAATAAGAAAGGAGGGTAGATTGTGAAGATAAAAAATCCAAATAAACAGCAGTGGCAAATGACAACACTACTATGAAAGTGTTGCTTTGGCTTAATGAACTAAGGCTTAAGCAGGAGGCTTTCCGTGATGTCCCATTGGCTGTGACCCACTTGGTTGTGACAGTCTGTTGATGCCCTTTGTAGGCATGTGCCAAAGTCTGCCGAGAGGGTAGCTCCCTTTGATTCAGGGGCAGACTTCCCTTACAGCCCGAGCTGAAAAACACATTTTGGGTTTAAGGGGGTGTAATGCTGCGGGCAGGCAAGGAAATGTATAGCCCTGCTACTTGGACTTGCTTCATCACCCACTTCATGCTAAGAAGTTTAAAGAGACTCCTGTTTCCCCTTATCATCCAATGATTTACCCTGTCTGCAAGTTGGTCACTTTTGACTGTGGGCAGGACTCTTCAGAATGGCTGAATTTACCCTGGTCTCACCCTCTTTGGGGGTTTTGGACAGGACAGGTCTTTTGAATCTCTGAGTGAAATTTGAGTGAGAACTGAGTGGAACTAATCACAACATGGAGGCAGGATCAAGCACTGCTTCAACATTAAAGGAAAAAAAAAAAGCCCACCACTTAGTCTTGTAGCTTTCTGTTGTTGTGCCAGAAGATGTAGCCTTTAGGGAGCTATGTACCTATGTTTGTCTTTAAACAGGAGGGAAGTTACCAAATTTCTGTGTCTGCTTGTGTATCTTCTCATCCCGTCTAACTGACAAATTGCCCTGCAATGACACAAAAGGGCATTAAAGCCCCCTTTTTTGCTCTGTCTGCAAAATGATGCCAAACAGCTTTGGAAACATTGAAACAGCTCCTGTGGGGTCTCTAGGATGAGGGGCTGGCAATTCCCTTTGCCCGGGTATTGATTTGTTAGCAACAGGTATGAAACTTCAAGGAGCCAGGGGTCTGCCTCTTCCCGCTGAACACTAGGAATGCAAAGATCTGCACTAGCTGAGATCTGGGAAGATTGCAGAACATTTCTTTGTGCTGATGTTTTTCTCCCCCTGCTCTTTCAGCACGAATGGCCATACCCAGGAAGGTGTATGTGCATGAGTATCGTGGGGGCAACTCAGCCACAGCTCTCCCAGCTCCGGGCCAAGGAAGGACACAGTGAGTCACATCAAAGTTTTGTAAGCGCAGGAGGTTTTCATGTTGGTTAAGTTACGCTGATGCAGGAGTATCATGCATGCCTGTAATCCAGACGAGGGGAAGCTCTGTCTGCCTCACCCACAGGTGCAACGAGGGCAAGTCTTTAGATAGGATCATCAGGTTTCCACTAGAGGCTGCACTGGTCTGGGTGCATTTCCCGGCGCAGGCACGCTCAGCACCTCCTCACCTGGAGCTATGTGTGCAGGAGGAATTTGCTACAAGAGCAGTAATGAGTCTAATACTGAAGCCTCCCTCGGATATTAGCATTAACGCCTAACATGTTAGAGTGATAAAAGCACCGCATCAGCTACGCGTGCAAAATGTTCCTGGTAAACACCCTTGGATGTCTGTTGGTGTACAAGCTTTGCTGGTGATGGCTGCACCTGTGCCCAGCTGAGGGCACTGCCCAGGTACAGATCGTCAGCCACTGGTGGGGAGCAGGGTCTGGTAGTGCACTTCCATTGGTTCTGGTTCAGGCTGGGGGTGCAGGAGCTGGTGTGGGTGACCAGTCTCCAAGATCAGCTCATCAGTTCTTCAAAACACAATCATAAAAGCTGCAGGAAGGAGATACCTGGGCTCTGTAGCCCTCTTCAAACAGCCATGTGCTACTACATACCTACCATGTGCTACTACATACAAAGTGGCTTTTGGAGGGAAAAGGTACAAGCTTGACATCAAAGGAACTACAAATGATAAGTGTACTGCGGAGCTCTATTTGCTTACCACTACCCTGGGTCATTTACTTATGCTCTCAGCTTTTATTCTGCTGGCTTTTTTCTTTTGATTCTGTGGGTGTTCACATATGGGGGTAGCTCTGGTGTGTCTGTAATTCAGCGTATCCTTCATGTGTGCAGCAAATAGGGTCTCCGTCTTCTGTAGTGCTTTGGGGTTTTGTGTCTTACAAAGCAATGCAGGGCCCTTTCTTCTTCACTACCTTGGTTGAAGATTTGCAAGCAGACATGTTGAACTTGGCTCCAAGACTCCCACCTTTGCAGGTAAAGGGATATCATGCTCAACACCAGGACGTTAAGCATTTGTCAGCTGGAGCCGCAAGGAGCCAGCTATGCTTCTCTTCATCCCTGGAAATCATTTAGTGGAGTGGGAGAGCAACTGGCCACCGTGGCTGCTGTTTGGTATACCAAGTTTGTTGAAAAACAGTGTGTGTGCGTTTGACAGAAGAGAAGAGCTGGGAGAAACAAGAGAAATGAGGTGACAGGTTTTGTCTTCTGTGTTGTTATACAAGGGAGTTAGGGGCTCCTGTGTGCCTCCCTGTTAGAAATACCTCTTTGCCGAATCCCTGTACTCCTTCTTCACCTCACTGCTGATAGGAGAACCTTGCTGATCGCTTGCTTGGCCATCTCTTTGCGAGGATCTCTGGAGCAGATGTGTCTGTGCTTTCAGCTGTGGGGTTGCCAGGGTGGGCGAGAGTGACCCTTCGGGGTTAAGGGGACGGGTACCCGCTGCCCGGCGTGGGGGGCGTGGGCAGGAGAGGGATTAGTGCGGGCACCGCTGGGCTCTGACTGCAGCCCCCCGGGGCTCCCGCTGACTTTCGGGGTTCCCCGAGCGGCGGGGCGGCGCCGGCCGCCCGCCCGCGCTGCCCAGAGGCCCCGCGGGAGGGCCGGGGGGGTCCCGCCTCGCCGCCCGGCCCCTTTGCATTGCGCATGGGCCCTCCCCGCCGGGTGGCCATGTTGC
>VXAZ01007750.1:314017-386658 GCA_013399875.1 Gymnorhina tibicen
GGCAGCTCCTCCCGGAGCCCCGCGCTCCGAGCCGCGCGGGCACGGGGAGGCGGCGGGGGTGGTCCCGGGCTGCGCCCGCCGCGGCTGAGGTGTCGGTGTCTTGCCGCGGGTGTTGCCGCCCCGCCGCTGTTGCTGCCCCGCCGCTGCCCATGGATGGGAAAAGCTGAGAGCGGGATGGGCTGTGCCCCGTGCGGGGTGGGCAGCCGGCGGGCGGGACGTGCCCGCGGTCCCCGGGAGGCTGCGGAGGGCAAGGCTCGGAAGTCCCGGCATGGAAGTCTTCCGAGGGGCACGCGTGTCCTGCATTTTCCAGCGTGACCGTTTTTCTGGGGATGTGGTGGCCGGGAGGGTTTTTACGTGCGTGTCGAGAAAGACAAAAGATTTCCCCTTCACAGGGAGAAAGTTTAAAAAACCCCAAACCCACAAAAACTAAAAGATGCCGAAAAAGAAAAGCAAGTCTCTCTTGCATCCAGCTTGCAGAAACGTGAATGAAACTCCACCGTGACCAGACTGAATGCACTTTTGTGCATCGTCGGCCGAGGGAGGGAGAGACTTGATCGACTTCCCGGTAACTTTTTCAGTGCCTGGGAGTAACAGAAATGTTGCCCACGAGTGGAGGACTTGAATGTGATTCCCTCTCAAAATAAGAAAATGGTCTGTGCTCAAGATGTGACCAGGATGAGAGAAGTTTCTTTTAGCGTTTATTATGTGGTTATGGGTCTGCAGGGCGGTATGGTTCTTCTGATGTGGCAAAGCAAATGTATGGAGATGGGGTTAAGGTTGTTACTGGAGGTGGGGAAGTTATGCTACTAAGCAAAAGAAGAGCTGATGTTTCTTTACAGAATACCTATAAATTATACCAGCCATTTGTAAAGCTTCTTCTGAAATGTTTCCTTGATCTTAAGGTCTAAAGCATGCTTGGAAATTGAAGTTTGTCTTTCAGTGTAAGAATATGCATTGAAATCACTTCAGATGGTTTTTTAGGGCAAGCTGAAGGGGATTGCCAAGCAGAGCCTTTTGGCTTTGTGTGGAGCAGTAACTTTGCAGCATGAATAGGCTCAGGAACGTGGTTTATTGCAAGACGTGATTGCTAATTGTTCTTGTGGATGTGTTTGACGCTGTTTCTTTTTTTTTGTTTTGGTTTTTTTTGTTGTTGTTATTATGTTAAACTGGTGCTGCTACTAAGTCTCTTGGGTTCTTTTGGTTAATCCAAGTCTGTGGGCCATCCCAGAATGACATCCACAAAGGTTTTTGCACTAGTTAAACTGAATTCTTGTCTGTGGACCGCTGAGTCCAGTCCAGTGGGACTGACTGCAGGATAAAGCATCCTTCAACATGAGAAGCATGTGTGTGTGGGAGAGGGAAGGAGGAGGGTACTCGGCTTCCTCGCGAGCAGCTGGTGGGCAGACCCTCCATCCTCCGGAATCAGACAAGGGAGTTGTTTTATCTTGGGGTGATAAGAGAAGAAAGGACAGTGGGCTGGCGTTCAAGAGATGTTGGGGATGTTCTGTCTTGTGTACCTCCTTATCTAATCCGCTCTGCTCCCACTTTGCATGCTGCTGTTGTGTTGCTGGGAGGGTGGCAGGGAGTTGGGAGAAATAGTTAATTATACGTTAGAGCAAGGCAAGACTGGTGAACGTTTGCCTTTCCAACTTTCTTACAAAATATGATTGGGTTGAGCCGTGTGCGGCGTGCATCTTGTTGGAGGGAGAATTAAAGGAAGGGGGAAAGAAAAAGGAAAGGAATGAAACCAAAAGCGAGTCAGTTTGAGTTAAAACGATGATAACATTCCTGAGTCACAACCTTTTACATCCTGGCAGGATATGACATTATGTTAATTGTAAAAGTATGCATAAAAAATAACTTCAGCAAACTGCTCTGAAGTGTCTGTGTTTAATTGTAGCCGAGCAGGGCGTGTTTTGGTAGGATGGGCGGCTTTCTTTTTAAGGCCCTGATCCCGCAGATGTGAAGGCACATGTGTAATGTGCTGCCTGTAATTTCATTTGACTTAATGGAGACTGATCTCGGCATGCAAATGTAAAGGTATGCATAAGCAACGTTTAGGCAGGATTGGTGCTGGGAGCTGCCGTGGGAGCTCTCAGCTGATGAAAGCCCTGCCTGTGCTTAAACGCGCACCAGGCTGGGAGGATGCTATGGTCATCTGGGCTCAGTGTGAGATAAGCCACTTCCAGTCTGGAAACTGTTGAGATATGCCGGATAGGGGACACTTTTCTTCCTCTTGGATTAATTCGCAGCGTCTTGACCAGTGTCGGATGGTTTCTTAGTAGATGAGAGCGTGGAAGAGGGCTCTGGCCTACCTACCCTTCTCTTTATGTGTTTATCCTAAGTGTTTACAGAACCAGAGCTTGGTTGTGTTACAGGAGAGAGACTCGTGTTCACTCAAGAGTATACATTGGTGTACCCCCTTCTCCAAGTGTAACAAAAACTGAGGGGAAAAAAAAGCTGGAATGCAGATTTTGCATGGGAACCATAGCAAACATTATCTGAGAGATAAAAGCAGCACAGTGTATTCTTCAATCTGTTTTAAAAATACTTGGTAATGAGAGACTGCTGGTTTCCATGGAGGGGAGGAAGGAGAGTGAGATGGGAAGGTAGAGCGGGGCTGAAGCCTCTGTGCTTTGTCTTTGAGCAGCAGATTTGCTGACGCCCACTGGGGTCAGCAGGAGCTGGGGGCAGCACCTTTGGAGAGCCACATCCATGTGTGCTGCTGGGTGCCGCAGGGCCACCATGACCACTGGCTTGGGACAAGAGATGCGCACCAGGGAAGGGGGGTACCCCGTGTTTCTGCATCGTGGGGCTGCAGACTCTCCCCACAATGAATGTGGTGATGCTGTCGGTGTGGGTGGCACTGCTGAGGTGGCCAGGGCATGGGGTTTGGCTTCCTTGCCTGCTGCTGCCAAGTGGGGCTTTTGGGCCTGGCCTGGCTCAGCTGTCTGCACCAAGGAAGAGGCCCTGGGTGGTGCACACAGGACTGTATTTTAGTTTGTGACCTTTTTGTTTCCTTTAGTCACCCCAGTGCCTTGTTTGCAGTAGGAAATTCTTTCAGACAATTCTTGCTGCTCCTGTTGATGTTAACAATGGTGGGAACCTGCCTCCTCCTTGCTTTCATTTCTGAAATGAGCACAGCCTCAGTTGCGGGGCAGGTTGTGTGTCCAGCCCAGCACACGCTCAGGACCTCTAGCTTTCTCAGTGTGAATGAGCTGAGCTGGAGTCAGGATCTGGTGGAGATACTTGGAAAGTCCTCACTTTGTGTAGGTGAGATGATGGGGAGGCGATTTTAGTGCCTGAGTAAGACCCCTAAAATAGTGATGGGGATTGATTAAGTAAGCAGCATGAATCTGAGAAATAAAAATATTTACTCAGAGCTGAGGCATGTTTTATATGTCCCCTTCCCACCCTGTAGCCCCTGAGAGAGAGAGACGGCTTTCCTGGCTGGCTGTCTGCTCTGAAGCTATCTGAGCGTTTTTGCTTCTCCTGTGGCCTGTCTATGGCTCTTCTTTTCGAGGTGATTCTGGGAGCATGGGTGTGAGGCTGCTCCGTGCTTGCTTGGCAGGAGAGATGCCAAGGGCACAGGGTCTTCTGTTGGCTTGGCAAACGCTGCAGTCTCATCCAGCCTTGCCCTTGGCGTGGTTTGGCTCTAGCTTCAGTCCTATGAGCTACAGGGGCTCTTCCAGGAAAAGATACTGAAGCAGCTTCAGCATAGAACAGTTGGATGCAACCAGGTGATGTAAAAATAAACAAAAAAAGCCTCCCAATAGTACTCGAAGCTTTTTTTAGGTACGCTGTGTAGCTGCCTTCGCTTCCAGCTCTGTGAGCATCTCTCCAGCCTACTGGAGTAAGTGATGCGTAATAATGGTTCAGACAAACACCACGGCACGGGGAGAGTTCAGCGCTGATGCTGCTGGAGGAGGCTCTGGAGCAGAGACCCAGAACCAACTTTGGGGTGTTGCTCTCTTAGCTAGCAGCAGCGTTAACAAAAATTTGCCCCAGATGTTGTTCTTGCTCCACAGAGTGTAATTACTTGTTTGCATCCACTATGCAGTGGGAATAAGAGATGCTCCTTCTTGGCTGCTTCATCCCATCTGGATGCCTTTCCCCATCCTCTGCACCGTGGTGTCTGGTTTAGACGTACGTGGGCCAGGACTTGTGTTGCCAGGACTGTTCTTGTCCACAGCTTGGGCAGGTGTGATGAACGTGGGTGTAGGCAAGGTCCGCTTGGCTGTGCATGAGGTGCTGAAGAAAGAGCCACAAGAAGGAAGAACAGCTCCCTGTGGTTTTCCTTTAGCAGTACCCAGCCCTTCTGGAAGCTTTCTCCCTCTCTGGGATGCTCTGCTCATCCCATCTAAGTGGTGCTCTGCTGGCACAAGCTGTAGTTCAAAGGCCATTACTGCCTTTCCCTGGTAGTACAGTTATTTTGCTGAGCTCCGTGATTTATGAGTCTTGAGCTATCTTTGGGACTCCTTACTTAAAACTTACAGGCTGTGCCCGTGTTTTTGGCGACATAGTCTTAGGATCTGAATTAGCAATTAGAGCTCTTGAAGTGTCTGAAAATAGGAAGAAGCTGCATCTTTTCTTGCAGGCTTAAGGTTTTTGTTTTCTGTAGTAGCATCCCACATAAGGTGCTGTCAAAGAGCAGACTGCTTCTGTATTTGGGGAATTGGTGCTTTCTTCCATCTGAGCTTACAGCTTCTTTAGATCTTTCTATTGTCTAATTGGAGTTTCTGTTTCTGAATTTATTTTGGGATGGGATCTAGCTGCTGGAAATACGTTATTGAAGTACTGTAATTGGGGGTTATTTCTTTAGCAGATCTGCTCATGAATACTTGGCACAAGCCAATAGAAAAAGACTTGGTTTAAAAACACTTTGGTTTTGCCACAGTTGTTGCCCGCTTTGCCAGCGGCTCCTGAGAACTGATTCCTGTGCACAGCAGTAGTTCTAATAGAAATTGTTCCTGGAAATCTGCATGCCTCTCATGTCTTTCATTCAGAAATTAAATTAACCTCTCTCACGTGATGGGTGTGGAAGTGAGGAACTGTTTTGACTTCTGAGCGGGATCTTTGTAAATGCCTTGCCGGACTGTTTGAGGCTGTCTGTGGATCTGAAGGTATTCTGCCGAGTCTGGGTGTTTCACTGGTGGCTTCACTGGGTGCAAAGTGAAGTACAACATCCTGTGTAAGCAAGAGACTTGACAGAACTCACTTGCCAGATGTGTTGAATGCACCAAGTGTGCGAGGTATTTTGTGTAAGCATGTGAACTTGGCTTGAATTAAATTTCTGGGAGCCTGATGGTGGCAGGTCTGTTTTTGTCTGTAGAGAGAGTGAAAGGATCAAGTTGGGTAGATGGTGACCCCGCGAGCTTGTGGCTCCCTCTTCTGCAGGGTAGCATGGAGAGTGGTTCACAGGGAATACGAGAGTGTGAACTGCAGGAGAGGTGGAATTGCAGGGCTGCTTTTAGCCTTCCAGATAGAGGTTCCCACCTATAGCCACAGACACATCTTTGTGTTTTGAAGCACACAAATCATCTCCTTTCAGCCCCAATGTAAATCCTTCTCCTCTGATCTGAGTCAGCCTGGAAGCTTTTGGCAGCTTTCGGATGAACGAACAATGTCAGGCTGATGGTCGTGGCTTAATTTTTCTAGGACAAAATTTGGCAGGCAACAGGTTAGCTTGGAAGTGAGAACCTTGCAACCTGGAAAGGTGAAGGTACCAGGTTATGACTGACACTTACTCCTGGCGTCTCCCTGCAGGAACATGGATTTCCCCACATTGCCTGGATGTGTCTAGGAAATGTACAGGGTTGCCAGTAAAGAGGTTGTGCATAAATGTAATTGGATTTTCCTTTTCTTGCTTCATCTATGATTAAAGATTTTTCTTTTCTCTGTTGTCTCCTTTAGTTTTAATTGGTAGGATTACGTTTCTTGGGTATCTGTGGAATGAACATAGAAACAGCACGGCTAATGTGATTTCAATAGTCTTTGTTGTTGTTTTGTTCCTAGTTTGAGGTGTCAAGGCTGGTATTGTCAGAAACTGTTGAATTAAATAATTGGAAGCAGTGCTCATTTATTCTGAGCTTTTACAGCGAAAAGATTAGGTTGTCATACTGCGAGCAGGTACTGCTCACCGTAAATGCTGGGAGTGATTATGAGGCTTAACGCAGCCATCTGGGACTGAACATATGCGCAGTCCTCAAATCTTCATGTCAAGACTCCAAGAGGAGCAGGGATTTTGCGATATCGTCTGGTGACAAATCACACCACCTCACCACCACACCCATCGGCTGCTGCTTTTTCCTCCTTCAAATCTGTTTCATCTCCAGGTTGGCCTATGGCAGGCCTCATTATGCCTTTGCTTTTTTGGGCAGTCGGAGTTCTGAGCTCTGAGATAATTTTTGCCTGAGTGTAAGCACCAGGGTATGGACACTGGAGGAGGGGGGGAGAAGTAATTTTTCAAATCCTGTTTCAGCAGTTTATCCAAAGCTTCCCATAATTCTGGCCAGGTAACTCAACTTGCTGCTACTGTGTTTTTCTTTAGCAGAAGAAACAACCCGTCAACCATTATGCCTTTGTTAGCCTATAGAATCAGAAGATTAAGATTTTTAATTACATTTAGAAAGGATTTTGTTGGTTTCCTGTATCTTGTATGCAATTTCCAAGTCGAGAAAAATCCCTAGTGCTTTTAAATGAATGCTTTTCTGCCACAAGCTGTCTTTTATCACAGAAAATGCCAGCCTAGTCTCATTCTGTTTCATCTGCCTCATTAATATTAAATACATGACACTTTAATATGGCAGTCGGAGCAAAGCAGGGAATTTCAGCTAATATCTGACAATGGCAAGCTGAGATTAAATGCTATCAGAGTGCTATCGCTATATATAAAGTAATTGGCATTTTTCAGGAGCGTTTGACCTAATTTTTGTCAGTTCTTTTCTTCCCCTGCTCCCTTAAATCTTTCCATCTTCAAGTGAGCCCTTGCATGCTCCTGCCTTTGTCGCAGGCCTGGCTCAGTCTTGTGGGAAAGGGAAGGGTTTGGTGATTGCAGCACAGGTCCCAAGGTGTCCAGTGGAGGCAGAAAGTGGCACCAGATGCGAGAGCTGTTTTGTGCTGGGGAGAGCCTTCATGGAAGAAGTGTGTGCTTGGCTCTGGGGCAGCTCTTCAGCGAAGCTGTGGTAAACTCTCCTGATGCTCTGAGTTAGAAAGAACCTGGCTGAAAGTAAAAAAACAAACCACGTTTCAGAGAAATGCCTCCCCTTCTGGGACGCGCAGTTGATGGTCACTGAACAATTGGAATGATTCACGTCGGTTTCGGATACGTGATTGAGTAGTACTGTCAGGGGACCCTGGGTTGTGTGTTTCCAGGTAGCTGAATGTTCACCCGGCTGGAAAGCACTCCTGCTATTCAGCATTTGGAGTTGAGCAATTATTAATTATTAGAGCAGTAATTACAAGAGCCACTTGGGATTGGGGCTTGTGTGGCTGACATGCTGCAAGTGTTTCGGCCTCTGATTTGGTGTGTGGTCTTGGGCAAATGCCTTTGTCTTGGTGCGCCTCTGTCTGCTGCGTGTGTCAAGCAGGAGATAATTCCCTCCCTTGGTTTGTGAGGTGCCGAGCTGTGATCAGTGAATTAATAGCACACCATAGTCACCTTTGCGGACCTCTCCCTGTTGCACCAAATCGAGTGAACTCCTGTGGCACAGAGGCATTACCAGATTAATGCTTTTAATTAAAACCACCTTCAAGAAAATAACTATTCAAATAGGGTAATATGCAAGTTGTGTTTTCAAGGAGATGTAACAATAAGGAGGAAGGGTTTAAAGGTGAGCAGTGTAAGTAACTCTGACCTTGTTTCTCTGGGTTTACGTGAATGCAATTGAGGGCAGTTTTACATAGAGCATTCCTAAGAGATACTTAATTTCTCTGGTGTAGGCCAGAACCGTTTAAACACAAAGCCAGAGGTGTTGTGTTGCTTAAACAAAACATTATTTGAAATTGTGGGTTGCCATGTGACTCCTGTCTGTTACTGAACACAGCTACATTTCCTCTAGGTTTGGCCTTGCCAGAATGGAATGGAGCTCAGAAAATAATTTTTTCCAGTGGCATGTGCTTTACAATATTTTGATATAACCTGAGGAAAGCTGTATTTTTTCATAACCTAACCAAGTAACCTGATGATTTCTTCCAGTGGGTTGAGCCAGAAAGCCAGAACGATAAATCCAGGCTAGCTGTGATACAGTTTACGTGCTGCCCTGGTTTCAGTTTGAAGGGAACTATAAAGTTCACACGGGCTAGAAAATGTTTCTGGCATGAAGTAGGTGGTTGGTCCCTATGTAAGGTCCCTATGTCCTTACACAGTAAGGAGTGCCTCTGAAACAGCGTGTGGATGTTGTCAGTATCCACACTGTGGTAAATGTATCTTTTTCTGAGCTGTGTGTGCTGAAACGTCTTGGCAATTGGAAGCTGCTCAGAGCTGGAGCCTCCTATTCCCGTTTTGGTGCAGTGCCTTGCAGAGGAGAATTGCGGCCCAGCGTCTAGAGTTCAGTGGTGCTGGATGGAAGGAAGGGGGATGGAGATGGCTGGATGTGGGCCATCCTCCTGGGTACTGTGTAAGTAGGAAGGTTGTGCAAGCCAGCTCTTGAGGTTTATGCTCCAGTTTGCGCCCTCAGGGGCTACTGCGTGACCTGAGAAAATGTGAATTAAGACGTCAAGCGCCCGAGGAAGGGCTGCTCCAGCCTGCGCCGACTCTCCTGGGGTCGGCATGCGCTGCTGGCCAGGTGCAGGCACAGGCTCTTGACCTGTGCTGGTGTGTAACGTGGGAGCCCTCATGCTGCATGTACAGACCCAGCTCCTTCTCCTGGACAGCCGTGGGAGGAAGAGCTGGGCATTAGTCCTCCTTTCTGAAGGCTTCCCAAGTTCCTCAGCAGGTATTTATCTGTCAGACCCCAGCTGCTCTGGGATATGAGCAACCCAGGCAGGGCTGCTTGTGGCTTCGTGCATCACCTCCTGCTTTGAGCAACGTGGAGGTGGAGACTGCAATCTTAATGAAGAATATGCAGCAGCAGATCCCTCGCTTTGGTATCTCGTTAAATAACTGGAGCCAAGGGCAAAAACGTGCACCGCACATGGGAATTGTGCCCCAGTTTTGGGATAGGCAGGTCTGCAGCACTTGGAGTTACAGAGCATGTCAGAGCAAGAAGCTCCTTCATGTGAACTAATCTTCCCTAGACCTCTGCAGGAAGCGCTTGCTTGGAGCAGGCTTAATTTGCCTTCGGGTGTGTTTGTCTTCCCGAATCCTTAGGTTTGGCTCCATAAATTCGCGACAGGATTTACCTGCTCTGTCAGGTCTTTACAGCCCGGCTGCTGCGGGAGCTGAGCCCGGTGCAGCGGAGCCTGCTCATGTGTCACAGTCGTTCTCGCTCCACGCGGGACGCGTGCTCGGTTACCGTGTGCTGTGCGCTGGCACAGAGGCTCGGCCAGGCTGAACAGCCCAGGGCTTTGCTAATGGAGGGATAGCTGACATGTCCTACTGCCTGTCCTGGTGCTTCCAGGGAAAAAGAGGAGTTGAGGGGAAAAAGGGGATGAGAAATCCGAGTACTGCGAGCGTTACAAGCTACAGTGTAAAGTAACTGCGGGAGGTGCAAGCTAGTGGCACATCCTCTTGGTTATTGTTATTATTCAGAGAAACGACAGCCTCGCAAAATGTTCCGTTCCAGAAGCTGTCCTTGAGCTATGGATTTCAACCAAGAGCAGTGTAATATGTATCATCTGTACTCCTAAGGTTGCAAGACTTCGGGTTGAGTTTACCTTGACTGTTCTGGAGAAATCCGAGCAGCTGGACCGTCCAGGAGTGTAGTACTCCAGAGAATTCAGTCTGTTTGCTTTTGGGGTGTATGGGAGAATAACACTGGAAGTGTGGGTTTCATTTAATACCGCTCTGTTACAAGCAGTGGCATGGGTTGCTACAGCACAAGTCTTGACAGGAGGGCAGAAATTAAAATTAAATCTGAATCCAGCTGCTTCTGCTTTCCCTTCAAAGTGCAAACATGACTGGGGTGGACAGTCGAAGCAGAATGTGGTGGCCAACATTAATTAATCTGTGGGGGTGGATACTGGCTCCAGTTTAACCTTCTAGTAGGACTCCTCCAACAGCTAATGGATGTTGCAGCAGCCTGCGTATGGAATAATTTATGAATTTGGAAGGACACAATTCCAGAGAATGTGGGTGAATGCCAGTGGTTTGCAAATCTCTGCCAACGGTCTTGTGAGCAGCGGGCTGCTGTGGGAAAAATAACATTGGATTAGCACAGGGTAATGTTTGGAAGTGTCCCACTTAGTTCCTAAAGCCTGGCGCTTGTGCAGAGCTGCACTGGGCTCTTGGCAGGACACTCCAAAGTAGCAGAAATGCATTAAATATGCGTCTGCTGCATGCACCAGACAAGAAGTGGGGAGCAGCACAGGGAGATGTTTTTAGCTACGGGCTTTTCCCAAGGAGCCTTAGCAGCCTCTTTGTTGTTTGGGAGGACAGGTTTCCTGTTCCAGGTAATTGGATTGTCTGGGCCCATGCCAGATCACTTGATCTTGCAGCTCCAGGGCAGCTCGGTCCCACTACAGCCCTGTCCCCTGGCTCGGGAGCTGGTGCTGGGTGCTTTTTTGCAGCCGAAGGAATGGACGCCTTTCCTCGGCACCAGATTCCAGAGCCGGATGTGAAGCCAGCAGCTTTCCCGGCCTCTTTCCAGCTTTTCAGGCTCCTGCTTTTAATTAAACTGTCGCGACACTGCAGCCGGAGGATGGCTGAGATACCAAAAGCCAAAGGTCCGGCTCACAAAGGTGTTTGGGAGCCTCGGAATGCGGATGGGAAGCCTTTGACAACGCATAGGGCAGGATTGGTGCCTGCCTCCCACTAATTGTGGTTTATTTGCTCTGTGCTCGTCCATCTGCTCTGTGGCAGGGCCGAAAGCATCTCTGAAGTCTGGTTTTAATAACAAAGTTTATCCTCACAGCTGAGGGGAACCTTAGATGATAGTTACCCCTTTGCAAGCCTTCACTCTGCAGAAATTGATGTGCACCACTTACCTGTGAGGTTCTTTGTGGATTTGAGATAATTACAGAAGGCTCCAAGGAGATTTGCTGTACTTGATCTGTGTTACCTGGCATTTTTTCGCACTTTATGCCTCTAGGCTTGGTCACACGATAGAGCAGTGCTTGCCTTTGAGCAGCTGCCTGCCTCCTGGATAACTTGTTCTCCTCATGGAGTTTATCCCTTTGCCAGCCGTGGAAACATCTTCCCTCACACTTCCTGGCCAAGTGTCGCTTCTACTGTGTGTGTAAATGACTGCTTGCTGCCTCTTTTGTAACAAATGCCCGTTGTTCCAGTGGACAGGTTGATACGCAATGTAATCCTCAAATGTTCCGGAGATTTGACACATACCACGAGCTCGCTGAACGTGCAGCTCTGCCAGAGACTGTTGGGATGGAGAACTTGGGAAAATGTAGCAGCTATGGGAAGTCTGGTTCTGGAACTAATGTGGGGGGAACACACTAAACATAAAGCTGATAGTAGGTTTTAGATCAAGTCTTTGGAATTATTTCTAAGTCCGAAGAGAATTTTATTGTTACAGGATGCATTTAATTAGTATCTGGAATGTAGCCACTAATGTAGTATAGAAAGACTGTTAGTACTTTCCTTTAGGAATTGTTGTTTTCTACATGTACATGTTCAAATAGTAGTGTTAATAAAACTTAGCAACAGCCAAAAGGAAAATATTTTTCCCTTGCTTATTTCCTTGTGCTGTACATTTAGACACTGTCCCCATTGTTGGGTGTTTTGGTGTTTTGTGGGGTTTTTTGTTGTTGTTTGGGCTATGTATGTCCCTTTTTCTAGAGCAGAAAGGAAAATTGTTCACTAACAAAAGCTAAGCTTATGGAAACGTACCAGTTGGCTGAAGGTTCGGGGGCTGGAAGCATCCGAACATACTGACATGAGGGGAAGTGTGGGAGTGGGACTTGGGGGTGTCACTGGAGCCTCCAAAGCCCTTGCTGTGAGGAAGGAGGAAAAGGGTGACTGTACAGGCTTGCGCTTTAGTAACAGACATTGATGAAGGGGGGGCGTGGGGAGGTTTTTCCATGTGTAGCAACTTATGCCAGTTTTGCATCTGACTTTATTTGCATTATTAGGATTACACTAATAAATCTGCTCTAAACCTGCTTGAAATCCCTGATGCTGTGACTTTGCTGATTGCCAGCGCTGTGCACGCTGCCTCTTGCCGGGATCCAGCCCTGGGGTGGAAGCTGTGCTCACACAGCTCTGAGCCTGCTGCATCTGCTCAGCTGTGGCCTCATTGCCTTTACAGTAAAATCTCATTTGCACCGGTGACATTTTTTATTTTCTTCCCCAGGAATTCCTGCCTCAGTAATAGAGGTCTTTGGAAAAGAGGTCCCTGCAAAAGAACCTTGTCGGACAAGCCTGATGTTGGGTGTTGTTGCCTGTAATTGAGGGGAAGATCCTTCCCCACTGCACCGAGTTCCCAGGCTCATCTGCTGTGGAAAAACCCTTTTCTTGTAGGGTAATGGTGCTGCCTGAGCCGCCTTTGGAGGCCGCCATGGGCTTTGGATTTCCTTGCTGGGGTGTGTTTGCAGGGGAGGCTGAGGATGTGTTTTGGGAAGGACAGAGATGTTCAGCTGCCGGAGGGAGTTCGGCTGTGCTGCGTCAGAGACCTTGGTGGCCTGTGCCGTGGTGGGGACTTGTTCTGTCACGTCCTTCACACTGTGTTACTTTGTCCCCAGCAGCTGGAATGCAAGGAAAGCCTTACTCCTTTTCGGGGGTGGGGAGGAACAAGATAAACTCCAGAACATAGGCGTGGGGCAGCGTGGGACTCTTGATACTTCTGGGAGTTGGCTTAAATCTCTGGAATGAAAGGTTTATCTCTGCTACAACTCAAAAACTGGAGCTGTAAAGCTAATCCTTGGATTCCTTGTGAGTAGAGAGTTAATCCTTTCTTCTGGTGCTGTAAATGTTTATTTAGCTGTGCATTTATGGAGTTCAGGCGGTTTGGAGTGTACGTTGGGCAACTGCCGGTGTCCTGTCCGGGGTCTCTTTATGACTTGGAGCATCACCAGGATTGTAGTGGCCGTCGCACGCCTTTGTGGTCCTGCCCCTTAGCAAGTGATGGATATGGAGAGGACTGTGGGAACATTCCTGTCTGCGGTCTGCATGCGAGAAATATGTTTTGTCTTGCACTCTCTATCAGCTCCAGAAATGTGAAGTTTCTGTAGCAGTTATCAGCGCAGCAAAACACAAGGAGGATAAAAAACCTGATGTAGGGTGGCCTCCTAGTCCCATCTCCTCCTAACAATCCCTGTGTTATGGCTGTGCTGCAGACCTAGATCAGATGTCCTTTCCTCTGGAGGAACTCTGGCCAGTGAAGTTTTTTGGAAAGACAAAACATAGTCTTTCAAGGTAACCACAAAAATTTGGAATTAGTGAGGTGGAGGGAAGGAAGTAGTTCAGTTGAAATATAGAATTGCTCCTATTCATAAAAATTTTAGTATTGGCTTTCCCTGTTTAAGGCAGGAAAACCAGGACTTGCTGAAGGCAAGTGGGGAACTTTATTGCTTTGAGTCACTTAAGAGCTCAAAGTCTAAGGACTAATATTTCCAAAACTGTCAGCCAAATAATTGAGTAAACCTTTACCTTTTCCTCTATGTGCAGGTTCAGTCCAACTTAATTCCACTTTTGTTCTTGCTGAAGATGAAAAACTGTGCGCTAAGGCAAACAGTATTTGTAATTTTCAATATTTATTGATTGCCGACCTTTTCTTATTTGTGTGGCGCCCTGGAAGAGCTCTGTGTGCCATAAGGGGCTCTGTGTGTTCTGTTTCCCTTTTAGAAGCAGATGTGAGGGCTGTGACTCAACATTCAGCATATTAGACCATGCCATGAACTCATTCAAAGCTGGTTCTCTTGCTTTGTTGTTTTCTGGTTGCTTAGTCGGAATCACGCTCAGGCGTACCCGTTGCTGGTGAGAGTGGTGACACTGGACTTGGGTAAACCCAAGATGTTTTCTCTGGCCTTTTACTTAACAGCCTTAGTGCTGTATATGCATGTGCACGTTGCATTTGAATTTAAGAAGAGCTGGTCTGAGCCAGCTCTTTCAATCCAATTGATACTGGATTGACACTTCCTTGGTGATTCTGGACCAGTAAAGTCTCCCTGGGGAATTCCTGTGTATCTAGCACTTGTTTGGACTCTAAAAGCCCTGGTAGGGATTTTTCAAGGAGCTGGGTGATGATTAGTTTGAAGTTAGGACCTGTTTATGCTCACTGCTGTGGTACCTGGGCATGGGATAAGCCATGTATGTGTGTACATCTGTGTTATCGCAGGATTTAGGTGCAAAGACAGCTACTGTGATAAATCTGGACTCTTTAGTCCAGAATCCAGAGAACTAGTAAATAAATGATCTGAAGCTATGTGCTTGGATAGACACAGCTCTGGTGCCCTACTTGGGAATTTGGTCTGTGCAGACAGCAACAGTGTGTCGGTGTGCCGGGCAGCCACGGTGTCCCCCCCCTGCCTCTGAGCAAGCCAGGGGGGCTCAGTATTAACACGAATCCTGCTTGTGAGTCCCAGGGATAATTAATTATCCAGAGCACGGTCTGGGGCACCTTCCAGTCCTGGAGCTTGTTGAATAGGAGCTGACAAAATGTGCCCTTGATGTGCGGCTGCAGCTTTTCAGGAAGGAACATATGGGGTTAGGGAACTGCGAGGCAGCCCTGCTGGGCTGTGCCTTCACCACCTCAAGGAAAGCTGCTGCTTTTTGTGTCCCAGTGGCCCTTAATTTGAGTCAGGTATTGGAACAGTGCTGCCTTGTTACAGCTTTGTAAGCAAGCCCTTTGGGCTGCTTTCCTTTCTCAATATCCGTCTTTTGCTCTGGTTGTGTTCACAACCCTAACTGGACTGGAAGACTGGGGAAGGTTGGAGGAAAACCTGGCAATGGGGTCAGGTGCTCTGTTGCCAGGTTTGTCTTAATTCTACCTTTCTGTGCCTGGGGGCAGTGTCCCAGAGAGCTCCCTGCAAATGGTCTCTCTGTGGGTGTAAGTGGAATCTCGCCAAGTTCATGTATCACCCTTCCCTCTGCGTCGGGTCCCATATCGGGCTGTGCCTCCAGCTTTTAGCAAAGTATGGATCCAGTGACTTCACGGCCCGTGGTGCAGCTGTTTCAAGGCTATTTTAAGTGCATGACACTGAAATACAGAAGGAAATGGCTGTTGGGTTTTTCCTCTCTGCTGCCTTGCTGGACTGTATGTATATCTGTGGTGGTGTGGGACTGTGCAGCCAGAAGGGCTGGAAAAGGGCAAATAACTGAAAGAGAGAAAAGTATTTCTAATGGCCATACAGCAACGTGCCTTCCTGCTGTCTCCCAGCTGGCTACTGTCCTTCTGATCGGAGTTGTTTTTAACTCTTAAGGTGACACGTCCTCAAGTCTAACAAAGACTGGACCTCCTCCAGCCCGCGCGGGTGTCAGCTGTCCTGGAGTCACAGCCTGACTTGGGTGTCGTGTTACTGTGCAGCGTTTCACTCAGGGCTCACGTGAAGGAACCTCCAGCCCTCTCCGCTGTGCCTGGCTGAGGGGATGGCTGGGGATGCTGAAGAGGGTGGGTTTGCCTTTCCCTGCGTGTGGCATTGCAGGAAACAAAGGGCAGGGGAATCGCAATAAACCACGCGCTGTCTTCTGAAGCAGGAGGAGTGGAGCGGGTTGGTGTGGGGAGCTGGCACTGAGCAGCAGCAGCTCCCATTTTATTCCCTCAGCCTCACACAGGCGGTCAGAGAGGCAGTTGCACGTCGTCCTCCTGTCAGGAGAGAGATTGGCCAGAGAAGCAGAGAGCATCTGGTTCTCATTGGGCTCTGCCTTTGGATGGTCTTCATTCTTGTTTGTCACATTATGTCTTTTTTTCCCCCCCTTCCTTCCTCTCTCCTTTTTTCTTTCTTTTCCCTTCAGTGAGTTTACAAGCCTTGCTGGAATGCACATATGGTCCTTATCATCCCCGAGGTCCAGCTTTTTTTTCTTTTGCTGGTTAGCAGTTTGTGACATCAGGGGCTGTTAGAAGCATTAGTCACTTTTACTCCAAATAGAAAGATCCGTGGTTTTTGGAAACCTATGGAGGAAAATGTCTTTTATGTCAGTTCTTGGCATACTTGGAGCTGTGAGTGCTCTGAGCTTGTGCTGACCTTTAGCCAAACATTTTGCCTGAAGACAAATGCTCGTTCCCGCTCTCTGCAGCCACTCCTGAATTGTCAGATTTTGCTGACTTCCCTCTTTCCAGAAGAATGCAACTGTATCCTTTTTCCCCCGTGCTCCTGCCGAGTTCCCGCAGCCTGCCAATGTAAGCAAGTTCCCTCACTTCCCCGCCAGCGTGCCCCGGAGGCGCGGGAACAGCGGCGGCTTGATGGAGCGCAGGAAGCGTGTCCTTGCCGTGTGGCAGGGGCTAACACTCGAAGTTGCAAGCACTGGAAACCAGGGTATTTCGTGCTGCATGTCCGGGAGGTGGGCCCTGTGCTTCCCATCTTCTGTGGCATCCGTGCTGGGGGAGCTGGGATTGGGGCACGTTGGCTTTTCCTCTGGCAGGCCCGGTGTGTGTAGGGCTGCACGTGAGCAGGGGCCAGCTTGTTGATGCCTGCTCGCTGTTCCCGGTGTCATCCTGCCCTTCATTTGGGGAGCCAGCCCTGGAGGGAGCATCGTTCCTGTGTGTTATTGCCTGTGCCAGCGGAAGTGCGGCCAGCATCACAGAGTCTCTGGGGGCATCTCCTCGGGGAAGCCCCTTGCTTGGTCTCACTGGCAGCCTCACTTGGCTGGTGATTGCCCAGATCCATGAGATTTTATCTGTAGAGCCGTATTTTCTGCAAGGGGGGGGGCAGCACAAGTCCCACACCTGCCCTTCCCCATCTCCCGCTGCCCAGTGCTTTGTTGGTCAAGTTGCTTCCAGCCTTCCTCCCACAAAATAACGTTTTCTGCTGCCCTGATTCTTGGGGATTAAAAGGAAAATCCAGCATATTCAAGGAGAGCCTTTTTGTGTTCCCTGTGTCCTCCCTGTTTAATGAGCAAGGGAGCCAACCGTGGCATAAGTCTGCTGACAGTGTTCCCTGTTACTGGGAGTAGAGACCTGGCTCCTTGCTATTGTTGTAGACGTTGCTGGAGGGCTGGGGCAGGGGACTAGCGAGGAGCTGCGTGTCCCTAAGCAGCTGCAGCTGGTGCCAGCTTTTGTCCAGGAAGATCCAGATGGTTTCCTGCAGTCCATCCCTCAGGGACAATAGCTGTGGCAGTGAGTCACTGATGGGTTGGTGGCAGGGAGGGAGGCACAAATCGTCATGGCTTGATTGACACATTAATGTACAGAATGAGAACATGCCTTCCACAGGGGTCTGCTCTCCCTGTCGAGAGAAAAGGGGAAAAAAGAAAGGAGGGGGGAAGAAAAACAGCGAAGGACCTCCCAGACTTGAGTAGCTTGTGCAGACATCTGCCCAAGCCTGCAGCCAGCCAGCAGCAGCATGGAGACAGGAACTCCCCCTCCTCTGCTGGTGACACGGATGGTTATCTTACTCTGAAACAACAGCCAAGAAGTCCTTCCTCTCTTTATGAGCTGATTACCTGATTGATTTCTATCAGCACTTTTCTTCTGGCATCCCTGCATGCCAAGGAGGGGAAGGGAGTTGTTCCTGTTTTCCGTGTTCTCCCCATACTATTCATAAATTCCTTTATCCAGCAGTTAAGGGTTTGACCATTCTCTTAACCCTGTATAAGGAAGGGGAGTGGAATTATGGGTGCTGTTCCTTGAAACAGGGAACTTGGCTCTGGCATAGGCACTGGGAATACTTGGTGCCCTGCTGGCAGGGACACCAGCTCTCCGGTTCAACTCTGGGAGGGGGATGGATCTGTCTCTTGCTGACTACTCTTTGCTTCTGTGCTCGCTGCTCTTGCCTGAGCTGCTTTTTTATCTGAGCAGACTAAACTATCCCTGAGGTCCCTGACTTTGGATGCAGCATCTAAGACGATGTGACCTAGTAATGGGTCAAAAATGTTGCTGGTCTGAGCTGCTGACAACAATAAAAGCTTTAGAATTTCTTAAAGGTGCCTCCTAAGTCGTGTGGCCTCAAATAACTAAACGCTTGCTTCATATTTGGGGTTGAGCTCAATATTTTGCATACCAGCCTTTTTCCCCTCTTGAATTTGAGGCTCGTTTTTGTTTTCTTTAACTCTTGGGAGGCCGTGTGAAGCTGACCCCCAGCCGCCAGCAGCAGTGGGCCAGGAGGGGCCCAAGGGGAATGTTTTGCCAGCAGCCTTAAAGCAAAAGGGGCTCAGCCAGGAGCTTGCTTGGATTGGGGAACAGCTGCCTTTGTGGTTTCAGTCCTGAGCAAGGAGAGCAGGCTGGAGACTGGGACAATGAATGCAGGTGTCCTTGTGGAACTCTCCTTGGCCTTTTGGGAGTGGTGCTTTTTTCCTGCCCGGGAGAGGAGCAACTTTGCTTTATCTCCAATCAGCTGCCAGACACTTTTGGAAGCATAAGGACACAGCTCTGCTTTGTGCTGCCTCTGGAGGAGTGACACGGGACCCACCTTTATTTCCAGCTCCCCATCCACACACAGACATACTGTTCCTGACTCCAACGAGGAGAATAACTTTCCTTTTATTCCTGCTGGCTCTGCCAAGCCGCTGTGGCTTGGGAGGAATGAGCTGACTCTCCTTGCACGTGCCTCATCAGCTGAATTGTTTTATATAGCTTCACTGATTCCTGTCCGGGCAAACCCACCGTTTGCCACAGAGCATCCATTACAGCATTGCGTGACCTATGAAACCATTGCCACCAGGAGCTATGTGTGAAGAAAAATAGATCTGAAAGAGCCTTGACAGGGTTCTGAGACTGCAAACGGTTTCTTGTCTTTTGCAAGGCATTTTTTCTGCCCTTAAAATGAAGAGCACTGGGACGTGGGTTCCTGACAATCAGTCTCTTTATAGTGAGGGTAGGTAGTAGATGCTGTGCCTCTGGGGGCATGTCTCTGCTTAACTTACCCCTTCCCTTCCCATGCTGCAGTTAAAACCAGCAGCTGTGATAACAGCAGCTCGAAGGTTGTTGTTGATCCAAGAAATATTGACTGTGGGATGCCTTGTAGGGCTCTCTGCAAAGAGAAGTCAAGCGATCAGCATCTTTCCCAAGAAACAAGCATTTATTTGTTCATGTTACTCCGTGGTTTTTGTAGGGGTTAGCACATAGCTCTGGACGTTTAGAATCACTTCCTGCTCATGGATGGTATGGGAAGAGGGAGGGAAGCGATGGCCTGTAATGCGGGGTTCAGTAAAGGAGACATGACTGTCTTAAGGAAGAATTTAAAAATACAGACTGCTTTTGGGATGTCTTAGGCTCTCTGACATGTGAGAACATCCAGACACCCAAGTCTAGCGGCACATCTGGTGCAAACTGGCTGATCTCTCTAGGAGGCTGTGGAGCTGCAGTTTTACCCATGCTGATCTTGTCCGTGCATCCTGAAGCTGGGAGCAAGGAGAGGTGCTTGCCAAGCAGTTACTCCTTTAGTGTGCTTGTAAGAGGTCAGTACTTCAGACACTGCCACTTGTCTGTGGTTACCGAGGCATCTCCAAGGACTGTGTTTCTGTGAGCGACTCCTGAGAAGTTGTTCTAGTCCAGCAGGATGCTTAGGTGCAGTGCTGGGGAAAGGGAGGAGTTGTGCTGAGCTCTGTTCATCTTCTGAGGGGAAATGAGGGATGCGCTTGGGAAGAAGGCAGTGAGGCAGGGTGATGAGATGCCTTTCCACTTGGGCTGAAGCACCCGAGCAGCACTGCTGACTTCCTCTGGAAGAGGAGCCATGTGGCAGGAGGAATAAATCAATGCTTGTAGCGTTCCCGGGGCTTGTTGGTGCACACAGGGGCTCTGGGGTGGAGCAGGAGCCATGTCAGCCTTCAGCTGGAGGTGCCCAGTTCTCAGTGGGATGACTCAGTTGGGATCAGACCCAGCCCACTGACCGTACTCAGGAGCTTGTCTCGGCAATTCACAGCTGGAGAGGCAGGGCCATCTGACTTAGCATCCCCTTGTTGTTAACAATGCTTCAGTTCTGCCAGGCCGAACGCGTGAATCGCTTGCCTGCTCTGCCACTGATACCCTGAGCAATCAGGCTGGTTGCTCTCCAGCAGAGGCTTCCTTTCCTTGTGGATAAAGCTATCCCCCTGAAGAGGTGAAAGCGAGAGCAGAGGCCTGGCTGCAGTGCGAAGTGGTTATGCAGTGTGTGCACCTCTTTCCTCTGGAGAGAAGCAGCCTGCGGCTCCCCCAAAAATGTGTCAGCTTTCCAGGGCCATCTGCATGCTGCAGAACTGGCTTTGTTTGTGTGTGGAGGAGAGATCTAGAAATCAACTTCCTTTGGCTCTCCTGCCGCCTCCAAAATGTGTATCTGTGAGCCTTGTGCAGAACTGCACCTATTTTCTGTGTCTGCTCTACTCAGAGAGATGCACTGCATCCTGGGAACACTGGGGGAGGTGGATGCTTGGGTTTGTGTTTCATCTCTGCCTGTGCCTCAGGCCTCTGATCTTTTCACGAGTGTTTTGATGTTTTGAGCAGATATCAGGCTACTCTTGTCTCCTGTTGTGCAGCACAGCCTGTGAAAAATACTTGGCGTTGCAAAGTGCAGGGATAGTTTTTGTTTATTCCACTGTTGATGTTTGCCACTTGCAGGAAAAAAAAAAGCAAGGGGAGGGAAATAAACCAGAGAAGATCTGCAGCAAAAATAACTGACACAGATGCAAGAGATGAGTCTAACTCCTGTTCCTGCTGAGCAACTGATGATGAGGCAGTACTTGCTTTCCCAAAATATATCAGGGAAAGAGATACTGGTGCTGTGCTGAGAGATGTTCAACACCCACCAGTTCGTGTGAAGCCTGTGAGTCACTTACTGCTTTCTGGGATCTGCTCCGAGCTCCCTTCTCTTGATCATAAACCCAAGCCCACCGTGTTTTAAAAAATACTAACGTCACAAATATTTAATTTAACCCATTCACATCGCACATCAATCCCAAGGCCTTTTCCAGGGAAATGCCTGTTGTGGGTGAATGAGGTGATGGTCTTTCTGTGCGGTTTTTCTTTATCCAGCCTGAGTGAAGGAGGCGGCATCTCTTAATCACCTTAAGCTTCTGTGGTGTGGTGCTGGTGAGTAGCTCCCAATACACAGAGGGATGGATGTGAACAGGCTGGTAAATTGGCGTTTACCTACGGATAAGCCTGGTTTAGATGCTAAGAGAGGGCTCAGGTATCTAGCACAGGTGCCAGGCTCTGTGTGTCAGCATGGCAGAAAGGAGCCCTTTGCCCAGACTCCTGGCACAGACTGAGACATTTTCACTTGGAGATGTTGCTTTTCTCAGGGAATTTTTGTATTTCTTTAGGTCTGAGTCTGTTTTCATCACCACTCAGCCCAGATGTAACTCATTTCTCCCTGCAGTTGATGGCTGGTCCGTTACGTTTTGAGGAGGGAAGTGGAGCTTCTCAGCAGTTGTGCAGAGAGTGGGAAGTCCTCCTCTGCTTCTGATCCTCACTTAAACTACCAAGGAGTCGTCCACGTCTGGTCAAAAGCCCACTGATTCTGTGGAAATAAACTGGTGCTTCCAGCACCTTTAAATCAGGCTGAGGCTGCCCACGACTGTAATTTGTTGTGGCCTCAGTGGAGTGACTCCATTGGAAGTGTTTGGGTTTGGAGAAAGGTTAGTATCTTCCAAGTTAAGGACAACAAACTTCAGGAGAAAAATGTTGTGAAATAACAGCAGAGCTGCTCTAGGTCCACCAAGTTTGTGGGGATTTCTCTTTGCTTGTTTTACTGTGCTCGGGACCTTGGCATAACTGTGACTTGCCAGGCAAGAGGTGACTGTGCCAGCTTGTTTTTCCGAGCTTCTCTGGGGGTTGCCATGCAGCTGCTGTGGGAAAGTCCCAAATACAATCTGGGGGTTGTTTCAAACGTCCTTTCTGCAAGGTCTGTGCTGCCCCCTTGCCCTCCACAGAACAAGAGCTTTGGGGTGTTGGATGTTGTCAGCTGAAGCCCCCGAGCAGCCAAGAGCGGGTCACAAGGGGTGACTGGCACCTCTGGGCGGCCTGGCCTGGCTTCTTTTCCTGCTGAGGACGTGCAGAGGCAGCACCAGGGGCTTTGTAGGTCACGCAGGAAACCCTGGGAATGGTACCCTGCTTCCTCACGTCGTGTCAGTGAGGTTATTTGTAAACCAAGGCATGGCAGAGCAGCATGCTCACTTTATTCCCTTCCTGTCAAAGCCTGGAAAAGCTGGAAAGAGTTTTAGCTTGCTCTAGAGGCACTATTGCTATCTGAGCTGGGTCCTGCTGTGGCCATGCCGAAGGGTTGCAGGAAAAGGGCAAGAGTATTGGCATTTCCCTTGTAGTCCTGGGAGGATAGAGCAAGTCTGACAGCTGCTTCTTCCCTTTGGCACACTGAGCCAAGGAGAGCCCCACCTTGGCTTTCTGCTCACCTACACAGGTGTCTGTCAGGAATAGCTTTTGGATTTGCAAGCAGGGCCATATCACAACCTGTGTCACTCCTCATCGTGCTTCTTGAGAGAGCCAGCCTCACTGGGAAATTTGGAGAATTTCCCATGCTGCTGGGGAAGTTCTGAAGTAGGAGGTTGGCTGGCTTCTGCTGTGTAGCTGTGCGGTGGATACGGAGGAGGCAGCCTCAGCTGCTTCAGCAACTAAACAGGAACTGGTCAGCTCACAGCTCTGACCATGTTCCACTCTCTTCTCCAGGTGTCTGCCTGAATGATCTTAGGATAACCCTAGGGATATGGGATTCTGGGGCCTAAGAAACAGCATTTGGGTGTTGCAAATTGGTAAAGAATCGTGGTTTATTGGTGACAGGCATGGAGAACCAGTGTGGTGGTGTTTGCCTGCCTTGGAGTTGGGGACATTTCAGCTCCTGAGCCCCACAAGCAGAGATAGATAGAAGGAGACAGAGAGTGTGTTTGGGATGAAAACCTAAGACGCGGGTCCTGTGTCCCAAAGGCCTCTGTGTCCTTAACGCGGTTCTGACAGGACTTCTTCCCTGACAGGGGTGGTGCAACCCTGTTAAATGCTTTTCTTCTGGGTCTTACAGAACGATGACCTCAGGAACCTGTCCCTGTCCGGCCACGTGGGCTTTGACAGCCTCCCGGACCAGCTGGTCAACAAGTCAACGTCGCAGGGCTTCTGCTTCAACATCCTCTGCGTGGGTAGGTCACCCTGCTGGGCCCTCAGGGGGCACGGCCCCACACTGACACCTTCTCCCTCTGCCCAGGGCAGGGCTGAGCCGCTGTGGACCACACTGGTAGGGAAGTGACAGTTGTCTTCCAGAGGTGCTCCACAGTGAAATCTAGTATTCCTCTTTCCCCTTTCTCTACCCTGTCCCCCGAGTCAAAGCATGGAAATTTCTAGCTGTTAAAATCTATCCCTTTGATCATCCAGTGGTTCTGCTTTCCTCAAAGGCTGCCCATAAGGAAACTGAGTGAACTTGGGAACTAATGTATTTTTAAAAGGATGTTAACTTAAATCTGCGTTTCTCTAGGTTGGGTGTGGAGGCTGTTTCTCACCAAATTGCATTCCTTCCCTTCCAGGGTTTGCCTGCCTCCTTACATTCTTAGTTTCTCCACTTGGAAACGATGCCGTTTTTAGTCTCCAAGTGATGTACTGGAGAACAAAGCCTGTCACCTGTCCTCTGCTGTATTTAATCTGCAAGTTGGTTTTATAGCCTGAGTTACTTTTCCCAAATTGTTGAGAGGGTGAAATACAAGGAGGCAACATCTTCTCTTGGCTGTAGGGAGGTATCCGCTGGCTTGGTACTCTGTGGCTACTCCACAGTTGGAAATCCATTGCTCAGCCCCAAGGAGCTGTGAGCCAAGCCAGCTTTGGCTTGTCAGTGAACCCAGAATCTGGTTCTGTAAACGGACAAAACTGCTGGGTTTTTCTCTTAGCTTGGCAGTGCAAGCTGCAAACATCATCTTTCTATTCGCTGTTCATTTAAACCTCCAAGAGGGGAGTATTGTCCCTTCTAATTAGTTACATTAATTAGCTGGAAAAACCCCACAACCCTCTGACTGTGATTTTTCTACAGCAAATTGAGAATTTCTGTGTACTGCCTGAAAAGAAATCTGGCAAACTTGACTCCTCTCTGTAGCTTTGCGCGTGAAAGGAGGAGATAAGAGAACAGTTGCACTTCTGCACACTCAAGCTCCCAACCCTCACGTGACTCTTGTAGCAGCATGAAACCATTTCAATCCAGCAGGGAACAGCCCGATTAGCAGGCAGCTCTTTGATCAAAATGGCATAAATTAATTGCCTTTCTCTCTTGCAGTAAATATGCCTTTCTTAGCGTGACTTAATATGTCTCCATTGGCAATTTGATCCACCTCTTTTTTACTTGTGAAATGTGCCCGTCCACTGATTTTCACCCCATATTAAAGTTTCACACAAACTGCTGCAGTTGGCCAAGGAACAGAAATCTCGCCCGTGAAAAAAATTATTGTTTAAAGTTGTGATTTGAGAGAGGACACGGTTAACTTCGGTGGTGTTATGTGAGACTTCCCATTGGGATGTGAAATGCTGCAGAGCCTATCTGGCACAGAACACAGCAGTTCATGTCAGGAGCTCCCTAAAATTCACAGCTTCAGCCATGGGCAGTCTGTGCCATCAGTTTTAGGACTTGGCTTTCCATGTGAGTTGCCTCAGCCCGCCCCTGCTCACAGCATGGGTAGCAATAGCTGTTTGAGAGTATAATTGCTAAACAAACACTTTTGACTGAAAAATGGGATTTAGGCTAATGCTTTCATCCATGTTACTAATTGCACTAGGGATTAGTGAAACTGTAATAGTTTAAAAAGTTGGTATTTTAGCAGTGTGCTTGCCTTTTTTTAAAAAAACTTACACGTTTCTCTGTCTCAGATTTTTTTTGTCTTAAGTTGCACTATGGGGTTTGGATGATCTTCTTGAAACAACAAAACTGCCTTAAAAAGGCTGAAACAAAATAAAGTCAGGGAATCAGACATGGAGTTAAGAGAATTTATGACTTGCTTCCATAAAGAAAGTTCCTGGGTCAGTCCTGGGGCACTGGTAAAGATGGGGACTGTCTCCGAAGACATCTGTTCCCGCAGGGATTATCTTGCTTAGCAATGTGCATGTAGCCTAATTCCACTGCTACCCAAGTGGAATAACTCCTTAACCTGGTGAGCGTGCCAGAAAGAGGTGAGGGAGAGCAGTGGCACCATCCTGACGCTTCTCTCTCTGCTCAGGCGAAACTGGCATCGGCAAGTCGACGCTGATGGACACTCTGTTCAACACCAAGTTCGAGAGCGAGCCCGCGACGCACAACGAGCCCGGCGTGAGGTTGAAAGCCCGGAGTTACGAGCTCCAGGAGAGCAACGTCCGCCTGAAGCTGACCATTGTGGACACGGTGGGGTTTGGCGATCAGATCAACAAGGATGACAGGTAACCCGAGCTCTGCCGGGAGGGGAATCCTGGCGCTGATGCCCTCCGAGGTCACCGGGGCCTCACTCTGTGCAGCAGGTCCCTCGCTGTTCTGGGGGTGTTTCCCAGTCCCAGAAGCAATGCTGCTGCAGCCTAACCCTGTGGAGATAAGGGCAGGCCCAGGGCAGCAGGGCTTAGGGAGAGCTTTCGTTCTCCTGCTGTGTCCTGGCACGTGTGGCTGTGGTGGGTGGGATTTGCTCTGTGCTCCAATTTGGGGCTTCCCGGTCCTCCTTTGCTCCACTTTTTTAATGGGGTTTTCTCTAGTGTTTCTCCCAGTGTAAGGCCTTACTGCTTTCTTTGCACATGTCTCTGTGGTTTTTGGGGTTTCATGGTCAGAGGCAGAATTTCCATAAGCCAAGAAACCAGAGCAGTAGTCATTTTACAGACCCACCTAGTGATATCCATGAAGCTGCCCTTGGTGGGGGGGAATACATAGAAGAGTTTTCTTTCCAGAATCACAAGCAGTTAATCAGATCAGGGCACGTTACACTGCATGAGCTGCTTTTTCTCTAACAA
This sequence comes from Gymnorhina tibicen, assembly GCA_013399875.1. Taxonomy (NCBI): domain Eukaryota; kingdom Metazoa; phylum Chordata; class Aves; order Passeriformes; family Artamidae; genus Gymnorhina; species Gymnorhina tibicen. The sequence goes on from VXAZ01007750.1 coordinate 340,087, forward strand.
AATGGTCCCATCAAAGTCCATGAATGGTAAAGTTGTCTTCTGAGCTTTGCTCACAGGCTTCCGTTCCTGAAAAGTCCCTCTTATCTTGTGGCTCTCCCTTCCCTCCTTAAAGATGATGAGATTTTGGACAAGCTGGGTGGGGTAGGTCATGATTGCATGTTTAAATTTTTTTATGTTAAATGATTTTCAGTGAGATTGGCGGAGCAGCAGCTCAGACTTTAGTTGGAGAGACTGCCAAATATGTTGTTTTTCAGGGTAGCAGTCTTGTGTGGTTTCCATGCACCTGAAATCCAGGGCCATCATGTCTGTTATGTTTTGCCTGTGCACCAAGTGGAAACACACCCTTGTGAAGGAGGGACCGTAGGTTGGTGGGACAGGTCCTGTACCGTACAGAGCACCCCTGAAGCTTCCTGAGTGGCCATCAGTGGCCCGGGCGGTCCCAGCAGCCAATTCCCCTGTTTTCTCTGTGCCTTCCCTCTCCAGCTACAAGCCTATAGTAGAATACATCGACGCACAGTTCGAGGCCTACCTGCAGGAAGAGCTGAAGATCAAGCGATCCCTGTTCAACTACCACGACACGCGGATCCACGCCTGCCTGTATTTCATCGCTCCCACCGGACACTCGCTCAAGTCCCTGGACTTGGTCACCATGAAGAAGCTCGACAGTAAGGTACTTGCTGCCTGGGCCACCACGGCCCTGTAGTGCTTTCATCATCTTGCTGTCTGCTCAGGCAAACAGTGTCTGGGTTTAGTAGTGGAGAATTGCAGACAAAAAGTGTGAGAAGTGTACCTTGGGGGACCTGCTACAGCGGGTCATTATACTGCTTCACATGTGCAGAGATTTATTGAGAGTTTGGACTCCTACTCTTTTCCAGCTCTGCCTTGGGTAGGGAACTTGGCCATGTGCTCCCCAGCTAATCTTTAAAGTCAATAAAGACAGTTCAGGTTGTCTTTCTAATCAGTGAAAAGCAAATGGAAGTGCTGTGTCTGCTTGCTCTGACCACATCCAGCTAGACAAAAACGGCGATTTGATCTGCTACGGCAAATGTAGTGGTGTTCTAGCTGTAATGTCATAAACAAGAATCCGAATAAATATGTTACTTGGCATCTGCTTTTCTGGATATCCTCATGGGCTTGGTTTAAACCATGGTTTAAAGGAGATTTCACCTCTTCTAGGAAAAATAACTGAGGTACAAATGTAGAGCCTGAGTAGCTAAACTGAGCCTTCTCTGTGGTCCTTTCCATCATGATTAAGCAATTTAAATCAGTCCACTGTGCACGTTTGGCTCAGTGGATCCTGATTCTGCAGGACATCAGTGATGACAGTGGTTCTTTGTTTCCTAGAGAGGCCAATCGATTGGGGTTTATGTGGTGATGGAGAAGGTTCCTTGCCCTCTTCAACTGAAAATAAGGTTATAGAGATTTATCTCAAGTGAGCTAATTGACATTCCTGTTCTATCTTTTGGCCAAGGGGGATTTAATAACTCCAAACAGAATTAAGTGATGTAATAGAAGAGGATTTTCAAGTACTGTAGTTAAAATCCTTCCATATAGGTCGGTATCACTGCTATCCTCAGTACGATTTCTGTCTGCTGTTGCAGGGAAAAGCAGATCCTGCAAGATCAAAAGCAGAAACTGTCCCTCTGGAGGGAGGAGAAAGGGAAAGAAGGCAGGATCTTTATCCTTGCCAACAGCCTGTCTGGGAAGAGTCAGTAACTCATCTTTCGTCTCAGAGCTGTGCAGGGAGGAGGGAACCTTGGTCCTGCAGTGCAGCAGTGTCCGGGGGCATGTGGGGGCACATAGGTGGGGGAAGCGTGCCTGTGTTACTGCCAGCCCCTGTCCTGTGTGTCCCGGGGCTGGGTAGGGACCATCTGCTTCCACCTCCCATGGGGTGACAGCAGCTCTGCTGCCCCTCCAGTGTCCCTGGTGACACCACCTAAGCCAGGGCCCCTGTCAGGCTGCTGTCTGTGGCTTCTGCGGTGATCCAGCCCGCTGCGGCGCCAGGGGATGTGCAGAGATGGTCATTTCCTTTCTTATTTTTTGGAGCAGCTCGTAATAATCTGTGACAGCATTTCCTGTCCAGCTAGTTTGGATGAGGAGGGGGATACGACAGGACAGGAAGTAGCATGTTGCCAAATTGCATTTGACTTCTTTCTAAGGCCATCATCACTGCTGCCTGGAAATCCTGTCTGTGGTGGTGCTGCTGCTGGCCCAGGGAAGTTCATCTGCTGGGGGTGCTGGCTGATGGCACTTTAGGGCTGTCGCTGCATGTCCTGCTCTGTCCTCTCCTGGTGACACAACCTGTGCAGTTCTGTATGCGGAGGTGCTGTCCTGTCTTGCAGGTGAACATCATCCCCATCATTGCCAAGGCTGACACCATTGCGAAAAACGAGTTGCACAAGTTCAAGAGTAAAATCATGAGCGAGCTGGTCAGCAACGGCGTCCAGATCTACCAGTTCCCGACCGACGAGGAGACAGTGGCCGAGATCAATGCCACCATGAGTGTATGTTATCTGGGGGGGTTGCTGCCCTTGCTTTGCCTGGGCCTGTCCCTGATGGCCGTGCCGTGTCTTACTTGGCTTTAAAACTGCAATCTGAGCACAGACATCAGCCTGGCCAGAAGGCTTTGGGGGCTAGAGATACCTGGTCTGATACGTTTCGCTGTGTGACAAACACTTCTCCCCTGTCGCAGTTTTCATATCCGTCCCCTGTTGTAGTATTCCCATCTCAGGAAAGGAAGAGGGTGGGAGGCAGGGCCCCATTGCGGTCAGGGCAGAGAGCTGAGGTTTGGCTTTCCTGTCCCAAACGACCACTTGTTGGTTAGTGAGGGTGATTCACTGCCGGCTTTGTTTCGGTTTCCGGTGGGAGCGGGGCACCGGCACTGATGTTCCAGCTCTCCGCAGGACCCGTGGCCATCAGCAGCTCTGGCTTTCACCTCCTGTGCTTCCTCTAGCAACGGGGTGGGATTTGAGGGCACTCAGGGCTAGACTAGACCAAACATTTTAGTGGGGGTTACCAAGGGAAGCAGCTGTTTGCCATGGGCCTGACTCAGGGTGCAAAGGGAAGAACCTGAGCTCAGGGTTGCTGGCAGTGATGTGTTGATTGGCCCCAAGAGGATGTGCCAGTCCTAAAGCAAGCACGCTCAGATTAAGCTATTTCCTTTTTTACTTGAAGGCTGTTGTGAGTTTTCCTCACAGCTCAACAGCTTGTAGATGGGCAATTACCTCATCCAGCTGGATGTTAGACCCTCTCCAAAGCTCCCTATTGCCTTTCTTCCCTGTTTGTGTTGTTCTGAGCAGGGAGAAGCTGGCAGAGGGAAGGGATGTGGCTCTACCAGGGTGCATTGTGTGTGGTGTTCTGCCTTTCTCAGGTGCAGTCTGGCTGCTGGGAAACCCCTTTGCCAGATAATCCCATCTCCTCTGCCCTGACACCTTCCCCTCCCAGCCAGCCTGTGACCACAGCTTGGCTGACACAGCTCCCGCTCCCAGAGCTTGCACCCGTAGCCCCTTTGAATGCTGTTAAGGCAGGGAGAGCTCCACGGGGCTGGGCTGGCGGCTGAGGCAAGCTCACTCCTGGCAGCAGCCACACTTCTGGGAGTAGATCCCAGATTGTCGCCACCACACCCACGGAGAGACCTGGACGGAGCGGAGCTCCATGACATGACTCAGACGTGTCAGCCCAGGGCTGGGTCAGCTCCGCTCTTCCCCTTGCTCACAGCTTTGCCCTTTTTAAGAGGAGGCATTAGCAGTTCTTTGTAACGGCAGAATCCCCCTGAATTTTTAGCCTACCTTCCTTGAGAGGATGTACTTTACTTTCTTTTTTATTGTTTCACGGTTCTTTTTTCTCAGCGTTCAAATTCAGTTCCAGTTTGTAAGACTTGTTCTGTGCTTAAGACAGTAGTGCTTTGTAATTAAATGGAAAATATGTACCTATCTTGTATTTTTAGGACTTGAGAATTTTGGGCTTTAAGTCTGATCGGGTTTCTCATCCAGATTGTCCTGTTGCTCGTCCTAAAACACCAGACGAATTGCAAAGGCGTTTAAACAACTTAAATCTAGCAGAGCTGCCACAGTAAACAGCTTTCTTGAGAAACAATCCCTGGCAAGGCAGCAAAGGAAATCCCCGACCTCATTGTCCCTTTCCTTTTGTAGGTTCACCTTCCTTTTGCTGTGGTTGGCAGCACCGAAGAAGTGAAGATCGGCAATAAGATGGCAAAAGCCAGGCAGTACCCCTGGGGTGTTGTGCAGGGTACGTTACCAAAGGCACAAACGAGGCCTTCTCATCCTGTCCCGTCCTGATCCAAAATACTTTGATCTCTGAATGGCCCTTACCAAAATCTGGCTTGAGAAAGCACAGCTTAGATCTGAACCTGGACAGCTGGACATGGAGCCAAAAGCTCCTTCCTGCAGGAGCGCAGAGTTTGGCCTGGGCACTATTTGCAGCCCAGGCTTTACTGAAGCTGCCAAAAATACGGAGTTGATCCTTGCTTTCCAACCAGCACTGAGAAGTACAGGATTGAGATGGTGATGGTCTCCTGGTAGCTTCAGTTGTGTGTCCCATTGGAGAATCGCCCAGGAAGCTGCAGGGGATCATTCACAGTGCAATTCTGCAAAATTCCTGGCTTCTCAATAATACCAGCTGACCCTGAAGCAGCTTCAGAGACTTCAGCTGTATACACCAGAGGATAATACTGGGAAAAACAGGAGAGAAGTTGATGTGCTTGGGAAGTCTTGGACCCGACCTGTATCCTGCTGGGTTCTTGCTGTTCCCAGAAAACTAGGACCAGATAGTTTGAGATTTAGTTCAGACTTTGCCTGTGTGAGCCCCTGTGAGTGCGAGGATTTCGAGTGGGTTTGAGTGGGAAGTGAAATCCTGTGTGCAAACGGATCATCACCTTGCTGGTGCAAAAATGGATGGCGAGACAGGCGCTCTGTGACAGATGGGCAACACAGAGATCTTGCAAATCCAGTGCAGGCCTTGAACTCAAGCCCATGCTGGCGTGGGATGGCTTCAGCCCCAGTTCAGCAAGGCGTTTTGTTGCAGGCTGACTTGGAGTTCTGCTTGTGTGCCTGAAGAACTCTGAGGTTTGCTACACTGGGGGCCAGATGCGGGGAAACGGGGGGGGGCCCAGCTCCTGAGTTTAACGTGCTCTCTGTGGATATGCTGTTGTTTTTGCAGTTGAAAACGAAAACCACTGTGACTTTGTGAAGCTGCGGGAGATGCTGATCCGAGTGAACATGGAGGACTTGAGGGAGCAGACGCACACCCGGCACTACGAGCTGTACAGGCGCTGCAAGCTGGAAGAGATGGGATTCAAGGACACGGATCCGGACAGCAAGCCTTTCAGGTAGGGACGTGCAACTCGGGCACCGCTGCGCTTTGCCACCAGCTCGCTCTGCTACTGCTCAGGGCTGCCTGCAATTCCTGGGCAGGAAAAGTGCAGCCGTGTCCGTGTGAGAAGGAGGTGGCCCATGCACTGAGTTTCCAAAGGGGACATCCTGGGGTAAATGGTCTTTTGACCCTCCTAGAGCTCTTCACAGCTGGTCCAAGGTGAGCTGTGAAGAAGGTGCCACGGTCTCATGCCTGAGGTTTGGCTGCTTACTGAACACATAGTTCATTCTGTCAGACAGCTTTATTGGTCTGAAGCCCAAGCCGTCAGCCAGGGACAACAGCTGTGTGGGAATTTGGGAGGGAGTGTTTGTTTTCTCCTTTCATTTCCTGTTTCCCATTCCTCCCCAACTTTTCCCCAGTATTTGCACTCCCTGCCTTACAGCAGCCCATGCTCCTCCCTACCCCCAGGGAAGGCAGTCAGAATTTCAGTGCACCGGTGGGGCTTTGCCCCTAAAACACACGTGCGTGGCAGGAGTTGGCTTTGGTTTGGGCTCTTACTTCTGACTTGCTGAGTTGATGCAGCTGCACTTCTTCTGCAGCACAGAAACTCTGCTGGAATCAGTCAAGCCCAGTTCTGTTACTAAGCCCAAGTGTGAAGCTTTATTGGATTTCCTTTCTGGAGAGCAATGGCTTAAGATGGGCTCAGCCCTTCCTTTGGAGGAATCTGAGGAATTTCCATTGCTTCCTGTACACGAGGCCTCTTTTGACCAAGCTATAAGTAGAAAGGAAATGAGAATGTACAGAATTTCTCCATCTGGTACGTGCTAGTTCAGAGCAGTTCACTCTGGGTGCCTTTTCCCTCCAATAAACAAACAAAACCTATGATCCCGAGCTGTTTGGCCGAGGCTGATGTATATCTGAAATGAGGGAGATATTCTCTCTGAGCTCAGGGATCAAAAGGATGCTTTTCCCTGCATCCTGGCCCTGGGAGCCACAGGAGCTGCTGCTCTTCAGCCAGCTTGCATCAGCCAGGGGCAGGGAGCCTTTGGCACATCTCAGGGGGAGCAGGGCAGGAGGTCCCAGCAAACCACTGGTGCTGTGTAGGGCCTTGTGTGAGGTGTGGAAAAGGGGGGCTGGTGATATCTGAGCCCCTGACCTTGCTTGGCCAGGCTGCAGGAGGTCAGGAGGGAGCACCAGGATCCCAAGAGGCATCAGCTCCGTGAAATGGGGTCCTCTGCACAGAGACACTTCTGCTGTCCTGTGTCTGTTGTGGGCTGGATTCTCTGCTGCTCTGGTTAAGCTTTCCAAAGTAGTCATTTTTCAAATAATATTATTTGCTAGGGCATCCTTCAGTGTGTGGGGGCGTGTTGGGAAATCAAGTTACTCTTGTAATTTAGGTTCATATGTTTGTGTACTTAAAAGCCAATTCCCTTGTCATCTTTGCCTGTGAGAAGCTGCAGGGATCCCAGTCGGTTTGGACTGTTATTCCTTAGGGCTGTAATTGTTTTTTTCACATGCAGCCTGGGAGTTGCCAGGCCAGTTTCTCTGAGAACTTGGCTCCTCTGGAAGTCAGAGTCACTGCGGCAGAGAATTAAGCTTTGAACCTTGGACAATTTAACAGGAAGCCCCTGCCCCTCTCACTCCTGCCAGGCTTTTCCTGCTTGTCCATCACCCGGCATTGTGTTTTTGGAACTGAGCTTTGGAAGGAGTGGTTTGCAATCCAGGATTCGATCCGTGAGGCTCTGCTGCTCCCTAGGACAGCGTGTCACTAATTGCAGATTCACTTGGTGCTCACTGAGCAGCAGAGGCTCACCTGCCCTCGGGCTTTGCCAGATCCTTCAGAAGGGCTTCGGAATTTAAGTTTCAGTGTGCGCAGTCAGGATTAAATCCAAGACTGAATTTCAGGGAGATTTTGTTTTGAGTCTCCTGAAGTCTGTCTGCTGTGAGAGCTCTGGTTCTGCATTTAGCTAAGAACCCAAAGATGGCTCTTGGCCTGCTCTCCCACGAAAGGATTTTTGTCATTTTTAGAATCAGTATTTTTGCTTCCATGTGTAGGAAGCTGGTGTGGTCATGTGGAATGGTGTGATTTCTCCGGGGCGGCCAGTGCTGTGCCAAAACAGCTCTGGGCATCCTGTCTGGAGAGTATTTTAGGAAGTAACTGAAGTGCCCATTAATTAGCAGAGTTAAATACAAGACTTGGGATAATCTGACAAGTTGTGTTCCCCAGCTCAATACTGCATCCCCTAAAAGAAAAACCCCAACCAACAAAAAAGCCACCAAAACCCCCAACACTGCCAGGAAAAGCAAAAATTTGACTTTATTGGGATTAGGATGTCCCACTGGCCCGATGGTTAATGTGTTCCATAGGCACATGGATGCAACGTGTCTGTCTGACTTCAGTGGAGTTTTCATTTAAAAAATGCGTTTTCAGAAAAGCCTCCTGGGGGAAATAGTTATCATTCCCACACTATCATTATGGCTAGGCTATCCAAATCCATTTAAGGAATAAAACAAAAGAGGAATTTGACGTCCAGAGTTCCTAAGAGGCTTTAAAAATCTCAGAGGTACGTGGACAACATATTTTATGTCCCAAATCTTCACTGCCTATCTCAGCGCTGGGTAAATAAAGGAATGCCAAGGAGTAGAGGGGGAATGAAGGAATCCAGTAATGCGGTTATTCAGAGGAGGAAGGCTGCTGATCGTTTGGAAAGGCCGAAGGAGAAAGGGAGGTTTCCCAGGGTCGCTTTATCTAAAGCAAGCCCCTGATCTGAATCTATTAGCAATGAGCAGTGAAAATGAGTTTTGCTCTGTGTCAGTGTCGTGCTTAATGAACTACACGGAGGCAGATTTCACCCTGGGTCTGCTGCACAAATCTTGCACTTGGAATGAAGAGAGTCGGGACAAACAGAGGGAGAAGGGAGGAGGTGTGACTCTGAGGGATCACAAGCCCTCTGGGCATCGGGGATCGCTGCAGGCACTTAGGTAGTGGCTGCTTCTTTTCGAGGACAGTCGTCCTGCCTGCTGAGTGACGGACGGGGTCCTGAGCAGGGAGCTCGGCTTTTCCTTTTCCATTCGCCTCCCACTGCTGCCACCTAGCAAGCTGGGACGGGTTTCACGGAGGCGATCGTGCCTCTGGTGTAGTCGGGGGCCTCTGACCGTGTTTTGTGACAAGACAGCCTAAGCGCTAAGGTCTCCAAAGGCTGGAAGCTCGTGACTGTGCTTGAAACACTGCTCTGACTGGGTTTTGTGTGTTTTTAACAGTCTCCAAGAGACTTACGAAGCAAAGAGGAATGAATTCCTGGGTGAACTCCAGAAGAAGGAGGACGAAATGAGGCAGATGTTTGTCATGCGAGTGAAGGAGAAGGAAGCAGAGTTAAAGGAAGCAGAGAAGGATGTGAGTATATTGCAACTCTGTGAGGGTTTGGGGCAGGGCTGTTACGGAAAATGTCCTGTTAGGGCAGGAAGGCCTGTTCCTCAGGCCTCCTGGAGGAGCATGCGCTGCTGCAGAGGTGCAGAGAAGAATACAGCCATCAGTGCCCACGTTTCCTTGCTCTGCACAAGCACGGTAGAGTCCACTAGGTACAAAGCACTGAGGGACAGAATGTAGGGGTGTAGAAGTGTCCAGAGACGTGTTGGATTCCTACAGCAACAGAAATTCCCAGTCTCTGTGTGCCAGTGAGTGTTAACTGCAGGGCTTTTCTCACCGCGTCAGGCAGGCTGGGGACAGGCTGATGGCGTGCAGTCGCTACAGGGAGGCCTCAGTGCCAGCAGGAACACTTGGGGCATCATTACCAGTAAACTGGGGTGAAGCGTTCTTCTCTTCCCCTCCCGTTCTCACTGACTCTGTCCTGGCAGCTTCATGAAAAGTTTGACCATCTAAAGAGGACTCACCAAGAAGAGAAGAAAAAAGTGGAAGACAAAAAGAAGGAACTTGAGGAAGAGCTGAACAACTTTCAAAAGAAGAAGGCAGCAGCTCAGCTATTACAGTCACAGGCTCAGCAGGCAGGTTCTCAACAAACCAAGAAAGACAAGGACAAGAAAAAGTAAGCGGATGTCACCCACATCCTTTGTAGGGTTTGTTACGAGTTTTGGGAGGTTGTTTTTTTCTTTCTTGCTGCATGTCTGTATTTGCTTTTCCCCATTACCAGACTGGAAACAGGCTTTTTCTCAGCCTGATCAAATAAAATATTTTTTTTCTAAAGGGTGGGCCAGGGACATGATCTTAATTTTTCTCTAGAAGAGTACCTTCAAATTTTATGCTCAAGTCCGACTGGTGTGGGAGAGCAATTGGATGGTGGAGGTTTGATTTATGATCTGTCCAGCATCTTCTGGAACTATGGGATGTTCTGGACTCAGATTTATCTGCCTGAGCCAGAATTATTAAGGGAGTTGCTACCCGTCCTTTTCTTTCACTGGTAGTCTCCAGTTCCCATTCCTTAAGGTTATAGTTTTAAGTAGAAGTAAATTAGAAACCAAAACCACCGTGTTACTTTTACATGGGGAATGCTAGTGCCAAAAGTGATTTCTTGGAAGCTCGCTTTAAAGAGAAGAAGCTTTGGTTTTGTATTTTTTTAGAAAAACAAACTACTATGGTACCGTAATTGCAGTTAAATGGCATTTGTGGTTGTATCAAGTTAACGTAATAAGCTAAGAAACCCTTACCTTTTAGTCAAGATCATGGCATTGTTTTTTACTATTTGTCTTGGTTTGAAAGACAGGTGTCTGCTAAGGAAGGCAGGAGCCTCCCTTGGAATGGAAAATGTAAGCCCCTTCCCTCCGAATTATTGTAATTTTGAAATTAAGGGCCTTTCAGACAATTGTATGAGAAATAGGAATAACAGTTCTTTACTAGTATATATAACAAAGCAATAATACAGAAATACTGGCTTAACCTGACAGAGTCAGGATACGACCTGACACCCTGCTGGACAGGGTGGTGGTAGCAGTTTGATTAGGTGGTGGCTGCAGTCCTCTTGTCATCATCACTACCATCAGTTCCTAGGTCGGTATCAGTATCTGGATTATTCTCGTTCTTAGAGGGCTTCACTCTCCGTCTTTCCGACGGGCATTTGTTCCTTTCGTTGGGTTCATCCTGTCAGGTTTTTCTTCCTTTATCCTGGCTTCACGGAAGCTGCATTTAGGCATCTCTTCTTCCCCCACACTCTGGTTTAAAAGATGTCTGTAAAATCCACTGAGATCCCTCTGTTTGGTCACATCCAGGTATGCCTCGAGAGCTGATTCTCTTCTTTCTCGCTCCTCCTCCTCAGCTCTTTCTTGCAGCTTCTTTTTATACGCTGAAGTCACAAAAGCCTCTTTGTGTGCAAACGCCCCTCCTTCCATTTCACGCTCTCTCTGAATTTTTCTTTCCATTCGTCTTTCTTGTTCCTTCTTTCTAATCTTGGCTGCTTTGAGGATATTGTGGAGGTATCTGGGCTTTTTGTCATTGTTTCCAGCTAACATTTTGGCACTGCTTGCTTTGCTCTTCTGCTGCATTTTGTCATAAATACTGTCATATTCATACACCGTAGCATCTTCTTCTAAAGCCTTCTGAATCTCCAATTTAGTCTGTTTCATTGCTTGCTTTTTCAATGCTTCTCTTTTAAGACTTTCCCCAACAGTTGGCTCTTCATCTGACTCATCTGCAAACACTGAGACCTTCTTTGAAACCAGGTTTTTCTGTGGCAACTTTTTGGGCATAATAAGCCCATGTTGCTTGACCAGCGCCACCATCTTGTCCTCTGGGAATCCGGTAGGTAAGGGCTGCTTGTGCTGTTCCAAACCCCAGATTATATCCAGGTGGGAATGCTTGGTTCCGCCCCCTGGGCAGAGCATCTCACAATGGAGTGATGTAATTCCATGAGTCACGCGGTGGGTCCTTGACAGCGCGTGAAACAGAGATAGCTCCCGGAGGGAGTTAGCAGGGGTGAGTCGTAGTAGGAGATAACGAGCACAGCCCCACCTGCTTCATCAGCTTGAGAAGATGATAATAGAATACATACTTTTGGTTGCATCTTATATTGTAACCGAGGACACTATTTTATATTCGTATCCTAGGAGTGTAATCCTTTACCTTCCACTGGCTTTTTCCGTTCCTAGTAAGAGGGTGCTCGTGCAAGTCCTTTGTGGGTCACCCGTGCTAAGGGTGTTTAGTTGGTACCTGCCATTGGGAAAGCTGTCAGGCTGGGGATGCAGCAAATCTCAGTGGAAAACACTTGGTTAACCCACGCACAGAAATGACGGTTCCATGCTGCTTTCGCTGCCCAAGAGGGAAGGGGGGTGTTCCTTAGAGTAACCCGGGTGATTAATGCCCAGCTGTCACCCCTGGAAGAGCCAAGTGCCAGTAGGGATGTGGCTCAGACCCCTGTGTCTCCCGTGCTAGCCTGAGAGCTCCAGCCTGGGCTGAGCTGTGTGGCAGCAGTTGTACTGCAGATGTCCTGGGGTTTTACAACTTTCACACTCGCTGCATGGCCCCTGGCTCTGCTGCTGGTTCGGTGCCCGAATGCTGGTTGGTCGCTTCTGCCCGGGGAGGGTGGGGAGGGCCTCGGGCTGGTTCCTCAGCTGACGTAAATTGATGTAGCTCCTATGGAGCCGTGCTGCTCGATGCTGGTTGAGGACGTGGCCATGGACCCCCCCGGAATCTGTGGAGTGCTGTGTGCTGCATGCTGTGCTCGGGGAGAAATCCTTGCAGACCAGACCCATGGGCGTCAGGCTGAGCACTGGATCCAGCAAGTGCCCAGGCATGCTGAAGCACCCTTCTGCAGATAGGCTGGAACACCTGTCTTCTCTCACTGAGAACTCAGACATTCCCTAACAGGAATAGCGAGTTTTGAAGACCCTTTTCCTTATCTCTCAGAGTTGGTAGCCTAATATTTTTAAGAACTGTGCAGTCAGATTTTTTCATCTCTTAGCTGTAGGAGCAGTGCGGTACAGAATGTCTGGAGAGTTTTGTCCCTTTGGGTAGTCGGTGTGAGCTCCTGTTTGGTTCCAGCATCGTGGGTGAGACAGGGGCGTTCCCAGCGACCGTGCCAAACGCAGGTTGTGCTTTGCTGCTGCATTCACAGAAATCCAGCCTCGAGGAACATGCCCGTGTTTTAGTGTGTCCTTTGTGTCGCTCCGTGCCGGGTGCTGTACCTGCTGCAGTTGTTCTCTAGTGTCAGAGTTACTAACAGAGGCTTTCAAGGGAAATGCTGGTGCTCCTGCCTTGTAGCACACCTTGGTTTTCTACAGGCTTTACGTTTCTCCTGCACTCTAATGTGAAGCTGCAGTTTTGTGTAGTTAAAGCTTCCAACCTCTCTCTCTGCTGCCACGGCCTGTGGTGCTTCTCGTGCAGTTGCCGGAGGAAATCCTTGCCATGCCCGACCCTTGCAGCCTCCGCACAAAGTAATTCACAGGAATGCTTTGTTTTCTCAAGGTGGGATCAGATTTCTCCAATTTGGACAACAAGAGACTTCCCACTGTGCTGTGCATGCCGGAGGGAAGGCTCAGGGTGAAATCTGCTGCTGGCCTGACTCCATGAGGGAGAGCTTGGCCTTCCTGATTTCCAGACTATTCCTCCAGGAGTTCTCTAGCTTATACTCTTTTTTTTAATCTAAAATGTTTGGGGCTCTGGCCTGACGGCAGCAGTGTTCGGGGACAGCACACCTGTGTACCTCAGGCACTGAAGGAGTGGCTGCAGAGGAGACTCGCGCACTCGCCTGAACGTGGGGCTAAGCGCACTGACCGAGCCCCTGCCGTAGTTTTGGGATGGGACTGTGCTTCCAACCTGACCAGTCTGGAGAGAGCTCCTGGCAACAGACCCAGCGGGAGCGGCAAGCAGCCTTCTGGTGCTTGCCTGCTGCTGGGTAGATGGCCACATGCCGCAACATGTGCCGTTGTGTTGCTGCTCATCCGCAGCCCCCCAGGAGCTGGGACCATCTGTTTGGGTTCTGTCTCGGTTTATTTAAAGCTTCTTCTGAAAGCCAAGTGTAAAACTTCTTTTTTTTTCGTTTCCTTTCCACGTAAGTTTCCAGTCCAACGTTCCTGGTCTGGCCATCGGGGGCCATGCTCGGTCCCAAAGCAGTCCCTGAGCTGCAACACCCGTGTCAGGGCCTAGCCCAACACCCTGTAGAAAGAGGGGTTTGTTGATGCCTGAAGGATCTGACCTGATTCTGAAAGCTCAAGTGCTTGGAGACATCCTGGTGTCCCGGTGTGAGATACCTGAGTTATCTTCTGCAAGAATGCCCATGGGAAGTAACCCAAGCTGGACACCTGCACCCATGTCCCAGCTGGGAGCAAAAGAACCCTAAAGCCACCGAGTGCTGTGGTGACAGGCTGTAAACTGGACCAGCTTCCGTGGTTGGTTGGTCAGTAGTTCTGTCCCCCTCGTTTTTCTTTTTGCTTTTGCTTGTCGTAGGCTGGAGTAGAGCCCAGCCTTGAGGTTGAATTTCTTTGTAATTCCATAATCCACCTGCATGCCCATCCACCGGAGCGGGTTGCCGGTGTTGGCTCTCCTGGCTTTCTTTATTTTTTTTGCATTTTGAGTTCAATTAGTGCTAACTTTTTTGTTTTTTGTTCTTTTTTTTTAACTTGCAGTGCAAGCTTCACATAAATCCTGTCGAGCCAAGGATGTTCCTGCATTCACCTGCTTTTGCAGTAATGTGTCTCTGCCATCTGTTTTCTTTTTGTATTTTTTTTTCCATTTTTTAACATGAATAACTATTAACTCATCTAATAACATAGTGGGAACAAGAAGGAAAAGGGATTGGGTACAGGACTGTATGCAAGTGGAAAGTCAGGGGTGGGTGGAGGGACGAGGTAATGATGATACCATGTATTTTTCTCACCAAAACCATCAGCGGTAAATTACTTTGGCCCCCAGTTTGAACTGAGAGTCAGAGCTGGATGTCAGCAGCTCAGGTATTGACTGGCTCAGGTGTCCTCAGTGCTGCTGGCTGCAGGAGCCCTGTGCTGAGGGAGTCCCTGGGCTCAGCAGCCCCAGGGAGTGAGTGTTGTAGGAATGTCCCAGCCAGGCCAGTCCATGGCACGGCTAAACCTGGAGTTTAGCATCCCTTCAGGAGCTGATGTGTTGCAGCAGCCCCAGTCCCGCTGCGGGGGAGAGGGAGGGGGGTGTGTGTGTAGATAACCAAGTGTAACTGACCTTGCATGCCGTGACATTTGCATGATAATTTGTGTTAGTTCCTGTTTTGTGCTGTCTGCCCTGACCATGGCCGGGTTTGCTGGCCTGTGCTGGCCTGGTTTTCCAGCCTCCCTTCCAGCTCAGCGGAGCAGCTGCGGCTGAATGCTGCGCCTGCCTCGGGGAAGGACCATTCCCAGCACCGCTCTCCCTGCGCTACTTGCCTCAGGCCTTTGGAACCTCCCTTAAAATCCTGCCTGGTTTCCAACAGGCGGGACCTTAGCAAGGCTTAGCAGCCCTTACGGAATCAAATGCCTGGGCAGGGGAGAGATGGAGCCTTCAGCATCCTCTTGGATCTTCCAGGAGCATTCCTGCACCAACGTAAATACAGACTTGCAAGGCTGTGGGGTCCAGAATTCCAGGTCACGGGAGAGAAGGTGCTTGTACACACAGTCACTGCCCTCCCCCCAGCCCTCCTGCAGCAGGAATCATGTCCCATTCAGGTGTCCCTAGAACACGCCAAGGAGATGTAGATAAGCCAGGCCTCGCTCGCTGGCCAGCGCACAGTGGAAGCGGGTCTGTTTAATGTGTGTTTGCCATGCCATTGCTTTTGGACAGAGTCTTTCCCTTCCTTCCCAAGGAGTGGCGAGCCGTGCTTACCCTATGACTCCTGGATTTCTTCCTCTGCCGATGCACAGCCAGCACTTCCTCTGCTCCTAGCTAGGCAGTCTCCTGTTGCCTTCTTTAAAGCCCTCTTACACAAAACTCTTCCTACCTGAGTCTCCCGCTACAGCTGTTTGCTTGCTTCTGGATGAAATTTCTCTGCGGGGAAAAGAAAAGGCAGAATTATCCCTTTTTAAATCACTTCTTCCTCAGGTGTTGGATTGGGAAGTGCTTGGGAGTTAGCTTATGGGTTGTCTTGCTTTTTAATCCTCACTGCTTAAACATGGCTTTAGGAAGAGGATATCTCAATACCGTGTCTTGGACAGACAGCAAAAATGGATAAATAAGCTGGAAATAAAATAGTTGACATTTTTATCCTTTTTTTGGTGTTTTTTTAAAATTTTTTTTCGTTTGGTTTGGTTTTTTTGTTTGGTTTTTTAAAAAATTTTTTTTCCCTCCTGGACTTGCCAACTATGCACTTTTCGTCAGGTTAAATAGGTTTGCTGCAGGGTTGTTTGGAAAAATGAAATTCTGGTTCTTGTGGCTTCCGGCAAACCCAGCTTTAAAATCTTGAGTTATGAAGGAAGAAGTTTGAGTTGTTTGCATGAGTTTTTTACAGTCACATCACATGCCCATCACCAAGTGCTCGTGGCAATATGCTTTGCTTCAGCTGTCTTCTGTGCACGTCCTCTTTTTAATTACCAGTGTTTTGTGCCAAGCAGAAAACTTAATTTTAACATTTATTTCTCCTGCTTCATTTAACAGCCCTTCAAGGGATGTTTAGCGGGGGAACTCAGCTGAGTTGAGCTTTTCCTTTTTGAAGAAAGCTGTGGCCAAGTGCATTAGTATCTTTTTGGTTGAGTTTTTCTCCAGCAGAAAACAGGCTGTGTTGGAGAAACTGGGAATAAACCACAAACTTGAAGATGTCACAGGTACTGTTTTGGTTTTTTGCCAAAGGAGATGGTAATGACTTTTCTTCCCGTCTTGAACCCCTGGGCCATGTTTAGCTTGTTCCTGCTGCACTTGTTGCTTTTCTTTCCCCGTGCCTTTTTTCACAGTAGCCCCTGGTGTGCATGGAGTGAATGATACACTCAGGTCTGTCTGGATGTGCTTTCACCTTTGCATGTAAGTACAGCAGTAAGAGACTGACCCTTCCTGCCTCGCTCCTGACAGGACACCAGCTCTGCTTTTCTGGGAGATTCTCCAAGTCCGCTTACTTGCGAGTGGGGCGGTTAAAGCTCCTCTAAAACTGCATGTTCCTGACAAGGTGGATTTCAGTCCTTAGGCTAATACAAAGGAGCAGGAAAGCACACTGAAACGTGCTTTTTCTGGGACGGTGATGTTCCCAGGGCATGAAGCAAACCCCCAGAACGGAAGAGCAAAGACAGTCCAGGTCTCTGTGAGGGGCTGTGGCTGCTCTGTAGAGGGGGGCACACGTGGGCCTGGCAGACAGTGGGAAAGGAGGAGATGGATAAGGGTTTGCTCCCCCAGAACCTTCCGGGGTCACACAGTTCCTTTCTGGGAGGGCAGCGAGTAGGAAGGTGCCCTTGGAGCTCATGGTCATGAAATGCATCGTCTTGAAATGCATCTCCTGTGGCGCTCCAGGAGCGGGGAAGGCAGGCACTGGCACTCACCCCGGGCTCCTCTCCAGCTGGAGAGCTGCCACTCCTGTCACCCCCTCCGTGTGCTTCTGACAGCTTGAAATCCCACCAGGGAGATGCGTGTCTCCCTGGAAGTACGTCCGTGTTGAACAGGACCGATGTTTCTGCAGGCAGCTCTTGTTCTGCTTCTCCCAAACTGTCCGAGTGCAGATGGAAATGTCTTCTTGTGCGTGGCCACATCAGATCTGTCCCTTTGGCTCCAGTCCCCTTCTGTGTCCCTTCTCCGAGGGCCCGGGTTGTATGTGCAGGGTGTGATAGCCGTGGCGCTCTCGCCAGCGTGTGCCAGCACGGAGCTCTACAAATATGAAGGGTTTTTTTAATTGCCGGAAAACAAAGCTGTGAACAGCGGTAGAAATCTTGTATTTGTATACATTTTTAATATCCTGATTGCCTTAAACCATAGATGTAGGACTTATTACCTTGCTATTGGAAAATAACCCGTGTTTGTAACTAAACAATTGTGTAACCTACATACAGTGTTAATGCAAATGATATGTATGCATCTGTTAGATATTGTCACTTTATTTGATGTTAAAATATTTCAGTTTTTGAATTACAGATGGAATAATAACCTTATAGCATAAGCTCAGTTATTTCTTGTATATGCTTCAGGTTACAGGCCCAAATAGTGCCAACACTTGAAGCGGGGAGAGGAAATATATTTTTACCCAAAGCTTTGGTCTTTGCGTGGCCTTTGTGACGTTTGCTGTTACTGTTCTGTAGCAGGGTGACAGGAGGGTCACCTGTCAGCCTCTGCCTTCCCAGCAGGTTGTTTTGTGCCTTTGAGGTGCCTCTGTAGGTTCGTGCTGCTGTTTGTCAGTCGTTTCTCGTGGTGGTCGTGGGCTTGTTCCCCACCTCAGCCGGTGTCCTGGGGAGCTCAGGCCTCTCCGATGGAGTTGGTGTGTGTGACACCTCCCCAGCGCATTCCTTCCCTCATGACTTACTTGAAAATGTTGTTCCTCTTTTGTTCCCCCGCCCTCCCTTTTTCATTTCAATTCTGAACCTCTGTTTCTTTTCTCTCCTGTTTTTCTCTTTTTCTGTAGCTTCTTCTTTATGTAACCGTCACCTTGCCAAAGCCCCACACCCCCTCTCCCAGTGGACCGCAGGGCACTGGAAGAGCTGCGGATCCGGGCACCCCTGCCAGGAGAAGAGCCATCTCATTCCTCCATCACGTCTGCCCTCCTCTCCTTCCCCTTTGTTTCCACCCGTGCGTCTGAGGGTGTGCTGTGCTGTGTGTCTGTGCGGGATCTGCCCGCTCCCGGCGCGGCTCTGACAGAGTCCAGGCTTCCAGCACTGCCAGAGGGAACGGCTGCCGGAGGGAGCTCGGCCACAATGTGACATCTGGGTTAGTTGGATTTTTTGCCTCCCTCCCCACCTCTTTTGCCGTAACTTGCACACACTGCTGGTGACACGTAGAACGACAGACTGGGGGTGAGTGTGCGTAGCTGGAGGATTTAATTTCTGCCTCAAGCCTGGCTGCTTTGGATACCACAGCTTCATCTCAAGGGCGTCCTGTGCTCCTCTGGCATGGCTGGAAATCTCTCCGTAGACCTGGTGATGTTCTCGGTGTGTCGCTGTGTGAAGGCGGATGTCGCATCCTGTGGCACTGATGGAGCCTGTCCTGGACAGTCAAGGCCTTATTTTCTGGCTGATGTGCCTCGCTATGGGCAAAGCAGGATTCTGGTTTTGTACCGCTGAGCTGCACCGGCTCGTACTTAGATCGGGGGCTTCGTTTTGTTTTCATGAAGCCTAATTAGTGATTATTTTTTTAACAATCCTGAATGTGGGCAAGTTGTTAAAATTTCTACCTGGTTTACTTTGGAAGTGAACTCAATCGAAAAGCTTGAGAAGTGCCAAAGGATTGCTTGAAGGTAAAAACAAAACCTGTAAATGTGTGTAGTGACCTCCAGCTGGTTTGGGATGGATGGAAGGAGTCAGCCTGAGCCTCTTGGGATCTTCTTTTGTGTAGAGTGATGCACTTTTATTTTTAACCGAATACTAGTGATTTATTCTTTGCATCTGTGAACCTTAATGAAGGAATTCCCTTCCTTTAACCTGCTGTGGAAAAGGTACCTTGAGATGGTCTAGGTTTGGCCTCTGGCAATCCGTGTGTGACGTGCCAGCTGCTGAGGGGCTCTGCTGAAATCTGCTGGGTTTTTTTCAGAAGCACAATATTGTGCAGCACTCTTCAGTGACAAGGGTCAGCTCCCTCCAGTCAGGTGGAAGGAAAACTGCTTGTCCTGGAAACCTTCGCAACCAAAGAAGTGACTTTATAGATACACTCAGAAAGGTGATTGAGTGTTGGCCTCACATGTGCTGTACCCATTTGCCTGGTATGTAGCTGGACTTGCTGACTGTTGCCCAGCCTGAAGGGCTTTAAATATTTGCACAAGTGTAGCTTAGGACAGCATTCGCAGTAATACCAAAACCAGAGCCTGCCCCGCTCTCGAGGCTGCAGGGGCCTCAGGTGGTACTCAATGCCTCCCACCACATGGCCAGGTCTAAAACCTGTTCAGTTCAGCCTTCTGAGCGCAAAACAGGGTTGAGGCCATTGCTGGATTAAACCTTGGCTGTGTCCGTCCCTCTCTTGCTCTGCAGAACTCTGTGGGTGTTTGTCTTAACTGGGAACCACCACTTGCAGGATGGAATCCCAGCGTGCCCTGGGCCACCCGTTCCTACCAAAAAGCCATGGCTTGAGCTGCAAATTTTCAGAAAAAATAGTGATTAACCTTGCAACCACGGGCTGCTGGGGCTCAGGATGTGCTGGTGCTTGAGCCACCCCTGTGCCTCATGCAGGCGAGCATCCTCCTGGCCTGGGGTTCTCTGCACGAAGGTGGTCACTGTTGACTGAGAACATGCCTTGCCCATTAAATGCCCAGTTTAGTCTGTCTTCTCTTCCAGTGGTGGCACCTGTGCCAGTCTGCAGTGTCAGTGGCCACTGCTGGGGGCCCGAGGGCCTTGCTGTGGGCTGTGAAGCCATGGTAGCCTGCAGCTTGCCCAGGTACCCTGCTGGCTACTTGCCCAGCATCCACCCCAGCTGCTGGATGGCTCCTTCAGGCTTCTGAGACCCTGTTTCAGGGAGGGAATCCTCTCCTTATGCTTCTCTCAGTCCTTGCACTTTTTTGTTGTTTTTACTTTGAAACTCTAAACGGAAAATTTTTAAAGGCTTAATATAAAGAGAAGCAGATGGGCACAACCCAAATGCTGATACTCACACGGACTGCCTTTATTTTGCAGCTCTGTAGAGTTTTGCTGTGCTGGTGCCTTGGTCCTGCTTGCAGCTCTGGCCTTCGTGTCTCCAGAAGGACATAGCGGAGTTAGAGAAGGGCAGTAATGGTAAATGGGATGGAGCAGCAGCCTGCCAGGTGAGGTGGCTCCGTTTGGAGAGGGGAAGGCAGAGCTGAGGGGGAAGCCAGCCCTACTGTGAGCAGGAGGTGGCAGCACATGTCCTCTAGAGGTCCCCTGCAGCACGAATTAATTTGGGACTGTCGGAAAGCTCGATGGCGGTGCGTGCCGAACTGCCAGTCACCAAATCATCACAACTAGGCTCAGCAGGCACTTAGCTCGAAGGGAATGGGCTCAAACCATGGAGTAGCTTTCTTACAGAGCAGGTACTAAGCTTCCGGAGTTTGTTGCCCCAGGCTGTTGAGGTAGACAGGGTCAGCAGAACGTTTTGGGGTTGGTTTGGTTTTTTTTTTTTTAAAGGTAAATTCAGGGAGAACACGTCCATAAGGAAAACAGTCGCAATCCGTTGGTGGTGGATACGGGGCGGAGAGAAGGGAGCAGAAGTCACGGACACTGCCTGCGGTGTCTGTGGAACGAGGGGCGGAGCTGCCAGAGGCCGGTGGGGGCTTTCCCACACCCCAGGGCTGGGAGAAGGGATGGCTACGTGACCTTCAGCTGCTTCCTGCATGGCTGCAGCTGCTGGGGAAGAGGTGTCAGTGTGGGGAGGGGGCGGCTCAGAGAGGTTATTTGTCACCAAGTGTCCCCAGCAAAGCTGGGAAAACCACTTCATCCACTCCCAGTTGAAAAGTCATGCTTTGGGCTTAACCCTTGTGTGGCTGCTGCAGAGGGTCTGTGCTCTCATGTCTGGAGAGCCAACCCTTCCGGGCTCAGGGAATCCGGGTGCTGCAGGGAGCAGCACAATGTGTGAGGGGGAGCTGGGATTACAGCTAAAGGCTTGGAAACAAGCAGCAGTGCTCCGCTGGGATGTGGCTGCTGTGCCCCGGGGACCTCCCTGGGCTTGGGGCACTGAGCAAAAGCACGACTGAGTTTGTGAATGCAGTGGTTTTATCCCAGTGCTCCTGAGGGAGATGCTGGGCTCCTGGCCTTCACTGCTGTGGGCCTCACTGGAGCACAGACCCTGTGTTGGCATCTTGGGCAGGTCCGTGACTTGAAGGACTGGGGTGCTGTGAAGTTTGTGGGAAGGTCACATGAATGTGAGGAGTCAAGGGCACCAGGGAATGTTTTCCTGTGGGAAACAAGGAGCCCTGGCAGTGCTCCAGTACGGCCTTGTGTTCCAACAGTGGGAGCAGCATAGAAGTCAGCCTGCTGCTGAAGGTGATGGGGGCCACGCAGGGTGGGGCAGGAGGGGGCAGCTGCTGCGCTCGCTCCAGGGAAGAGCAAAAACAATGGGATGCTGTCGGGTGCCGCAGCCAGAGAGGTGCCCACAAGTGTCCAGGGCCTATGCCAGGCCAGCTGGACAGCAGGACGCTGCAGAGGTGTCTCACCTGGATCAGGGGCAGGCTTTGTGTCCGAGCCTTGTTGAGCTGGAGTTGCCTGGCACAAGGGAATTGAGGTGGGTTTGTGCACAGCACCAAGGAAATAAAATGTGTCTGTCTCCTTCTGCAGCCCACCGGGGCTGGGGCATGCCTGGTTTTGGGACTGGGGAGCAGGAAAGCTGCCTTGCAGCGAGGGAGGCTGAGTCCTGCCTCCATAGGACCGAGTCGGCGCTGTGGCTTGGCCGGCTCCGGGCAGCACAAGGAGGCCAGGAAGGGTTCTGGGCAGTTCTGGGAGAGCCACAGTGATGCTGTTAATCGGGTTCATTTTGAAAGGCAGAGCTCTCCCCCAAAGGCTGGCACGAGCTGGGGCTGTGCCAGTGTGGGGCGGTGCAGGACCTGCTCCTGCCCTGTGGCTTTTTGGGGAGCGGGAACCAGTGACAATGACACAGTTACCTTCCCAGAGCGATGCACAGCCATGGCTGCAGCACACCTGGGACAGCAAACTGCCCCAGCAGCACCTAAATCTCTCCTGAGGCCCAGCCCCCCTCCCTGCTCTGCCAGCCGGGCCCCTGCCAGCTGGCACAGGCTCCCTGTTCCCATCCCCGTGCCAACTCCTCTCCTTGTGTGCGTCCGTGATGGGAACGGGCTGTGATCCTCACGAGTGCCTGTGTGCTGGTGCTGCGAGCAGGGAAGGGGGAATGTGCCCTTAAATCTGGGTGGGAAGGAGCATGGGGAGGGGGAGAAGCCAGTGTAATTTTAACTGGAAAAGATGTGTAACATGCCATGGGCTGGAGTGAGCCCCAGAGCTGGGGATATCCCGCAGCAGCAGGGTGCTTTGCTGGAAGTGTGCTAGTGACACCCTGAGCCTGCTCAGCAGCCTGGCTTTGGAAAACTGAGCTGTGGGATGAGAAGGTCAGGGACTGGAAATACTCTAAGGATGGCAGGAAGGGCTGGAAGGGAAGGAAGACACACACCCTGCTGAGAAATGTGGTCTTGAGGGGGATTTTTTGAGCCACAGCAGGAAGCCAGAACACAAGAGAAGGCTGTCGTGGCGGACTGCTGCAGTAGGATGGCACCTTGGAAGGCACAGAGCAGGAAGGGCTCTGGGACAGGGGACATGGAGCAGCGTCCCAGCCAGGCACTCAGCCTGGCAGGGCAACAGCCCGGAGCAAGGAGCACCAGAGCTGGGGCTAAAGCTGGAACTGCTGCAGAGGCAATGAGTTCATGTTGGGTGACTCCCCTGGCTGCCCAGAGCCTTTCATGTCACCTTTCCAAGGGTCTGGCACAGAGCAGCTCCCTGGCAGCCTCTGGGTAAAACCAATCCAGGTCTCGGGTGAAAAGCACAACACCAGACTGGGAATCCAGGACAACTTTCTTTATTGCTACCAGAAGGCTTTCATCAGTACAATGGCTCTGGATACGATACCTTCCTCAGGGCTGTGGAGAGAGCTTACAGTCGGGACAGGGTGTTCTGAGAACAGGGTGTCACATGGAGGAGACGCGTTAAAAGGTCTGACTCTTGGTTAGAAGTTACATGAACACAAAACTCGAGGGTCAGGGGTGTTTTGTTTTGGTTCTGTGGCTGATAACCACAAGTTCCAAACCTCAGGCGTCCGCAGCCACCCCTGCACCTCACCCAGCAGTGCTGGGAAACGTGCAGGGAAAACCAGGCTCTGCACAATTAAAGGGTTACACTTGATGGAGAGAACCAAGCCTTGGTGAGAATCCACACTGAGTGCAACACAGCAAGAAAATAATAGTTTCAGTTCTAGTGATACAAAACCCAGTAACTGCTTTCTGTGCTGGGAAAGGCAAACTGGTGTAACTGGGAGAAGTCTCTGTGCAGGGCACAGAGCACCTTCACGCTCCTGTGGGAATTACTGAAGTGTGGAGCAGCTTGCAAGCATTGGTTTGGGTTTTTTTCCTGCCTAATCTTTTGTTTAAATCCAGTTTTTCAATATTATCACACTTAAACACCCAAGTATTAACAAAAGAGGTTTTCTGTTTAGAAGGGCAAAAGAAAGCTGTAGTGGAGGTGGGGCAGGACAGAACGTCATGCACGAGACCGGCTGAGAACTAAAAGAGGAGGAAGCAGAAAGGGAGCAAGGAGCAGGGGGGAATGGGATCAGAGAGGCATTAGTTGGCTGGGAAACCCGGGACAGCTCCGCAGGGCTGATGGGAGCTCTCGGATGTGGAGAATGGGTTACAACACACAGGAGCAGAGAAACAGCGGAACGGACAACACTAAAAAGGAACAGGTTTTTGCTACTTTTTTTGTTTGGTTTTTGGGTCTTTTTTTAGATTTTTATACTTTTTTGTGTTTTTAAGTGCTTAAATAGTGGAACTATAATTAGCCGCACAAGAAATAAAATTCAGAAAAGGGTTGGGATTCTTTTTTCCTGGTTTTCTTTTGGCTCCCTTCAGTTCAGCCTGACAAGGTACGGCCCCTTCTTGCCCCGCTGAGCACACGGGCTTGCCAGGTCCCGTGGCGGCACTCACAGCTACATGACAGACACCGGCTGCAGAGGCGGGCAAGGGGACACGCTGCCCTCCTGCCGCGAGACGTCGGCGCCGCAAACAGAGCCCACGTTCTCCAGGGCCACTGCCTCTGGAGCCAGGTCTTCGTTGTAGAGGCGCTTGATGCCGTCGTAGAAGTCGTCCACTTCCATCTCTTCCACCTTGCGCTTGGCGGAGCCTGGCTTGCAGCCGCTGGCGGGGGCGGGCAGGCGTGGGTAGAGCGCGGCTGTACCTGTGACGGGCGCTTCTGGCCGGCCGTTGTCCTTGGAGAAACCCGGCCCTGGGACAGAGGAGGGCTGGTGGTGGAACGCTCCTCTGTTACAGGTCACCAGGGTCTGCTGGAGGGGACTGTAGACATATACAGAGTTGGGCAGCAGAGAAGGCTGCAGAGTGGAAAGGTGATGTGCCACGAGCTCCCGGCAGTGGATCAGCTGCGAGCTGTCCATCTGGAGTGGGAAGACAAGCAGAGGTACCGCTGTTGTGGGATCACTGGCGGGGTGAGGAGAGGGCACGGGCTCCCAACACCCCGGCCACCTGCGTGCCTCACTTGCCAACGACATGCTGGACGCAGGACCCCTACCACGGTGACTTCCTAAGATACGCCCCCTGCTCCTTCCTGCACCTCGTGGGAAATGGGGGGGGAAGGAGGTAGAACTTTGAGGTATTAAAGGATTTCACTGCCTGTTTTTAGCAGCTGGAGTGTGTTCCCAGTACCTGCGAGGTTCCCTCTGTGCTGGAATGAATGGCAGAGCCGCTAACAAGTTGAATTTTTCCCTGGTGTGTTTTCTCCCTCATGCAGCAAGGGCCTGTGTAGATCACGGCACACGGCTCCTCCCCCTGTCACCCAGTGGATGTGGTCAGGACTGAGACCTGGCAGCACTGTCCCTACTGCTGTCCCTCCGGGCTGAGACCCAGCCATCCCCCCCACAAGCTGGAACAGCAGGCAGCCAGCGGCAGCAAGGGATCCCAAAGCCCCAGCTGGCCCGGATCGCTGGAGCACCGGCCACGATGCGGCCCCGGTCCCTCCCCGCTCCGTGTGCCTTGCCCTCCTCACCTGTGCCTTCTGGAGCAGCTCGATGATGAGAGCCAGCCAGTCGGGCAGCAGCTTCTCCAGCTCCAGGCTGACGATGGCCAGCGCCAGCATGGAGCCCTTGAACTGCAGCAGCTGGAAACAGGCCATGCAGTGCAGCAGCTGCTTGGTGAGCGCCGCCACGTGCTGCGAGGGGCTCGGCGTGGGCAGCAGGGCCGGGAGCTGCGGCCTGCTGGACACCGCCACGGCGTGGAACTGCGGGACACAAGCACAGGAGGCAGCTGGTGGCGCCGGCCAGGCCACGGCGCACCTTCGTAACAGCTGGGACACACGAGGATCCTCCAGCCTAACCGTGGAGGCAACTTCTGCCCCATGGGGAAAAACCCGCCATGTTGAACCCACCAAAGCTTGGTGCAGCCTTTCCGGTGGGACCTGCCCTAGGCTCTAGGGCTCTGCAAAAAGCCTTCCCATCCAGCTGTCTCTCTCCAGCGCACATGTGGTGTTCAGGGGTCCTAGACAAACTCCTCAGGCAAGGAGCAAAGATAAAATTCCACTGAACCTCAGGACACCTCCCTTGGTCTCCTCTCATGCATGGATCTGGCTCTTGGCCATGCAGGTCTGCAGCAGGCATGGGTCCACACTCACAGCCCAGCCTTGGGGCTTTCTCCATGGCTGCACTCCTTGTTTCCCTGCTGCCTGGTGTTTAGCTTTGAGGAAAACCACTGGCAGTGAAGAGTTAGGGGCACGATTTTCAGGAGCTGTGAGTCTGTGGCTTAACACACCCCAGACCAGGCCAAAAGGTCAGACGGCAGACCTGTGTTTTGGATATTACACTCCAAGAGTGACAGGTCTCCTCTGAAATTCTCTGGCAACACATTTTCTTTCAGAAGCTACAGGTACAGAGGAATTACAAATATATTCCAAAGTTTTTGCTCCCCTACAGGTAGAATTTTTCTCTAGGTGCTTCTTGACACATTATTTGCACTGACAGACACCAAAAAGAACATCAGTAGCCCCTTACTTACAATATGAAGGAAATCCAGTGGTGTTGCCATGTGAAGATCCCAGTTCAGTTTATCCAGGATGATCTTCTCCATTCTGCGAATTTCAGCTGGAGAACAACCACAAAAGCTATCCCGAGCCAACACCTTCAGTACTGGAATCCTCTGCAAAAGCCAAGGTAAAAAACAAAACGACAAAAATCATTACAGAAATCCCACCAAATGCTTCATTCCTGTCCTGGCAAGTGTCAGCCACCACAAGCAAGCAAAGGTAGGGTTGGAAGGGCAGATATTCCAACAATGCTGAGGTAGGAAGAACAGTTACCTCATCTTCCTCAATGGTCTTTGCAGCGAGGAAGAAGCAGCTGATTGCAATACAGTTCAGGTACTTCGGACGGGCCTGCGGGACAGGAGAGCAGAGAGGGTTCTGTGTCAGTGTGATGTCGCAATGATGTCCTGACCCTGCTCTTGGGGCATCCCGAGCCCCAGGGTCTCATTCTGCATGTGCAGGCTGACCTCTGACTACGCCCTGGCAGTGGCAAGCTGTGCCAAGCACAAATCCCCGCTCCGTGACGTCAGGCAGGGCAGGGATCTGCCAGCCCCGTGATCGCAGTGGGCAGCGTTGGACTGGAAGGAGCTTGGGTTTAGGCACTGCAGCAGAACTGGGAAAGAGAAAATCCTAAGGGGAGCTCGTTCCCTCTCAGAAAAGCCACTTCACCTGCTGCAGCAGAGCTCTGTTCTGAGTGCCGCTGCGGCTCTGACGCAGAATGGGAAGGGAAATGGGAATTGGAAAAGACTGTCTTTGCCTGGGGAACTGTAACTCAGAAAAAGTTTTTAAAAATCCTTGTGAAATTACCACTTGTAATCTCACACTACAGTTCCCCAAAATGTGGCCCAGGGATTAGTGGGGGAGAGCTGGTCCCTTCCACAGGGAGAGGGTTTTCAGGCAAGGTAAAATTTGGAGGGGAAAGGGGGATTTTTCGTGAGCTTTGTACACGTGACCACCCTGACAAGGGGCTTCACTTCCACTGTCTGTGTAACAAGCACTGGCCACGGCTGCCTCCTCCAGCACGGCCGGGGCTGGGAAAGGCAGAGACTGTTCCTAAACCCTGGCACAGCTGCGAGCCGTGAGCAGCTCCTGGCAGCTGGGCCTCCTGCCCGCAGTCGGAGATGCTGAAGGCAAAGGGAAGTGAAAATCCTGCGCCGAACCTGAATTCCACTCGCAGCCTGCACTTGTGCGTTCAGGTGTCTGAGGGAATGAATTCCCTTACGGCAGGACTGGGACTGGGCCCTGCTGAGTGCTCTGCAGTGAGATACACCAACACTGCTGGCTCTGGGTAACAGCAATCCCAAAGTCTGCTCTTGGGGAAGGGACTGGTGGTGTTCATAATAAAATCCCACAGAGAAGCCCCTGGTGAAAAAACAGGATTTCAGCTGCATCAGAGGAATGAGCTTTATGAGAGAGGAAAACTGGGGAGGGAGCACAAAGCCCCAGTGCTCACCCGGGCAAAGCCCCTTTCCCCCTTCCCGCTCACTGCCTAAAGTGTGCAGTGGGCTCTGGACTCGTATTCCCGTGCTTTCAGTACAGACTCCCTGGCTGTTCCAACTTGCTGAAAGAAAACCTGCACTTGAGGGCACTGGCTGCTGAGGGATCTAAATCTTTGCCGTCTCAGCATTTCAGTAAATCAGCTGCTTTGGGTTCTTAATAACTTCCATGGCTTGCATGAAAACATGATCAATATTTATTAATATTTAAGGGGGGAGTTAATGAATGATGTCACTTGTGTTCTACCAAACTCTCTCACATGGGAAAGCAAGGGCACAGGCTGGGAATGCATCCTCCAGTTCCCATTTCCTAAGGGATATTGCTTCTCCAACACGGTGGTGGTGGGGTGAGACACATGCAGATGAGAGCACGGATTGCTGAGGACGGAATGTAACTGAGCAAATGTGTTTAGAGATGAACTTCCGAAGCCTGACTTCACAGCTCCAGGCCAGGCATTCCACGTTGGAGCACAGTTTGTTTGGTTACTTGGCAGGTGCAAAGCATGGCCCAGCTAACGGGGCGAGAGGGGCAGCAGGTCCCACTTGCAGGGAGCCCAAATGTTTTTCCCCCTTTTTAAAGCACCCTCTATAGAGGAACAGCCTTAAACCCAAAGGGGCTCATCTATTCCGGTTGGGTTCAGCAGAGCAGGAGGGCACAGCTGTCGCATGGACAGCCTCCACCTGTGTCTGCTTCCCTTTCTCCTTCCCACCTCTTGGACATCAGTCCAAAATGGAGTCCATCGGCCTGTAGAGCAGCTTGATAGCGAACTACTCCCCCAAAAGTCGTTGCCTGTATCTCAATCTTCTTCACCCATTTTTTTTTCCCATTTCCCCGCACCAGTCCCCTTGCCAAGCCCAAACCTCTCCTCAGTTCTTTTTCCAGCTGGTTTCTTGCTAGCAGGAAAAAATTGCCCCAGCAATTTGGGGTGGCACAAATGGGAGGAATGCAGCCGTGGAGGTGAGCAGGGCCCTTCCCTGGTGCTGGTGTCCCAGGGCTGGGCTGGGGCTGTAGCCGGGGCTCGTGGGCACTGCGTTTGCCTTCCCGAGTCAGCCCAGGCTCAGACAGAGACTGGTCTCTGGATGCCCAAACCCCTCCGGATCAGGCTCCAGAGCAGAGCAGGTGCTGCTCTCACACGTGTGAGCAGGGCAGGAGCGAGTGCCGGGGAAAGGAAGCGCTTCCGTCCGGCCTGCACACACCGCTCGGGCTGCGCACAGCAGCAGTGCGGCAGGGCCAGGAATCTGTTCCCGTCTGTGGAGCTGCAAATATTTACCTTTACTGCTGCTAAAAACCTGTCCAAGAGGCTGATGGCCAGGGCGAGCGTTTCTGGGTAAAGGTGGAACTGGTACTTGAGCTTGGCCAGCCACTGGATGACCTCATCCCTCTGCCTTGGAGAAATGGCTACGTCCTGAGGGAGAGAAAAACAGACTATTCTTACACACAGGCTGAGAAAGTCCCAAAGGACCAAACGTTTTACCTCCGCAGGAGTCACTCAGCACGGAAACAAAACCTCCTTTGGAAAGGGGGAGCCTGGAGCCGGCCCCAATCACCACTTTGTCCCTGCAGCTACTTATCCCATCCCAAAAACCTGCCCTGGAAAAGACAACTTTCCTTACAGCAATCCCAAACCTCACTCCAGTGTCACTGTACAGTGAGGAAAAGAGGACGGGTGACTTGTAGTTTGTCAAGCACTGGCAGGCTCAGCTCCAGAGTAGTTCCCAGAAAGTTATTATTTATTTAGTTATTGGTTTTTATTATATTTTTAACCTCCTCAGAACCATGTGGATGCACAGAAATTCCCAGCTGGAACAAAACCCCCCTTGCCAGCAGCAGAGTGGAGGGACCCTGCTGGGGTTTTGTGAGGACAGGTTAGTTTTTTCCTTCAGATTATGGGGATTTTTTTAGCTCAGTACCTGTTAAAATAAAGAAAATTGCAAACAGCTGACACGAAGCTCTCAGTGGCTCAGTTAACTGGGAACAGGGGTGCAGCAGCTACAGCTTCCCCTGCAGTCTGGGTTTGGTGGTTGGTTTAGGTGTTTGGCCCGTGTCTCCCCCATCGATCTGTTTGGACAACGGCTACATTTCAACCACATGCACAGCTCAGTCATTGACATAAAATCCTTCCCTGTGACCCAGTTCAGAAGTACCTCCAGCTTTTCTGGAGCCTTTCACATCAATCAAGGAACTGTCTGGTCTGGCTGCAACGGGGATTTTTGGGGATGATCAGCAGGGATGTGTCCAGAAGCATGAAAAGCTGGGCTGTAACTGCCCCCAGCAACACCATGAGGGCAAAGCAGCAGGAGTTTAGAATAAAACCACCCCAAAACTGATACAAAATAAATACTGCATCCACCCCTGAAACACATAGGTGTACCTTCCACAGACAGTAACAGGGCCCGTGTTCTGCCCTGAGCCCCAGCAGTGCCCCAGTGTCACCGGCACTGTCTGCTGCCAATGGGCCTCTGCTCTCAGCTGCTGCTCACCTACTGCCTGGCTCTCAATTAAAAAGTAGCTGCTCTTTTCTCCACTCCAAGAAACACCGGTTCTTTCTAAAATCATCATGCAACTCCAGGGTGAAATGTGAGCCCCCCTGGGAGAAGGACGGCTGAGGAGCACAATGAACACACCACACACCAGGAGAGGTTATTGAACGCTCTGCTCAAGGTGTTCCGGACAGCGGGAGGGGACCTGAGCTGTACCCGGGGGGGGGGGAAAGAAAGAGGAATGCTCGAGGAGGGGGCGGAAATGGCACGTGTGGTGTTCCTGCTGGGGAGGGAAGGCTCTGCCTCAGCAGCATGGGGGGGATTTCAACACCACCATCCCCCCCAAGCCCTTCCATTCCTGGCACATCCCATTCCTGCTCAATCCCACCAAAACGGGCAGCAGCTTCCACAGCTCCCAGTGGTGTCTGTCCTGGCTGGGTGCCGTTTCCCTGTGCCTGCCAAGGCAAAAGGTGAGGCCTTCTCCTAAAAACAGCACAGCTGGGAAGGGTAAGACTGTCTCTCTGAGCTGCCTCTCCTCCCCAGCCCTCCCGAGACCTGTCCTTGGACGTTCCCGCCCTTCGTGGGCAGCCAAAAGGCACCGTTTCAGACTCGGGGTGAGCTTTACCAGCAGGCTGGAACACAGGGAGCAGCAGCTGCACACACAGTGCCTGCAGGGCCTGTCCTTGCCCTGTGAAGGAAAAGGGTGTTTGACCCAAACCCACAGCGCAGATGGGACATGAAATTAAACCAACCCCAGCCCCACAGTGCCTGCGGGAGGAAGGAGCAACTGCAAAACACCCTCAAGCTCAGTGCCTGTGCAGTACAGGGAAGGCTCCAAAATAAAACTGGCTCCTTAAGAACTACCTGGGGAAGCAAAGGAAAGGAGGGGAGTCTCCAGCTCTTTTTGGCACCCTACAAAAAGGGTGTCTACTCCAGACCCTAGCTGCAAATAAAGGAGCAGGAGGATGGGGGCAGAATCCCCTCACACAGATAGACAGCTGAGTTTAAACACCAGGAAAGGTTGTTACAGCCTGGTTTAGGAGAGAGGCAGCAGGAGTGAGAACTGGTCCCCCCGCCCCCACAAATCCTGCTGCTGCTCCACGCAGGGCAAAGAGCTTCCCACACAAATACCACGCTTTATCCCTCTCCCTCAGAGGTGTCCTTGTGTCACCCTCAGAACACAAATAACAAAATGCAGCACAGTAAAATTAATTAAGCAGCAAGGTCACTGATCCTTAGTTAATTGAAACTAAAAGCAAAACTGAGACACTCTGGTGGCTGAAAGTGAGAAAGTCCCTTTGGGTGGGAAGCGAAGGTTCCTCCTTGGGGCAGAGGTACTTTCCGTCTATCACCCCTGCTCGAGGCAGGAAAACCAGAGGCCCTGACTTGGGTGCTCCGGAGGGCAAGCACAGAGCAAATCATCTCTAGGGATGCTGATCTCTCTCATACCTTGAGACTTTTGGAATATGCAGGCTAAAATAAATACTATCTGTGAACTCAAACATGACTCTACTTTATTGCTGCCTAATCCACAGAACACACCTCAGCTGATAATCTTTTCCTTAATGTCTGCTGTCCCAGACAGGTGTTCTGCTCTTTCCCCCTATCTGTTGCTGCCTGGGCCCTGTGGGCTCCGAGCCGGTGACCTTTACTAGGACTGGCAATAAACTGAGCTCTCCGGATTCCTCAAGAGGAACAGAGAACAAGTGGGGAGACAGAGTGAGCCAGGACAGGAAAGAAAGGAGACATGACACAAGTGACACTCTCTTTCTATAAAAATAAACTCAAACCTCTTGGCTCACGTCCCTGTCAGCCACAGTTACTTGGTAAGGTGCAAAAATCAACCTTTGACCAGTCTTTACGGCTCCATTTCTCAAGCCTTAATCCCAAGAAAACTTCTGAATGTCACCTGCATCTCATATAACCCATGGGGGTGGGGGGGACCCAGAGGGGAAAAAAATCCATTCAGAAGCAGGAGGAGGTTCCAGACTCAGCCCACCTGTTTTATCAGGCTGAAAAGCCTTTGTGAGATCTGGCTTTGGTATGCTGCACATACCCAGAACACTGGCCTGCTTTTCAAGGAGGGAAATGGGAGTTTTTAGACAAAAAGTACAAACAAAACAGGAGAATCGCGTGCGTTAAATCACCGGAACAAAGCCCCCAACACAATCTGCACCCCATCCTAAAAATGCAAAGTCTTCCTGCTTCCGTAACTATGGGTTTCTTTCTTCCTGTCAAAGGCCTCAACTGACACATATTTAGAAACTGAGTTTGTTCTGGTTTTAAACACCAGAACCAAAAATGTCTCCTGAAGAGTCAAAACAGAAAGTTTACTCCCCAAAAATACCTCCCGAGTGTCTCCAATCAGATCACTGGGTTTCTGCAGACGCACTCAACGCTGTCACTGGCAAAGCAGGTGAGTTCATTAAAGCTCCGTGCAGCCGGTCCACCCTTGGAGAAGGGAACGGAAAGTTCCACGCGCTTCGGGGTGCCAGATCTGATCTGCAGAAGGATGCAGATCTCCCGACTGCCATTGGAAATAAACAACAGTGTCGTGCAAGGGAGGTTTTAGGCTGCTGCAGCTGCTTTCAGAAGAAGGCAGTGGATGTTAGGGAATCTGATGTTATCTTCTCCCAGATATTACAGAAAATAGGACAATTCACACTGAATGTCCGTGCCTGCGCCATCGCCAAAGTGAACGCTGGGCGAACGTGGGACAGTTGGACAAGCTGGGTGTCATGAACCGTAGAAACAGAGGGAAATGTGTGATTACAGACAGGAGTGTTCTCAGCTGCTCCGTAGCCTCCCAAGTCTGGATTTCCCCCGAGCAGGCAGCTGTGTTTATGCTCTCCTCTCCATCTGACCTTCCTACATCTCACACTCACACACACGCAGCTTCCACTCCCAGTTAGTGACTCCTTACTGCTAGAAAACATTTAGTAGCGCAGCACTGATAACGTCAGTGTGTGAGCTGGCATGGGGGAAAACAGAAAGAGAAAGGTTACACCAAAACAAGCATTTTGGGGGTGGAAATTCTAGGAGCAAGGACAAGCACAGAGGAGGGATTGCTGGGAAGTCCGCCTGAGGCAGGTGGTGGTTTCTGAGCCGCCAGAACCAACTTCACCAAGGCAGAAAGGCAAGTGCCTCATCCCTGTGAAATCTTCACCCATGAATCTGGTTTGGTTACACTCGAGTTCCTACCCTATCTTGTTATCCTGCAATCTTATCTCCCTACATTATCATCACTGCAGGAGTACTGCCAGCAGGGAATGACACGCTGCTTTACCATAAGCCAGAGTCTTAAGCTGTACGTGCCTCAAGACAGCCACAGCTACAACACGCTCCACACCTCTGACAACCAGATCACTCCTTTGGAAACTGAAATGTGGATTAGCAAAACTAATACTGAGGCCTCTAAAAATGTATTTGCTCCCGCCCAGCAGCAGCAGCTTCTTGTTTGCCAGACAGAGAAAACAAACTCAACAGGGATTAGCTCTGACAACAGCTGACTTACCTGTGTGACATTTCATGTGGTGCAACAACAGCAAGCCTGGATCCGAGCCCTCAGTGTGGTTATTTCAGCTCAACCCGGCAACAAAGGGCCAGAAACTCTGTGACAACGTCCTCACGTTTCACATTTTGTGTCACACAGCACTTTGTGGAGTGCACAGGTGTTTGTGAGTGCTCAGATGAGACAGAGCCTCCTCCCAAAGAGCACAAACCCACTTCAGGCTGCGTGAGGCCACGAGTAGCCTGGTCCAACCTCCCTGCGGCACAAGCCAAGAGGGGGCTTGGACTACAGAGCCGCTGTGGGCTCTTCCACCCTGAATCTTCCTCCAGTCCTGTGAGAACATTCCTCACTGGAACAGGCCACTGCCTGGCTCTGCTTCCCTTGACTCGAGCTTGCACCCTGCTCCATAAATAGTCCTGCTGGAGTCAGTGGGGTTCTTCCTGGAGTAGGCATCAGATCAGTGCTGGCATTAGTTAACTACTCCAAGAAAATGAAGCTGCTTTTAAGAACTGTTGCAGGGTTGGTGCCCAGCAGAAACAGGCGCTAATAATCCACACAATTTGTAAAATTAATTTAATCAAGACAATGTATGTATGTTTGTGCTTTCACAAGCCCAGCAGAGCTCTAACCCCGTGTGCTGTGCAGTGTGTTCTGCACCCCCGGGGGCAGGTGTGTCCCTCAGATAAAGAGGGAATCACTTCCTTCAGAGGCCCATTCCCCAGCTCTCAGGAAATGTAAGTGCTCCTGAACACCTCCAGTTGTTCCCATACTGACCCCCCAGGACAGTCTCCTGCCTCCGCTAGGACGGACAATGCGAAAGACAGACATTACCTGATTGGGCTGAATTTTCGGCACATGTGCTTTCCACATTTGAGCTTCCCTAGAGATTGCCATCTCCAGAAGGAGAGACAACCTCTGGCTCTCCAGGGGTCCTGAAAACTTCATGGTAACCCTTGGATCCACCTGCCACCCAGCTGGATACAGCTACCTGCAAAACCAAACATAGCTTGGTGAAACGCTGAGCTGTGCCTGTCCAGGCAAAAGGCAGTGCAGAGGGGACTAAAGCTGCAGGAAATGGAACTGTTCCCCCAGCCCTGGCGCAGCCTCACTGGGCAGTAACAGCCTGTCCAAAAACTTGTCCATTACAAATGGAAAACAAAGCAAAGTTTTTATTTCTTTAAAGACAACGGATCCCACCACCTGCTCTCACATGGAGAAGATGATCTGATTGATAGAAAAGGTTATTTAGGTAATTCTAAGACTGCCTACCATGACTCTGGCTGCAGATTTTTGATAGTATTAAATCACTTAAGCAAAACAATTCAGCCCTGAAGGTAAATCCATGGGAAAGTTATTGAAACTTCCTATTCTTTGCATGAGGTCTTGTGCAGTCCCCCAAAGGTGGACATTGGCCAAACACTAACCAGGCATCTCCTTGTGAATACAACAGTCCAGGCTGTATTTAAGGAAATAAACAAGGTGCTGACTCCAAGAAAATAAACAGAATTCACAGGGAAAACAACCCATTATTATAAATAGTAACAAAAGCAGCTCTGAGCAAATGAAAATTCAGGATGCTTTCCCAGAGCTAAAGGAAATCTTAATGATCAAGACTGATAGAGAACAAATATTATTCTTTATTCACACAACCTGCACCAGGTATAAAACCACACTCCAGTCCCACTTAGAGCCCAGAATGTTTTAAGTGGCAAATAAACGTCAGGGCTCTCTGTCCTGAACAGGAACCCCTTCTGTATTAGTTTTTTATAAAACAAGTGCTGCTCCGTGAAAAAGAGACAGCCTGTACTGGCTTGCATTATCCCTATACAAGATTTCCAGATGTCACTGAATAGACTGAACGCCTTGGAACCAGGAGTCCCAAACAGGACTCCTAAAGCTCTGTTGGTGTGTCTCTTCCCAGCAGCCCCCAAATGGCCACTGAGGGCTGAAAAATCCCTATTAAAAGTTCCTCACTTGCCCAGAGAGAGACTCCGCCTGGGGAAATGAAACTCCAGAACCTCCAACCACAGCTTATTTACATGCATTTACTTGATTTTGCATTTCTTTTTTAAACCTGGGGCTGATCCTGAGGACACCAACTGTAAATGGGGCTGAACGGGAAACAGGCATGCACATTCACAGCCTCCCCTCCAGCTTCTTCCCTCGGGGGCTTCATTAGCATCTCATGATCCTCCCATCAGATGCCACAGTTTTCCCTGTGGCTGGACTGGTTCCCAAAGGCTGGATCCCTCCCTGTCTCAGACCACAGCTGAAGAAGATGGCAAAGGTGGCCCGAGCACTGCAGCAGGTGGAATGTGGCAGGGGTAGGACCAGACCCACGGCAGAGGCCGAAGCTGGGACCAGTGCTGAGAGCTGGGGCACCGGGAGCAGCTCACTCCACGCTCGACAGGAAAAAAGCAGGAGCTATATTTAGCCCAACCATGTCTCCTAATGTGAAATATTGATGGTCCTTCCTTGGTTTTGCAGGAAAGAGAGAGTAATTAGCCAACCCCAAATCAATGCAGACAACACAGGGAAAAATTTCAGGCTGTTTTCTTCTGTTGTGACTGATAAACATTCCCACCATGTTTACAACACAAATGGGTTTCACAGGCCTCTGGAACCAGAAAAAGAGCTTTTAGTTACCCCGATCCCCTCTGAGGTTGTCCCTGTGCTGCCTGGGCTGCTCAGTGGCCCCAGAGAGAGCTCGGGGTGTCCCTGGAGCCCCCTGACATACCCAGGGCCCTGCAAGGGGCATTTTTAGTGAGCACTGCTGCCAACTCCTCTCCAGTTGCCAAGGGCAAAGGAGAGGGGAAAATAACCTTTCCTTCGTACACTAGGGACAAAATTCAATTGAGGGCTGAGGCACAATAACCTTTATAAGGGAAAAAAGAAGAGGAGTGACGCGCTTGAAAGTTTCCCTTGGAGCAACAGTGCTGCACAGTTTTCCAGCACAGAGAGCACAGCCAGGCGACTGGCCAAGCACCCCGGGGCTGAATCCAGTTTGCATCTACATTTACATAGCTCTCCATCAGATAAATGCGTGCCATTCGAAAAAAATGCCAGCAGGACTGTGTGCAGGCTTCCCAAAATGCAAGGGAGCCGGGGCAGAGCGGGCTCTAAGAGGATGAAGAGCAGGAGGGCTGTCACAGCTTCCCAAAATCCAGCACAGGGAGGTCCACGGACTCTTCTCCGTTCCCAGCTCAGGTTGATAATACCTGAGCAGCCCAGAGAAGTGACCCCAGCACTACGGGTCCCTGTCGGTGTGGCAGCACCTCTCAGACAACAGCAGGGCCAGCAGGAGGGCTAAGCCTGCCCCCAGGCCAAACATTTGCTCCAGCCAAAAACTTCCCGTGCTTTTCTGCAACCGAGCCCGAGTCACCCACGGCTGGAGGAACTGCCCAAGCCAGGATAGTCACCATGAGCTAACTCACCCCAGCTTTCTGCTTCTTTCCCTGATTTAAAATTAAACTTTAGCTCCAGGGTGCTGGCTTTTTGGGTTTGGGGGCTTTTTTCCTGTGGTTACTTTGGGAGTTTTTCAACCACTGTTCAAACAGTTCCTAAAGTTCCTAATCTTCACTGGAAGGTCAACTGGCTGCACTGAAACCTCTTAAAGAACAGATGGGGCGTTAATAAAGGAGAAGCGAGCCCAGTCAAAGGCACTGGCTTTGACATCTCCTGTGAGGAGCTGCAAGTCAGATCTCGCTCTGAAAGTAGAGAGTGAAAACCTTGGTGCAAGGTTTTCACTTGTGAGAGGCATTAAAGATCACCTGCTTATCCACGGTAAATACCCCGAGCTGATCCATAAAATAAAGATCTCTCATCTCGTAAAGATCTCTCTTTGGTCTAAGCTTATAGCTACTTTGACTCAAAGAAACACTTTCCAGTTTCCCTGGAGAGATTTTAGGCTGTGAAGTGCTGCAGGCTACAGTTTCCAAAAGCAGTTTCTGCAGGAATTGGGGCAGACGGCTCCCTGGCCAGAAACACTTCAGGGTTTGGGGGGTGCATTCGTGTAGGATGCAAAATAGAGGAGTTGGTTTTTTCCCAAGCTTTGTAATCACTTGCAGTGACTATAAAAAGTGCCTCCTGCACACAAAAGACGCTGTTCCAGGAACGTACTACCCACTAGCAGGACAAGCTCCTAACACAGCTCCTGATTTTCCTGCCTCCAGTTGCAGTTTAACTGTCCTGATACAACTGCACTACAAACAGGATCACTGAAATAATTCAGGGCAGTAACAAAAACCTCTTTGGTTTTGATGTGACTTGTTTTGTTTACTATGGGGGGTTTGTTTGTTGGCTTTTTAAACACAGCTCATTTTGTAAACAATTAACATGATTTCTAGGACTAGAGACAGCCCAAATCCCATTATCTTTGTTTTGCACATCAATCCAGGTGGGTATTCCAAACAAGGGGGGCAATTCAAGTAGAGCTGAACCACCACACCGATTTCTGCAGACCTCGTTAAGTATTTTCAGGGACCAGCAGCCAGATCTGCTTCAGCTTTAGCAAGCAATAATAAAACCTTACAGATGACCTGCAAACAGATTTTTCTGGGCAGTGGGGGGAAGGCGAAGCAGAAGGAAGAGAGGAGGAGACTGAATTCCTCGGAGCTCCAGCCAGCCATCTGTGATTTCAAAGGATCCAAGCCTACTGCTAGCAGAAATGTCTAACTGCAAGTTGTGATTAGAAATTTCAAAGCTGTGGGCGGGGGCTGGGATGGATGTTAATTTTAGTACCTGGGGCTTTCTCTCAGTTTAACTCTTTCCTCACCTCCCAGCAGAGAAGCAGTCTGGAACTCTGTGCTGGGCAGAGCCTGATGTGACAGCAATAAATGAGCAGATGACCAGTGTGGGTTCCAATCAACTGGTTTGGGTTGTACAAAACAAATGGCCAATGGAAATAGCTTGACGGTATTATTGTGAGACAATAAAAAATTTTCAAGCTCAATGGCTGGGAAAAGTATGTTTGGAAATATAATTTGAAATGTTAACACCTAAGTAAGCAAGTCTGTTTGAAGCAGGTACAAATACAAGAAGAATACAAAGTAGGTAAGAATTTTTTACAAAGTAGAGTAAGAATTTTCCCCAGGAAAAGCGCTGTCAGTGTCAGACCTAAGGGGCTGCGGGTGATCTCACACCTTTAACCAGCAGCGCATCTGAGCCGTGGCTAAGCCCGAATTCGGAAAGAGGCAGTTTTCTGGAGGCTGGGAGAGGAAGAAGGCCCTTGCCACTTGTCTGTGTGACTCACCCCGAGCTGCCTCCCACAACCTGCCACAAAGGCAAGTCCGTGAGGTATTTTGGCAGCATCGTTCAGGCGGGCTCATGTACATCACACGCTCGCCACTTCTTTTCCTCCAACCGGATTTTTCCTGGGAGTGCAAATAAAGCTGACCTCATTTTGGTGCCGGTTTTCCAAACACATGAATTTTTCCAAATATTTTAGAGGAACCTGCCAGCTAAAACCGTGGGTTGAAAAGGGAATGCAGAGCAGTGTTTTGATGGGAGGGAAGGGAGGAGTTTTTATGTCTGTTTTGAAACAGAAATCCCAGGATCTATTTAACAGCTAGGAAGGAGGAGCCCTCTGGGACAAAGAGCTGCTCCATAAACTGGACCAGGTCTAAGAGATCTCCACTATCCTTCATTCCCCCAGCCTTGTGACTGACATCAGGGGTTTGCTGTTTACAGGAAGCTTAAATTATATTTTCCCAAGCAGGGATTTTTAAAAAACAAGGTGGAAGATGAACTTCTGACTGAACTTTCAGACAATGTCACCATTCTTCCCTCCTGGTGAAATGGGCATGCTTCCAGACCCATGCCCACCCCACTCCCTGTTCTAGTAGCTCTGGTAGGAAATGCCAGAGGAGGAGGAGGAGGAGATTGTTTGCATTTCCTTTTTGTCCGGCAACTGCCAAGATGAGTCCATTCAGGCAGCCTTTGGCCAAAAAGGCCTTTGGTCAGTAACAGCTTAAATATTCCATGCCACAGCTTCCGAGTGGTGCGAACAGGCCGTTTTAATCACTGCTCCTTTCCCTGCTGGGGCAGCAACAGACCAAGCAAACTGTGGATAAAAGGGAAATTCAGGATTCAGCCCTGGGAGAACAGCTCCAGCTGCAGAACGTATGTGCTGATTCAAAGAGGACATGAAAGTCTATATATTTTCATGAGTTCTGCTCCGAGATTTTGGTTTATTTGGACCTAAAAATCAAGAGGATGTAAATTCCTCACAACATTTATAAAAATCAGCCACAGGATGGATTTCAGTAGGAATGGGCTCTGCTATTGTTTGGCAGCAGATCCCAAGGCTCAGGAACAGGTCAGCAATGTGAGCCTTTATTGTGTGCACTGGGATGTCACGTCAAGGACAGTCAGCCCTCGCCTGGGACAATCACAGTGGTCACGTGATGAAAAGATGGTGCCATCTTCTTGTTCACAACTGAAGCACCAGACAGAACAAAGCAGAGAAACGAGAGTTTGCTGAAACAACCCCCACTATTTTTATGCTTTTTCCAATGTAAATGACAGATAAATCCAAGACAGCAACGGCTGAGCCCTGGACAAATTCCCTGTACACCACTGGCAAAGGAATGAGCAGCTCCCAGAGGCAACTGACCGAGGTTTGCACGGCAGCCTCTGGGTTCCGCTTTGGGACTCTCTGGATCTTTTGGGGACAAGGTCCAGGACTACTGAGGAACACCTGTGAAGCTCTGAGGAACTTGAGGGTGCTGCTGTTGCTGAGCCACCAAGGCAGGGGGCTGAGGGAACCACAGCAGCTTCGAAGGAGCATCACCAGCTGCCCCCGACTTAGGGAGAGCCAAGCACCCACTCAGCAGCACCTGGGCAAAGTCTATATAAGAGGCAGCTGAGGCAGCACCTTCTGCCACAACTGGTGTGGAACTGAGTTGCTGTGAAGGGGGACTCCGGCAGCCCTGCTCCAGTATAACCAGCCTCAAGCACGGTGGTGGCACACCATGGGGCCATTTCCCCTGCAGGGACTGCCCAGGGCCTTGGTCCTGCAGAGGGTTTGGTTGTCTTGGAGGAGCTGTAGTGCCGAGTGAAGGAGTTTTAGGAGGAAGTGAGCAGGCAGGACAACATCAGAGTTTTATGGCAGACGGACGGGATTTTCTCTGGGACTCGTCAGCTTGGAGAGCCTCAGCCCCATCTGCAACGGGGAAGCAGGCAGTGCCCACCTCCACCATCAAGGTAAGTGAAGTGTGTGGGGAGAAAGGGAAGGGTGGAAGCAGGTGATTCCCAGCACTAAAAGGAAAGCTTCTGCCCCACCTCAAGGTTTCTAACTACAAAATAGGTTTGAAGGATGTGGGATGAGACAACAGGAAGGCATCAAAAAAATAACAACAAATGATGCCTAAGTGGGGTCCCTTTCAGCATTTGCATGTAAGCATGGACACATCTACGAGGCTCCGTTATGGAGAAATCCCCCACACCCTTTCTGGCAGGTAAGCACGTTGGGGTGCTTCCCTGAGGTGTGTGTATGCTCATGAACACAGTGTGGGGAGGTAGCGTGGAGAGGTGTGTGCAGGTGAAAGAAGACAGAAACGTGGTGGGATGGCTCCCATGACCTGGGAGTGCTGCAGTAGAGGGATACAGGCTCTATTGCAAAGAGGAGATGCTGGTGCCTTGATCCCCGTGGGGGACTCCCAATGACTGTGACGTGTGCAGGCAGAACGACGTGGCAGAGCATAAGGAAGCCAGGAGGATCCCGGACAGAGAGGTTCCACTGGACCTCACACCCTCCTGCAAGGAGGGGCTCGTTGGGACGTGTGAGCATCAGAGGCTGCCTTGGCTGTGGTGACCACGGGCTAGCAGAGGCAGCTGGTGATGAGGTTAGAGAAAAGCCAAATTGCCTCTCGCAAGCTGTGGGAGAGACTAAAGAGGCTTGAGTACTTGGGTAGCAAGAGGAAGGCCAAGGACAATCTGGGCAGACTCCTGGCTGGAAGTAGGGTCTGGATAAGTAGACAGTGAGGTGGACTGAAAAGTGGCTGAATGACTGTGTCCAGAGGGTGGTAATCAGTGACATTTCATTACTGTGAGGGTGACAGAGCTTTGGCTGGGTTGCTCAGAGAGGCTGTGGAGTATCCATCCTTGGAGACACTGAAAAGGCTCCATGTTTGG
The DNA here is from genome assembly GCA_013399875.1 of Gymnorhina tibicen. Classification (NCBI taxonomy): domain Eukaryota; kingdom Metazoa; phylum Chordata; class Aves; order Passeriformes; family Artamidae; genus Gymnorhina; species Gymnorhina tibicen. Next base: position 381,793 of record VXAZ01007750.1, read on the forward strand.
ACATGGTAGAGAGCAACCGGTCTTAGGTGGCCCGGCTTGAACAGGAGCCTTGGGCAAGGTGACCTTCAGAGGTACTTTCCAGCCTCAAGCATGCTGGGATCTCAAGGGCTAAAGGCTCAAAGCAGCCCAGATCTAAGGGCCCAGAGCAGCTTGTCTGTTCTTCAGGCAGCAGGAAGGCTTTAAAATTAAAAGAAAAAGGGGCAAACCAAACCATCTATTATGTAATGTCTCACTGGTAGTCTTCTAAAAGCAACACATGCAGAGCATGATTCACTTCTCCCACCACCAATGTAACTTGGTATAAATCAACAGTAACTTGAAGGAAGTCACTCCGAGGAAAACCAAGCTCACAAAGTATGAGGGAGAGCAGTAATTTCATTAAATAGGGCCAGAGGCTTTCAAGCTCATAAAAACTAACTCTCTACAGGCAAGGGCCAACAGGCATTTGGAATTTAAAGCATCATGCACCACCTTTTGAGTAATATAATCCCCTGAAAGCAAATAAATACAATGCCTCTGTGGGCAAAAACACAGAGACAGGATTCAGCAGTACCTCCTTTTGTCTTTCGGCAGTAGTCAGTCATTAACAGCAATGAACAGCAATAAAACCAAACAAGTTTATACCCAGTTCAACACCCACATCCAAAAAATGTCTGACTACAATGGCTTGATTCCTCTTGACAACAACAAAAGAGAATTTTGTCTGAAAGCGTAAGTGCTCACCAAGGCCAATATTTTGCTTTGTAGATTCTGACTGGCTTCAGGATAAATTAGAGATTACAGCTAATATCAGGATACAGTGTGAGGCAGTAAAAAGAGATAATTATGAGGAAATGAGGAATTATCTGCTGTTGAAACAATAGATCAATTATGAGGTACAGCACAGTAGCTGCAGAGCAGCATTCTTGTGCTCTGAGGGTACTGCCTCCTCTTTCTCATCAACCAAAGAGAACCCACAGTTATAAAGCTTAATTATCCTCCAGGAGCTCGAGCTTGCTGACTAATTAGCTTCTTGTTGAGACAATACAGAAAAGGATGTAATTCCAATTGTCCGCAAAAATAGCACGGCACAGGCACAGTCCTGGCTCTTCCCTGCGTGTTCATCTCTCCTGTCCTACGAGAGCCTTGATATACCCACAGTTCCGGACAACCTAAAACCAGTCCTGAGCCTAAAATACACTAAATCCAGATATGGGAGCTCTGAGAGGTGGGGGTACAGATAAAGGGGAAGGAAGCAGAGTGTCTGAGGCTGTCTGTAACAGCAGCCGGAGTGCTCCTGCTGCTGCTTCCACCGCTGAGTTGAGTGAATCCCGCTTTGCTCCTGTCACTGCACGCATGGACACGCAGGGATCTCGCAAATGGAGACTAAGCTGAGTTTGATGGTTCAGCTGCATGGCTGCAGTTAGGAGCATGTCAACAACCCCAAGATTTACAGTCAAAATTATTAAAAAGGGTAAAGGTTGAAGTTTTTAGGAGCTGAGTTCTTGTCCGACAGACCACTGTAGTCAGGTCACCCCAGCCAAGAAACAGGATCTTGCTGTGAGCAGTGAAAAACCACCAGAAAGGCACAAAAGCCTCTGGCAGATGGGTTCATCCAGCAGCTCCCATCATCCTGGTAAAGATGTTTGGTGTCTGGGCTGATGAGCAACACAGAGCATCTGCAGTAACATGTTATTTACGAGTGAGCTTTTAGAGGAGTTTATGGCACAGCAAGTGCAAATACCCACTGCAGTTAATAAATGAGTGTTGATAATATTTGCAGTCAGCAAACACACAGGAAGGGAAAATGTCAGACCACATCTGCTTTGTACAGAGACTGGAGGCACCTGAGATTTCCTTCCATCTCAGGGACTTCACCGTGCTTTTCTGGCTTTTGAAAATAGCTATTATTGTGCTGTATTCTCAAAGAAACTGTTCTCAGTGAAGCAGAATCCCCCTTGAAATCCACCTCCTTGATGACCAGCCTGGCTTTCCTGCTGCTTCATTGGAGTGTGCTGGTGACCAGTTCTTTGGTCAGGACCTCCTCGGGCCCCACAAAGTCATAGCAAAGGGAAAAAGGCATATACAGGCAGGTTCCTGGGCAAGTTAGTTCTGGGCACACATTGCACCTATTGCAGGGGAGGAACTGAGATCCCACAGCCGTGTTTCACTCCAGCTGGAGATGCAGGTCTTCTTCACTCACAGTTTGGTCCATGCTCAGGTAATCGAGTCCCAAGGTTTATCATTTGGCAGTCCAAATATGATGTCTAGTTTTCCTGAGGCTGCTGGTCCTGCCTGGCCTTTTTAAAATCTCTCAGTGTGAAATAAACTGCAGATGTTTTATCTATCCCTTCCATCACCCAGTTCAAATGGATCATTTACATCAGCGTGATGCTGAACCTTATTTCCTAAATATAAAATGTGCCTCATAAAAACACAAAGATTAGACCTGTGAATATAAAGGTTCCCAAAAAGCCAGTTCAGCATGAGGTCAAGACTAATTACTGCTTTAACCACTGGATGGCTGCAGGTGTGCAAGGGAAAGCATCTTCCAGCAGGCCCTGAGGGAAGGCACCTTCCACCACAGGGATGCTGCTGGAGGTCTCATTTCAGTCTGTGCATGAGGAACGCTAAGAGGCAGGTGAGCACAGAAAGGCTGAGAATGGAAAATGAAAGAGACTGTAATTACAGGGGAGATGCTCAAAGCTTTAAAAAGCTCTAAACACTCGGTCCACCAAAAAGCTTCTCCCAAGGCAGTGACACGAGCAAAGACAGCGGCATTGAACAGCCTCACGCTTGGACCGACCCCAATTAAACTGATAAATATACGTACGTGTTACTGGAACCACCCGAAAATAGGAAAACACCTCCTTTACTCCTAAATGTTGACGGCATCAAAGGGTTACTGTAAGATGGAAGACAGGTCTGGAGACAAGGAAACACAGCTCCTAAGACCCAACCAGAGAGGCGCCTCGCAGTTCCCGCTCACTGCGGGCTCTCACCAGCACAGGCTGCAGCCCTGTGACACCCCAAACATGGAACAGTGGAAAAGCCTGGCCCCAGCTGGCATCCAGCAAGGAGGACCTTTCATGGACAGGATCTCAACAGAGCAAGGCTCTCACCAGAGGCAATATCAGTGTTTTTAAGTAGGGTCCCAGACCAAATAAAGTGCAGGACTTGAGAATACGGAACAGACACAGTAAAAGCAGCAGATCAGTTCTGCCACATCAAACTGTACGTAAGTTCTACGCAGGATAATTAAAAGTGTGTGTGTGTGTGTGTATCTACATACACACCCCCTCCTCCATGTGAAAGTTCAGTTCCTGCTGGGGAGAAGCCAAAAAATCAGCTTCCCACATCCCACGCCAAGGTCTGTGTAGGCACCGATGAGAACGAGCCCTCCCCCTGCCCTACAAGCCAGCCAAACTACTTGATAACCAAATCTGAATCATTTGCAGGGATCCAAAATCCAACCCTCAAGACAAGGAAAAGATGCCATGATTTGATTTTTGAGAGACACCCTCACCTTGCCTGACCTGGGCTCCAGGTGCACCTGCAGTGGGGCAGAGGTGGGGGGCACAGCTGCCACGGCTGCAGGCAAAGGGGAGATGTTCCCCTTTCCCAGGTGTGTCACACACCATTTGCATCTTGCTCAGTTTAAACATTTAATTTAAAAAAATCCCACCCTTCTGTCTTAAAAAGGGGCTGTGCCATGTACACGCTGTTGCAGCAAACCACAGAAAGAAATGTCTCAGAGCAGACAAAGGCTGATGCTGAAATAATTTTTAAATTGAATCAGTCCGCTAACACCCTTACTTTTAAGAGTGGTAAAATGAGGGATTGTTTCTTTTTCCCCTCCTTCGCAGGATCAAAAGGGCAGGATATAGGAGAGCAGGTTTTTCTGTGTTCAATGGACAAGTTTTCAGGAGGATTTTTTTTTTTGTCCCTCTGCTTTCTACTGTAGGCACAAAAACCCATGGCAATCTCATTCCTTTCAATTCACCCCTTTGGAGATGGATTTAGAGAACACAATGCTGCTCTTCCTACAGGGAAACTTCTTCCATCACAGACGGGAGAGCTAAGAGGGAAGCAGGCAGAGAGCGCAGCCCATCTCTGCAAATGAAGTACATGACGACGAGGGAACAAAACCCCAAACCAGGAGGCCTACAGGGAAGCTGGAGAGAGACTCTTCTTCAGGTACTGTAGTGATAAGACAAGGAGTAATGGGTACAAATTGGAAGAGGGAAAATTTAGGTTAGATATTCAGAAGAAATTCTTTACTATGAGGGTGGTGAGACACTAGAACACGTTACCCATGGGACGTTGGCCCCATCCAACCCTGAAAATGTTCCAAGCCGGGCTGGATGGGGCTTGGAAGAACCCGGCCACCTGGAGGTGTCCTGCCCATGGCATAGGGGTTGTGACTACGCGATCTTTAAGGTGCATTCCAATTCCCTTAACATTCTATGATTGTAAATCCCGTGCGTCGCGCTGTGACCAGAGTCACACCTGGAGCACAGATGCGCTGCTGAGCCCCTGCATGGGGCAGGGATCACGGCGGAGGGGCGGGATAGGGACCCGCGCCGGCACCGACGGGCACCGCATCCGCACGGGCACACGAAGCACCGCTCGCGGGATGCTTTGCGCGCGTTTATTTCGCGCGTGTATAATTACAGCGTTTGTAATTACAGCGTTGCACGGCGATGCCGTGCGCACGCCCCCCCACGCCCCCGAACGCCCCCGTCCTCTCTCGGCTCTCACCTCCCCTGCGCGGCGGCGGGGTGCCCGGCGGGGCCCGGCCATCAGCACCCCATGGCGGGGCGGCGGCGCCGGGGCTCCTCCGCGGCGCTTCAGCACCGTGCGGGGCCCATGCCCGGGGCGGCGGCG
>VXAZ01007750.1:386753-426551 GCA_013399875.1 Gymnorhina tibicen
GGAAGGGGGGGGGGAAGAAAGAAGCGCCGGCGAGGCGGCGCGAGCGCCCCTCAGCGCGGCACCGCCTCGCTTCAGCGCCGCCGGCAGGGGACAAAGCCCCGCGTCATGGATGCTGAAGGCCGGAGGCGGTTCTCCCCTCCCGGTTCTCCCCTCCCGGTCCACCCCTCCCTCCCGGTTCTCCCCCCGGCCCAGTGGCTGTGAGGAGGAGCGGGAGGGCTGGGGGGAAAAGGGGACTCTTTTTCCTGGCGGAAGCATCGTGCGGCCGAGTCGAATCGCGCTGCTTGTGCGGCGCGTGCGCGGTTCCGTGAGGGCGCTGAGGGGGCTCCGGGCAGGGCCGGGGGATGGTCGTTAAAGTTGCGTTTAAAACACTCGCGAAGCGATAGGAAAAGGTGTTTGTAAATTCATTGTAAAGGAGCTCCGAGTTGTGCCGATCCTCGGCAAAAGCGTCATGTTCTCGCCTGTTCCATGCCCATCCCGTGTTTCGCAGCCTGTGTGTGCTGGAACTGAGCTCCCTGTGTTATCCCTGGTGATCCCTTACTTACTGCCCTGCAAAATGTAAACAGGCATTTGCCCTGGACTTCATTTATTTCCTTAGGCCTTTCCCCGGCACAAAGGCCTGCAGCACTGTCCTTTTCCTTGTTTGCAGGCTGTGTCTGGCGTTCTCACTGACAGCACAAGATGCCTGAAGTGCCGTGGAAGCTGAGCTGTTGTCTCACAGCTCCGTTTATTCCTTGAGAACTGGAAAGCTTTTGTGTGTTTAAGTTCTTTTGTAACCTAAGACTACTTATTTTATTTTATTTTATGGATTTAGGGTTGTGTTACAATACTGTACAGCAAAGACCAGGAAAAGAATAAATACTTGGCATGCAAATCCTGGCACAGTGATGAGTGTCGGAATCTTGCCGCACCACCAGAGGTTGAAATGAAGAGATAAAAGCAAGAAGTTCAGAGCAAAGGGAAATTGTTTCCTTTAAACTCCTTCCAGTATCTGTAGTTATTGGCTGTTCAGACAGCACACAAAGGAGGATTTCCTCCGGAGATAATAAGCCCAGTGGCATAAATCATCGACAGAGAACATAGATTTATTTTTTTTTATCCATTTTCCAGCAAATTAACTCTGAATCAGTTTGCTAAAAATTCATCCATCTCAAGCTTTTTTTAACCCTTTCCCTAGTAACATATAAGACTGAAATGAAAGGCTGTTTTTGCTGCAGCAACTCCTCTATTGCACAGGGTGAACTGTTCTTCAAATCCAAGGCTGCCATGTGCTGCTCCCTTCCATTTTTATTCATTTTTATCTTGAAACAGAATATTACTCTTAGAACTGGGAAGGTGCAGAGAAGGGCAAGTCCTGCTGGAGTTTTATCTCACTTTCACAATTCCATTCGGATTCTTCTGGGTCTTGATGCCCAAGAGTCAGTATTTAAGAAGTCTGTAAAGCTGTGGCTGTTTTCCAAAATGCCAGTCGTAGTTTGTGGTGGTGACCACAACCAAGGGATTTAGGGGCACTGCTAGGAAGGAGATGGAGGCAGCCAGCATGAACTCCATGTGTTTAGGCCTGTTTTGCAGGGGGAGATGGAAAGAGACAATACAGCTTCATGCTGACAAGAAAGGGAAGGGTTAGGTGGGATATTAGAAAAAATTCTTCTCTGTGAGGGTGGGGAGGCCCTGGCACAGGTTGCCCAGAGAAACTGTGGCTGCTCCATCCGTGAAAGTGTCCAAGGCCAGGTTGGACGGGGCTTGGAGCACCCTGGGATAGTGGAAGGTGTCCCTGCCCATGGCAGGGAGTAGAACTGGAATGATCTTTAAGGTCCCCTCCAACCCCAACCATTCTATGATTCCATGTACCCTTACAGCAGACGTTTCTATCTGAGTTGTTTAAAAACCCTGCAGAGGAAAAACCCAATTGTCTCGTGGTTTTGGCTCTGTGGTGCTTTGGAGACTCGAGTGCTGCTCCCTGTGTGACTTTTGACCAGTCAGTTAAACCCACGGATGCAAAGGTTAACAGTAATTTTCATACCCACCCAACTTAGGTGCACTCAAAGTTCGGCACGGGCATGCAAAGCTCGGGGAGTTCAAACCTACATGCACACAGCAGCTCCAGAGCAAGGGTAAATTCACCTTCGTGTCAGGCAGGCTGTGAGGCTACATTGAAATAGTTTGTAAAGCATTTGAATATCCCAAGGGACTGGAAACATGCAAGCTTATAAAAATAACTGCTGTTTGGGTTCAGCTGGTCAAGTTCACTCTGTGACAGAGCAAGTCCAGTTATCCCTATAGTTATCAACTGTGTTTGTGCTTTGACTCCAACCATTACATAACTTATCTATATTTATTGCTAACCAGTGATCCTTTAAGTAGCAAGCAGGCCTTGATCAGCCCAGAGGAGACAATATTGATGTTGGTTTAAAAAAACAAAACCTTAAAAAAAAAAAAAAAAGGAAACAGACCAGACTCTCAGGATTTCTCAGTTTTCCAGAAGCTGAAAAGAAAGTTAAACTCGGTTTTCTTTGTGAGAGGCGCAGTTTGCAAATGTGCGATGTTGGGGAAAGCAGCAGAAGGAAATATGGAGAATCCTAAAAACATGGTTTGTGGTGAAATTACCTGACAAGGCTTTGCTCCGCTTCCGGGGAGTAAGTGCTTGTCAAGGAAAAATCAGCACAAAGGAACTCTCCCAGAGGAACGAAACGGGTTTGAGCACTGAACTGTCTCATCTCTGTGAAAACTGAACTATCCAAAATCATTAGTTGTTTTTGAAAAACCTTACCTTTTTTTTTGTGCAATGAATCAATTGATGGAATGCTGATTTTCCGAGTAAGTAGTGTGGAAATCAGTATAAACAATTTATTAGGCTGTTCCACCTTATGAGTACATCAGCTGTGCTTGTTCCTACAGGCAATAATTAGCTGCCCTTTGAAAAATAAATTACCCAGTATTCCTGAAGAATGTGGCAAAGGAAAAAAGGAAACTAGATGCAGGCTCCTTCATTTCTTGCAGCTTAAATGCAGCTTTCCACTGCAGCTGTTAAAGAAGGCTGTCGACCTTAGAAACCACCATCAGTGGAATCACGAGAGTGTCAGCTCGAGTGGAACATCTCCACAGCCTCTCAGGACTTTGTGTAGCTGTTCTCACCCTGCTCTTCCTACCAGCAGGAATTTAAATTATTTACTAGGAAAACAAACCCTTCTCTTTGAGCTGTACAAGATTCTCTTCCTATCTGTTCCCAGCATGGAGCTTCTCAAAACACCAGGACACAGTTCTGCCTTCATCCAGAACAGTGAAATACGTGCTCACATTTAGCAAATGAAGCACCTCTTTCACCTCACTCAGTGATTAATTCAGAGAGGGGAACTGCAGACACTAAATTAAACCTTTTTACCTGATTTAGTTTTACTAAATAAACAGCCCCATAATGTAATTTTCTCAACCAGAACTGCTATTTTCTGCCGTTTGCTCTGCTATTTGGAACGTGTTCTGTTCCAGCTCTATTTAATTTAACTTGGTGACAGTAATATCTTTAGACTGTGTCCCTCACCCTAGGGATCCCACCAGTAAATCCATCATTCTTCCTAGAAAATAGATTACTAGATGGAAACGCGTGTCACGACATGCAAGAACACCAACAGCAGACGTGAATGTGCCTCCTCCTTAGCAGCGTTCCCAGTTTTACCCATTTAGTAGTGGCAGAGGGCTGTCATTGAATACAAGTTTTCTTCCATTTTTCCCTTCCAAAAGATCAAAATTCCTTTCTTTTCTCTGCATTTAAAAGGCAGTTCATGGGAATTCCCTGACTGTGGCTATACTTTACTGTAGACATCAATATTTATGATTGGTTATTTTGTGTCCTGGAGAGCTGGTATCAGCACTGTAGGAGTTTATAACCTTGCAAAATGTACAGTGTTGCTGTGATGGTTGTAGGTGTGCCTTTTCCAATGGATAATTTGCCATTTTCTGTGTGGATCAGGATCATGTTTGCTGCCGGTGCATCTGAGAAAGTCCATCTGAATTACTTCTTCTGGCAAGTAGCAAGAGTGTGTGAGTGAAACGTGCCTGGATGCAGTATCTTAAGATAGAACTATGCTGGAAATGTTCTTGCAGCTGTTCCTTGTGAAACATCTGTGGTGCTGGGCGTGGAAGTTTGTGCATCTGTGTTCACGCTGGCACAGAGCAATTCGTCTCATGAAACAGAAGTATAAATTATTGGGAAATAAGAGGAGGACATTATGCACCAATGGATGTGAAATGACTGAAGGTAGTCATTTGGAAAGCAAGGGGGAAACTGGAATATTCCTTACTGGCACAGGCATAAGGTCAGCAGACTCCACAAGACTTCCAGAATTCCGACTGCTCGTTATTTCAGTAGGAGTAACCGATCCACTAGACTGAAATTTTTCCCATTTACAGTTGGAAAAAACCTTCCATCTGTGACCGTCTGTTTGTATTGTCTGATAAAGAGAAGAATATACAGGCTGATGCGATCTCATAATTCGTGATTATCCCTATGCAAAGTATAGAGGACTGTCCCAAGATCTCAATTTTAGCGAAAGACATACAAGAATTTAAGACAGCCTGGGAAAGGAGAGAACGGAGTATTTTGTTAGATAATTGAGGGACTTCTCATCTTTTATGGAAAATGGAATGTTAAATTGCAAAATAAGTGTAAAATCGTAAAATAAATTTGCAATATCCATTCCCAGTCCTTGTAACTAAATGCTTCCTAGAAAATAATTTTACTCAGCGGTTGCCTAGTTCTACAGGCAGGAAGGTGACTGCCTTTCTTTTTTTCTTGGTTTAACTTTTAATGACTAATTTAAATTCCATTTATGCAGAATCCCTGTGATTTTGAAAACGCCTCCTGAAATTATGCACAACTACCCTTCTAAAAAAAACAACAAAACTTTCCAAAGCCTTAAGTACAACACTGCCTAGAATTATCCTGTCAATTAAATAAAAGAACCCACTTAAAATAAGTGACAAAAATATACAGTGAATTAAATGCACCTTCCAGTAACAAATGGTTATTAAAGGAGGCCTCTGAGCAAACTGCTGGTTCTGTGGTCATGCTTCGACAAGCACGAGGCTATTGAAACACACAGCTGCCTTTCAGACAATTGAACTTGCACTGAAGGCAAATTATTGCCATTTGATGTCATTCTCTTGGCTCCTGGAAGATTCCCTGTGCCGCACAGCAGTGGCAGTGGCAGCAGAGCTGGGGCTGCACCACGAGCTGCTGTTCAAATACTGCCTGCAATGGCTGCCTGCAGAAAGTGGGTACGTGCATCAGGAATGATTAGCTTAAAAAGGCAGGAAGTTAGATTTTATTAGACCTGAAGATGCAGCGTAGATTTCTGACAGTAGCTGGAGTGGGAACCAGTGAGGACTAAGACAAAGGGTACCTGAATCCACCCCGCACTGAAATCATGAATAATAATTTTAGTCACTGGGCAAGCTCTGAAATGTGTCACAGATTTGGAAGCTTTCCTGCTTCCTTCCTTTTTCTCAGTGACCAGGGAGTGAAGTTCGAACAAGGTGGAGCAGCTACAACCCACGAGCAGCAAAACCGCAGATAATTCTTGCTGTGGCCCTGGTGAAGTCACCAGGAGCGCCTTCCCTCGTGCTGTCTTTACGTGAGGGTTTGCACTGGGAGTAAGGCTCCTCCTTCCTCTTGTCATGCCAGAGCCATTTTCAAACCCTCCAAAATGAGATTTGATGATACTAAAAAAACCCAGTTTGCACTGGACTCTTGGTGTTTGCTTCTGAGCGCTTTCCAGGTCTTTCTGGCTCTGTGCGTGGAGAGAGGCCTCCATGACAACACAGGCAGAGCATCGGGTTCAGCACAGAGCCAGCTCACTCTGCAGCCTTTTCCTCCTACTCTGTCAGTATCAGGGATCATGGAATTCTGTGGTTCCCAACATACTGTGCATGGGCTCACTCAGAGCCGTGAAATAATAGGCAGGGCCCTGTCCTGGGTGTTATTTCTGGAACGGAATCCTTTTGTGTCAGTGAAAATTCTCAGTGAAGACTTGGAATTTCCTTCAAGAATCGGGGTTTTAGCACTGCATGCAATTTAATTTTTAGCTGTGTTTTGCAAGTTTTATGCCAGCTACTGGGAATAAGAACATTTTCTAAGAAAGAAACTGTTTCCCAGTAGATTTTTGGATTTCTCTCTTTTAGTAAACTCATCTTGGGAGTCTTGTCCCAGGACTGTGGTGCAGCTGTGCTGGTATAGGGATTGTTATATAAATAAGGCAGCTCTTATTTTTAGTAAGCAAAGTATGTGGTATCGGTACATGGTAGATTTATTTCAGTTAAAATAAAGATTCTGTCCTAAACTTATTAAGTGTCCATTGATTTGTGTTTGGGTCTTGTCAGCTCAAAATACTTTATGCTCTGAGTTTCCTGAGCAAAAACGCTGAGTTTCTTTTCTCTGCCCCCTCCCTTCCTTATTCCAGCAGCTGTTTGGAACTTTGGGTGTGGTCTCTGGGAGACATGCCGCCACTGCCCCTCTCTGGATTTGTCCAGTGAATCTCTTCCCCAGCACCAACCTCCATTTAATCTCTTATCAGGATGCCTTGCTCTCCTTTGGTCTCATAGGCAGCAAGTGATAAATCTGAATAAATTCATTTATTTATGAATGCTGAAGTCAACTTCCAGGAGCACCAGGTGAGAGGTGTGGAATTACACTCCTCTGGGCAGACAGGAGCTGTACCAGTGGGGACATTGCTTCCATGGCTACTGGAGGATCAAATGCCACTTTCTTTCAGGGGCTGCTGTCTTGGGAACAAGGTTTAAACTCTGACTGATTTACGAATCATTTCATCTGCTAGACTCATTTCCTCCCAAAGGGCCTGGTGAGGGGAAGCCCCTGCAAAGTTTTTTGATAGCTTTTATCCCCAAGGCACTGATCCCATTGCTCTTAAAGCAGCAGAATCTGTAAATTATTTCTTTGCGTGTGTACGTATGGAGCCTTGATACGTGTTTTCTAATATGTGTATTTTGTATAAAAATGCAACTCTGTGACTTCTGCCTTCCAGCTGTCAGCACTGCTGCTGTCCTCCATACCGGAATAATAGGCCGGCAGTGGAGCACTTGGATTAATTAGTGGCTGTAAATCGCGTGGAGCTCTTTGCTTAAGTGGTTCAAGGGAGCTGTTGTTCCAAGTGACCCCTGTTTTTCTTCCGTGAGTGTCCAGAGTGGGCAGACCGCTTGTGGCTAGAGCGTTAATTACTCTGTGTCCCTTAATCACGACGGTTTGTAATCCTATTTTGGTGTGGAAATCCACATGCCACGAGGCCCAATCAACACCTCTGCTATCATCCCCTGCCAGTCAATACACAGCTATTAGCCATCCACAGCCATTCCCGAGGAGCTGCTCTGCAGGCATGCCTGGACAAGTTTTGCCAGGCCATATTGGAAAGTAGTTTAGCAAGGCTGGTTAAAATAATCCCTGTTTAATAGGACGTGCATCTTTGGGTTCCCAAAGAATGTCAGGAAGGAATTGCTGCTCAGCTCAGCACGTTACAGAAGAGATAAATTGTGTTTCCTCAGAATGCTGGAAACACTTCTCATTCTCCCCCCACATTCACACTTCCCCGAATCCCAAATAAATGCCACATTGAAAGAAAATTATTCCTTGCATAAGGGAAAAAAAAGCAAACAACAACAGATTTTGTTCCCTGACCTCACCATGACTCCTCTTTTGCCCACAACACTCCATTGTTCTGCCAGGTCCAGACAGCACAGGGAGCAGACTCATTTTCCCTGTTTTTAATCCCAAAGCTACAGTCCATCACCTATATCGAGGATCCTTGGGGTTTGGTGGGGTTTTTTTTTCTTGATCCTACTGAGCTGTTTTCAACAAGTGAGTTAATACTGAGGAACAAAGATGGGGCAGGGATCCCTCTCTCCTAACCTGGGAAGTGAGCCACGCTCTGATAAGAGATTTCTCCCCCTTAGGCTACATGAGATATGAAGGATAATTTTTCAGAGTGTTCTATTAGGTTTAAATTAGTAAAGGGAAAGGAATGTATGCGTTCAAGCAGGTATCTGAATTGATACTTTTGGAGCTGTCATGCTCTGTGCTTAACAATATGAACCTTTTTTGTCCTTTCAGTTAAACTGGGACATATGTTCCACTATGTGCTTTCTTACAGCAGCTGGAGGAGGAAGATCATCCCTACTCCATCTCTGCTTCGATGGCAAGATACACTTCGGAATGTGGGCAAGAAAAGAAGGGATCAGCTGCTAAGGGGATTTGAATACCAGAGACTGGAGCTTAGAGGCTCATCCAGTAAACATTACCTGAAGGATTTCGCTGCACGGAGCTGGGTTGAAGTCGGTTCTATTAACAGCAGTTCTTCAAACTGGAGCAGATCCACGTCTAAAACAGCTTTTATCCTCCCCAAAAATCAGTCAACGTGCCAGTTTGTTCACCGTGTGGTGGGAGGGATGCTCAGGTATATCTGATGGTACCTACAGGAACTCTGGCCCACGTCAGGAATACCCTGAGGAAAAGTCGTGCACGTTTATGGCAATCTCGGAGGCCTTGGCATCAAAATAAACTTGAGGAAAGTGTTGGCCGTCATCACTGGCATTGCAGACAGGGACTGTGCCTCAAAATAGAGCTTGGCAGAGCTCAGCACTGATGATGGCTCGGTGGAGAAGGCGGATTTGCTTTTCCAGCCTGCGACATTTCATAAACATTTTCTGTTTGTTGGAGCTGTGGAACCTCACCAGATGAAACCCTGTGCTAATCTGCCGGAGTCACCTCCCCAGACTTTTGTCTCCAGTGTGTACACACATCTGATCGCGGCAGTTTGGGTTTGTCCTGGCACATTTATCCCTTTGTGCTTGTCCACGAGCACGTGGGAACGGCCCCACAAATTCTCCAGATGATGATTTATTTTGTTTTATCTGGTCCCAAGGACTCCATTAAGCTGAGAAGCCCTTTAATACAGCCTTTGACTTAGCGGGTTGATCCACCACCTCCTTCCTGACACATTGGGCCTTGGATTCATTCCATGGGAAGGGAAGCTTGGAAGTGCACATCCCAAAACCACTGCAACACCAGGCTGTACAGCAGTATCTCGATCTGAAGCAGGACACGGAGGGGTTTTAAATCCAGACGGGTGTTTGGAACCCTCAAGGAACAGCATGAGGAGGGTTCCACAGAGATACACAGAGAGTTTGACCTGCGGAGGCTGAGCATCCTAAGGCTGCTCCAGTCAGGTCAGCCTTCATCTTTATCCTGTATCTGGACACGGGAGCATTGCAAGACGGGGGTTGTGGGGACGCAGGAGCGCTGTGGGGCGCGGTGCTGGGACTCGGCAACGCTGTGGAACGAGGGTATCGGGACACGGGAACGCTGTGGGACTCACGGTGTCCGTCGTCACCCCCCTCCCCCCACCATCGCCTCAGAGCGCGCGCGCGCGCGCTCGTCACGGTTGCCAAGGCCCGGAGCAGTGGGCGGGGCGGGGGCAGAACTCCTCTGGCCAATCAGGACAGACCCGGCCTCGGTCAGCGGCCAATCGCCGCCGGTAAACAACACGCCCCCAGCGAGGCGGGGAAGGGGGCGGGGCGAGCGCCGCCGCCGGCCAGTCAGCGGCCGGAAAGCGCGGGCCAATCCGGGCGCGGGAGGGTTTGGGCGGTCTTTTCAAAACGGGTGAGGCGCCGCTGGCGTCCCTTTAAAGGCGTGATGCGTCCCTCTCCGTCTCCCTCCGCGCGGCCTCGCCGTCTCGCCGCAGCAGCGCGGTGCCGCCCGGCTCCCCAGCGAGCTGGAGCTCCGCGGGCCGGCCGCGCCCTGCCCGGACCTTGGGGACTATCCGGGGCACCGCCGGGCCGCAGGGGTGGGGATGGACTATTTGATTTCCGTGCATCGCCTCACCGGCGAGGATCGCTCCGCGCGTGACAACAAAACCCGTGGGCGGGGACGCGCTGCCGCCATCTTGGAGCAGAGCCGGGGCTGAGGCGGAGGCGGGAGCGGCCGGGGATGGTGCTCTGATGCTGCCGTGACTCCCCGCGGGGGTCCAGGCCGCCCTGCCTGGATGCGGGGTCAGCGGCCGAGCCGACCCCCGTCCGCGCGGTGACGGGAGCCGGGCTCGCCTCCCCCTCCCCGAGCGCTGAGGGCTGCGGGGGGAGCCCGGTGTCCCCTCGCCCCCGGCTTGCGGGGCTCCTTTGTTTCCCTGCAGCGGAGGGGAAGGAGGCGGAGGAAAGGGAAGATGAGCAGCGAGGCGCTGTGGCTTTTCAAGCAGCTGAACCTCCATCTGGAGCTGGAGGGGCGGTTCCAGCCCCGCGAGAAGGGGCTCAGCCTCATCGAGGGCGCCGCCGAGGTGGGTGAGGGCGTCGGGGGGCTCCTCAGAGCAGAAAGAAAATTCCAAAGATTTCAGAGAAAATTCCGGCTAATGAGGGACGTGCGTTAACTGCGAAAAGTCAATTAGTTTCTCTGTATGCGCCGCTTGTCTTTTGTTTTGGTTCTGTCTTCATCTGTAGGTGTTAACGTTACATTATCCAAGCGCTGCGACCTGCAAGGCAAGCAAGATATTTAGGCGTTTAGTATTTATTGCTTAAATTTGCAGTGAGCACAGAAGCAAGAGGTTCTGTATTGTTTCCGTCAGGGGAGCTTCCTGCCGCTGCAGGGGAGGTGGGGTGTCAAGCAGGCACGTAACAAACAGGGGAACCACTAGCTTTTCATTGGCGAGGTCTGGCGAGATGAACCCAGAACCGCTCAGTGCTGAGCCGCAAAATGTAATTTGACCGTAAACATCTCCACGTTAACGGCCAAAGTTCCTTTCTGAGTTCAGGGCAGGCTTATTATGTTCCTTCGTGTGCTTCTGAGTTCTTTGGGAAGGGCTTTAATGTTTAACAAAAAAAAAAAAATCCCTGAGATGAGTCTGCTTGTTTGTTGTGAAAGCAGAACTGTTGTTGCTTAAATATTGACATGCAACGCAGAGAGCTGTGTGGTCATCTCTAAGGTCAGGAGTCACTGTGTATGCCTGCACTTGGTGACTGAAATAAGTCTTGAATGTGTCTTAAAATAAGCAAGTGGAGAGTTGGAAATGTGGTTGTGCTGGCTGTTGCACCAGTGAGACTCGGGACCTGGCTATAATCTCTGAACCGTGGGTGTGATTTGAGTCCTAAGTGTCTAAACTTATTTTCATTTTAAGTTAAGTGAAATTAAATATTTAAGGAAAAAAACCTGCTTCTGTCTGATCTAAATAAAAGATGATTTAGGGTTGATTAAATAAAAGATGAGTAGTGAGTCATGGTGATTGCCGCTGTCACAGAATAATTCTGACTTTGCCTCTCTTGCCATAGGACGAAAACACTCTGTGTCCAAGACAAAGGAATGCCAAGGTGGAAGATCTTTGGAGTCTGACCAACTTCTTTGGATTTGCAACTGAAACGTTTGTTTTGGCTGTCAACATTCTGGACAGATTCTTGGCTCTTATGAAGGTATAAGTGTGGCTGTTGATTCATTCTGTGCATTCAGCAACAGCTCGGAGGTCTCCTTTGTGAACCTGGAGTTGAGTGCAGTTCCTTTTACCTCTAAAGACAAGTTGCAGCTTGATTTATTTCCTCTAATAAATCTGTAACCATCACCGCGTAGATGTCTAAGAAAGGAGGAATTAAGGAAAACAAACCAATTAGTGTTACAGACTGTCTCTGGGTACTGTGCTAATGCTTGGCTTAGCCAGGGGACCGATAACAAGTGGTCACTTTCTGATTGTTTTTATCGTGTTTGTGCTGCTTTAAGGCAGGAAGCTTGGACCTAAACCAATTCCTCATTATTAGATCAGCAGAAAAAACGAAGTTGTATCAGTTCCCTGGTCTGGCTGTCCTTGGAGCGGCACAAAATGTTACGGTGGTAGATGGGAGAGAAGAGCAGGGGCAGGAACAAGCTGTGGAGGATTGGGGCTGCCTGGAACAGGCTCAGACTGGCTTTGTGTGGGCTGTAAGCGAGGGTGGGTGAGCACTGCCGCTTGGAGGAGGAGGGAATTGCAGTTCCCACCGCGATTTATCTGTGTAGTGGTGTAGTATCTGAGGAGAGGCTGCTCAGCTGTTGAACTTCACTTCCTCAGCCCCAGAGGATCGGTGCTGCCTTGTGGGCTCTGCCAGCTGAGGTTTGCTCCAGCTGAAGTGCTGGAACTGGTTATGGCTGGGGGAGGTGTAGGAACTGGCTGACACTGGGTTTAGTGGAGATCAGCAAGTCTTTGGCTGTTGAGCTGCGGGTATTCCAAACACAGTTGCTGTTCAAGCATGGTGTTGATGGGGGGGAAGTATTCATGGTGCTTGCTGTGGTTTTTAGGTGAAACCGAAGCATTTGTCTTGCATTGGAGTTTGCTGCATCCAGCTGGCCGCCCGCGTCGTGGAGGAGGAATGCAATATCCCATCTGCTCACGAGATCATCCGGATCAGCCAATGTAAATGCACTGTGTCCGACCTGAAACGGATGGAAAAGATAATTTCAGAAAAGTTGCACTTTGAATTTAAAGCTACTACTGCCTTAACCTTCTTGCACTTGTACCATACTATTGTACTCTGTCATACCTCAGAAAGGTGAGGTGGTGGTGTTGGCTGAGCCCTTTTTAATTCCCGCTTAAATGCTTGCAGCCTTGGCTGCAGAGGAGGCAGCTCCTCAGTTTTTGCTTCCTGGCGAGGGAAAGCTTGTTGATCCAGACCTTCTTCTCTTGGATGTCTCACAGGAAAGAAGTATTGAATCTGGACAAGTTGGAAGCACAGCTAAAAGCTTGCAACTGCCGTCTAGTTTTCTCTAAAGCAAAAGTGAGTAGAAGCAGTTGTTTGTAGCTTCTGAGTAGGTTTGTGGTTGCTGTAGTGCTGAGTGCTGTTTTCTTGCCCTTTTAGCCATCTGTCCTGGCCCTGTGCCTTCTCACTCTGGAAGTTCAGACGCTGAAATCTGTTGAGCTATTGGAGATCCTTCTGCGTGTTCAAAAGCATTCAAAGGTGACTATTTTCACTGGATTGTTTTTCCACTTGGTTGGACTGAAACTGTTAATGACGGGTGATGTTAAATTTAGGGGACCCCTTAAATGGGTCCCTAAATGTGTTCTTACAGGTTCTGTTTGGCATCAGCTGAAAGAAGCAATTAAAAAACAAGCTTAAATGTATAAAATCAGAGGAACTGCTGACCCAGTGTATATACAATGCACGCTTTAACAGGCAGCTGATGGAATTTGTACAGCTCTGGCTGTGTGTTCTGGAGAAACTCCCAGTGCGTTCTGTGACTGCTGGGCTGGTTATTCCTTTTGCCTGAATAATTGGACCTGAGGGAAAGGCTAGAGCTGTGTCAGGGGAGGGTTGGGCTGGATATCAGGAAAAAGTTCTTCCCCCAGATGGAGGTCAGGCACTGAACAGGCTGCCCAGGGAATGGGCGCGGCACCGAGCCTGGCGCAGCTCGAGGAGCATTTCAACAACACCCTCAGACACGGGGTGGGATTGTTGGGATTTGTCCTGTGCGGGGCCAGGAGTTGAACTCCATGATGCTCCGTTATGGGTCCTTTCCAGCTCAGGATATCCTATGAACTAAAACAGGATTCATGGCCTCTAGCTGCATGCTGCCTCTGTTGATGGTCTAGAAGAACCTTTTCACTCCTACAGTCAGATTGAACAAGCCCAGTTTCTTAAGGGATGAAAGTAGTTCCTTAAAGTACGATATTATTCAATTTTAAAATGGTGGTTTAAATTTTTTTTCTTCATATTAAAGTATTTTTAAAAAATTTCTTTTCCATTTGAAAATGGAATTTTAAAAGTTTTCATTCCATTTTAAAATGGAATAAGCTTTGTTCCATTTCTCCTTTGGAAGCGATAATGCAAATGTTAGCAAGGACTGACAGGCAAACTGCCAACCGAACTCCACCTTGGACAAGGACTTGACTGGGAGCTATGTAGGAGTTGGTAGTACACCTTCAAAAGCAACTTTGGCAAAGGTATCACAGTTAGGATTCATGTCTGTCTTGACAGGTGTTTTTTCCAGGTCTTTTCCAAGAAGGTAAAATGGAGGGAGGAGTTATCCTTAGAGCTTCTGTGTAGCAGACTAAATAACTTCTGGGATTTTTTTTCTTTTCAGATAAGTGATAGTGACCTACTTTACTGGAGGGAACTGGTCTCTAAATGCCTGGCAGATTATTCTTCTCCTGAATGCTGCAAGCCTGATCACAAAAAACTTGTTTGGATTGTTTCGAGGCGTACAGCCCAAAACCTACAAAACAGTTACTACAGTGTTCCCGAGTTGCCAACGATCCCGGAGGGTGGATGTTTCAATGGAAGCGAGAGGTTGGTAACACTTACCTGCTTAATTTGTTGGGAATTCTCTCTTTTCTCTAGTGGTCACAGCAACTCCATATAACTATGGCTTCATCATTGCCACCTGGGGAGAACAGAAGTGCTAGCTCAGAGAATATTGATGGGCTTGGAATACGTCTTCAGCACATGGCAAGAGGGGGGAACCGTCATTGTGTTCAGAGATACTTGGCAGGGTGGGGGGAGGCACTGTTGGTTTTAAGGCAGGAAGGCTTGCAAAGGTTTTCAGTCTCTGAAGGAGTTCATGCTTGGTGTCTGGAACACTGGCTTCTTGATCGGTAGGATGTTGTTGGCATCAGGAAGATTGTGCCTTGTTAGGATGGCAGCTTTAGGAGCCTTAAGGAGCTTTAAGCCAAGGAGCATTCATATGTGGGATGTTGCTACTAGGAACAGAAAAGTGTGCAAGAAAACCCAGGATTGAGGAGTACTTTGCCACTTTGAAGGGGTTGTGCTTTGTTAAAATTACCTTTCCCACTGTTCCTTCTAGCGAAGACTCCTGTGAAGACATGAGCAGCGGGGAAGAAAGCCTTAGCAGTTCTCCTCCGAGTGATCTGGAAGGCACCTTCTTCTTTGAACTCAAACCTAAACCCAAGTGGCAAACTCTCAGCTGTCGGTTTTAGCCCTGAGTCGGGATTGTATTAGGTTGAAGTTTTGAATGCACCATAGAGTCTTTTGGCAATAATAAATGAGGTGGTAATCTGTAAACTGTATTAAGGCGAAACTTGCTGTGGTATATCAATGCTTTGAATGCCTGCCTTGATTTTTTTGTTGTTGTAATTTTAAGGAATTAAAAAAAAAAAACCCATTCTTTCAGGTCCCCAGATCAGCAAAAAAAAGTTGTTGTATAGTTCTTTTGTCAACAGCCATGAATGTAGTTCTGTACCTGGTGGTCCAAAACCCTCAGCAGCTCAGCACCTGAGTTGATCTCAGGGTCTTGCCTGAGAAGCATGGAGCAAGAGTGAGAAGCTTTCCTGAGATTTAAACAGGAAGCTCTTGGTTAATGGAAGAAATTTGCTCCATGGGATCAGTCAAGCAAGGGAGAGGCCCAAGAGGAGCTGTGCAGTTATTGTCCTGGGATGTTCTGAGGATTGAACACGACAGAATCCCAGGCTTGGTTTGATTTCAGTGTTGACCCTGCTTTGAGCAGGAGATTGGACTGCAGTCCCTCTTGAGGGCACCTCCACTCCTTTGTATTTTGGGATCAGATCCAAGTGGCTGAGTAGGTTGTGTGGAACGGTGCGTGTACATAGTGCCAGGCCAGAATGATTTACTCTCCAATGGGCCGAACACTGAAACTGCTTTTCCTTTTCAGCAGGGTCTTGAGTTGTGTACTCCAAGTAGCAATTTTTGAAGCTTGGCTTTTATAAACTTCAGGGATCCCTATTTCACACCAGGAGTATGTGTGGTAAGCAGGAGCTTTCTAGTCAATATAGTTTTCACTTTGAGATAGTATAAATTGTGTGGCCAGGAGTAATTCCATGTTTTCTTTAGTACAGATGTTTTTACACTGAAATTCACGTTGTATACTTAAGTGTGTTTCAAATCTTAACCTGTCAATCCATGCTATTAGCTTAGACTTCTTAACATGGTAAACCTTGCTAAGTCTACATTCCTTTGAATATTTAAACCTTGTAGTTGTTTTTCAGTATATTCATGTTATTGATTGAGTCATAATCAGACTTGTTTGCATGCTGATGTAAAGCAGTTAGTGCAGGAGAAGTTGAAATTATGCAGTAAAATACCAGGTAAATGTGATGGTGAAGTAGTTCATGTAACGGTTTTTCTTCTGAACTTTGTTATCAAAGCACAAATTCCAGTCTAATTGCGTTTCTCCCTGGTGAGGACATGGCTAAAGCAGACTAAACTAGCTCAGAGTAACGGTGTGAGGTGTGGTGGTGCCAAAGTAGAAATGAAGGAGCAAACAAGCTAAAAGCTGTTTTCGTAGGTGCAAGCGTTGTTTTAGAAAGGTAAGAGTGATGCTCTAAGTCCATAACTGTTATGTGATTTTCAGTTTTCTAAAAACACACAAAAGTTTACAAAAAGTGTATATGAAAATGTAAATTAAAAAAAATGTACAGAAAAAAAATTTAAAACAAAAAAATGAGCAGAAAATACTGTATTTTTTTACATTGTATGTAACTTTTTGTAGGTCTGTGGCATGTAGATAGTAATTTATTGTGTACTCTGTATGATACAAATACTGTACCTCTGAAGACTTCTTGCTGCAAGTCTCTGCTCACTTCAGGAGTCCTTGGGTAAGGAACCTACTGAGTCTTGTTTCAGATGAGAGCAAAAATAAACCAAGTGCTGTATTTGTTACCCGCTGTGAGTTGCGGTCGGTTCCTTGAAGCTTCTGGCTTCCTTTTTTTTATGCCATGCAGGGTGTATGATCCCACAGCTGGGTTCCAGCCTTCCCAGGAGTTGTGGCAAGGAAAAGGAGAGGCTGCACAGTACTGGGTGGGAATCTCACCTCAGCTGTGCTCCTGCCAGTTTTAGAAACTGGGGTGAGGTATCCTGTGCTTATCGTGGGTGTTGTGGTTGGCACATTTGTACATCCAGAGCTCCTATTAAGGGTGAAGGGTCATTCCAGCTGGATTCCTCTGGGTTCTGCAGGAGTTGTCCTTGCTGCTGTTCTTCCTAGTGAAACCTGGTCTCGGGATGTGTCTGCACCTGCGGGAACTCATCAAAGGCACACTTGAGCTCACGTCCTGTGTGCAAATCCCTTCCGTCTGGTAACTCACGTACCACTGAGAGCCCACGCTGGACTGGGCTGCTCCTCCTTCCAGGGCCTGGCTCAGAGCTGGCAGAGCAGAGGCTGCTTGCTGTCTGCTGCCAGTGAGTTCAACACGGAACACACCTTCAGCTTCCACTTCAAAGGTGCCCGCTTGGCTCGCCTCAGTGCAGCACCCACCTGGCTCGGGAGTCGGCCAGAGCGCGTGCACGCTGTGTAGGTGGCTCAGGGGAAGGTGGGAAGCCATGGGCTGTGTCCTGGGCTTGCACAGCTTGGGAGACTTAGTGAGGCTTGAGGTGTGCCATTCAGCCGCTTTCAAGTTCATCCCACGGAAATAAATCGGCTTGGGAGAGCGTTGTAGGGTTCACTTCTGTGGCTGGAATGATGTAGGCTCAACTTCGATTTTGCCAGGTTGCATAGCTGTGGATCCCCCTGAGGAGATTTGCCTGGCTTCCCCCAACGAATGGGGATTTTGGTGGCTGGCTTGTTTGTAATAGCAGAGGTGTTTAAATGCTGTTTGGGGCTTGCCTGTACCACGTGGTGGAACTTGGAAGGCTTGTGGTCTTGGGAATTTAAATGCGTGCTCATTTTCATAACTGCTCTGTCAGTAAGACTGGTTTGGGTGGGGGCTGAGGGGGCTGAAAGGGAATATTTTTGTGGGGAAGCCATCACCTGAAACAACTCCTAGCCATGTCCATTTTCTGGGATGTTACTCTCTGTGCTGCTGAACCTGTTGGAAGCATAGTGCTGAAAAGTTCACACAGGTTTCTGAGAGGATCTTGAGATGTCATCCTACTGCTCTCCCGTGGCTGGACTGGGCCACAAGGCATCTGTAGCAGAAGCACTTCTGTTTCTGGTGAGTTGTCATTCCATAATTAAATAATTATAATAATGGTCTTTTAAACAGGATACTCGACTTCCCCACCACTTGGTGACATATGACAAGCGACATGCAGCAATAAATGGTTCAGAATAAATCAGTCAGTGTGTTCAGACCCTGGTCTTTAACAGCTCCCCTTTTTTTCTGACGGAATAGGAAGGATGTTCCTGTCAGTCAGAGCTTAGAGCACTCTGTGCACTTAAGAGCACCGTACAGTAAAGGAGAGAGTAGAACTGAACGGTCTCAGGCCATTTCTTTGCTTGGACTAACAGGTGAATGAGTTATTCTTGTGATCCCACTTGGCTGTCAGGGCTTTGAAGCTCAGCATAATGGTAATCAGTAAATACTTGGCACATATATAGTATTATTTATCTTAAAATATATGTTGCAGCTGTGGGGTGTCACATGGCTGTGCTTTGTGGTGTAAGCCTGTGGCTGGTGTAGTACATCTCCTGAAAGCAGAAAGTTGCCATAACAACTGAATGAAATCAATTAGAGTAATAAGCAATTAAAATCTCATCCTTAGTGTTGCATAAACATAGCATTTTGCTCCTGAATTATTAGCGATCTTGCCCCTAGACCTGTACGTTCTGGTTCTGATTTGCAATCTCAACCATTTTTGAATTAATGAAGCATTTAATTTCTCCTTCAAAGAGTGCTGGTGGGGTTTTTTTGGCCGTGGCAAGTAGGTTCTTCATCTGAGGCATGAACACTGTTAGACATCTAAATGGAGGCAACGTTTGTGATGGGATTTCCAGAGCGCTCGGCACTGGCTTTGTTTCTGCCCGGTGCAATTAAGGAGAAGAGTAGCCTGTGGTCTGGGGAAATTTTGTCCTGGGCCTAGAAAGGCAAAGGCAACTCCTTCCTCTGTCACACACAGAAGGTCAAGGAGGAAGTGTGTATTCCTGAGCCTCTTGCTTCCTTTGTTCCCCCTCAGTAGAACAAAGCCAGGAATAGCTCCTTGCTGCAGTGCTTGGTTGTCAAGGATAAATCAGCTCAAACCAGGGAATGGCAGAGCTGCTGTGGAAAGGTGGGATGTGTCAGGGCCCTTGGGGAAGCAGGGTTTGCAGACTGTTGGCTTTGCAAGGGCCCGTAGGCTTGTTCTGCAAGGATTTTGTGTGGCTGTGGGTCAAATGTTTCAAAGGTCAGAGTGCAGTTTATAATCCCGAGCCTCCAAGGAACTTGGGAAAACATGTCTGCGGTCTAAATAGCGGTCTAGTCATGTACAGTGGCTGAGTCAGGGATTTAGGAAGCCTTTGGCATCCAGAGCTCAATTATTAACTCTGGTAGGGAGCAAAAGGACTGGGGGTGATTCCTGGCCGGATGACAGAAGCCAAGGCTGGTGGTCTGAGGGTTTGTGCCACAGATGATCTGAAACTGGGTGTGGCATCTGTGCCAGCTCTTTGCCCAAGATACGGGCACAGTGCACCCACAGGTTATCTGTGTGGTGCCTTGTGCTTTCCTGAGCTTTTATTGTTCCGTGAAATGTAATCCTGCCACCTTTATCCTGCCTGGGCAATGGGGAAAAGGCACACAGTCAGTGCTGTAAATGCATCGTGAGCTGTGTGTGTCAGTTGTGAAAGAAAATGGGGCCCCTTTGAAGGAGTTTGGGTTTATTCTGTTCTCAGGACATGCACTTGGATTGGTTGCCTCCAGAGCCTCCCAGTGCCGTCGGAATAGCTGTTGGAGTATTCTTACAAGCCCAAGCTGGGTATTCACTCTTGTGATGTCTGATTCCCTGTTAGTTCTCAGGGTGTTTTCTTTAACACCAGGCAGGTGATGATGGGTTCTCCTCTGATCCATGTGCAGGGACACTGTGTGGCTCCTAGTGCCTGTGAAAACATGGGTTTCTTCTCCAGTGGGAAAAACCTGTGCACTTTATCATGGCAGGCAATGAGAAAGGCACAGTCAGTCATACAATATGTCGAGTGCTTTTCTGTAGTTAGCTGAGGGCTGGACAGCTGTTGCAGCTGTAACTAGTGTGTAATTTTCAATATAAAAGATGGGGATGGCTTTGGATTTCTGTGGGAAGCAGCTGAAGGCTTGCTTGACTGTTAAATAAAGGCCTGTTTACGCTGTATCGATGTACATTTTAGTGGTGTTTATCTGGAAGTTTTCAGTACTGCCAGACTTGCTGGAGAGTGACTTTGTGCAATGGAGAATTCACTAACCTGCTCTATTTAAGGGGCTTTGCCCACAGTTGCCATGGAAGCCTTGCCTTTGGCATGCCCTTGGGATTCATCCCTGAACAAAAGGTCCACCTGGAGTCACAGGGCTGCGCTCTTCTTGTATAGCTTTGTGTCCTCAGAGGGTTAAAGCCCTGCTGGCTCTGGTCATAAATCGTTTTCTGCTTCACTGGGGTCAAAGCTTTCATGTTACTTTTCCTTTAGATTCTTCCAGGCCCATCTTTCAGACGCTGCAGCGTGTGGGGCATTTCAGTCTGCACTGGCCATCGCTCGATATTGCTGCTCTGGGATCAGTTTATATCTTTTGGCATCATTTCTCGAGCCGGGAGTAGGGAATAACTTATTTTAATAAGCAATAGTAGGTGACAGTACTCTGTCACCCCTCAACTGATGCCCTGTGTGCCTTGTTACATAAAAGGCAAATAAAATGCTTTGTGAAATATCTTGCTCCTCAGAGGTGCTGGGTTGTCAGCCCTGGAGATCAAAGTCCTTTTTCAAGTGGCTGACATCAGCACACTCTTTTGTGTCCTTCCTCTTGCGCCCCTGCCTCAAACCCAGCCTCAAGAGGCTGTGTTTGAAGAAGTGTGTCTGTGCTATGGGAAATGTACCCAGCTCAGTAAAGCTGCTTTCCCACCAGCTTGGAAAACCCCTCACACTCACATCTGCGTGCCAACTTGGGCCTGGTCATTTGTCAGGCTCAGTCTTGTGCTGTCACCTTGGCTACGGAACAGTGAAAGGGCTGGATTAGTCCTTGTGTTGTTGTGTCACTCAGGGATACCAGGACTCACTTTTTATGGAAAAGTTGAAGGAGGGAGCTACGCAGGCTGGCTTTTGCCGCAGATCTTTCAACGCATTCACAATAAACCTTTAGTCTGGACCACATCCAGTCTGTGCTCCAGCTTCCAGTCCACCTTGAGGGATCCTGGAAGCACCTCATCCAGGCTGGCAGGTCACCTGTCACCTCCACCAGTAACCTGGACTGGGGTCCAATTGTACGGTTTGCTGTTGGAGCAGGGATTGCTCCTTCAACAAGACGCACACAGGTATGGAATTCCTTGAAAAGTACTGCTCCAGTAGGATGGATCAAGTACCCAACAGAGGGGGTTTAGGGACATTATTTGGATTGCCAGACAGGAGCAGCATTTTTCCTCCCATGTGCAGAGAGGGTGCTTTTTCCAGTCGCTGCACACCTCCATCTGCCTCTACTTTCTAAAGAGACCAATGAGCTCCAAAACTCAGGTCTTGTACATCTTCGGGTTATCCCAAAGGGAGGACTTTGGATATACAATACTTAATCAACACCTGGGTTTTGCAAATGTTAGCTTCAGCAAGTTCTTCTCTTTAGTAACAGGTTTTTGGCAACAAGCAAGCAAAGTTGTCCTGCCTTTCTGTGGGCTAAATGGAAACAAAGTCAGAATGCTCCTGAACTTCAGGAAGTCTGAAATTCAAATCTGCACTTGGAGCCTGGGCCAGTCTCTTGATTTCCATTTCAGAAGTGGAAATACCGTGCTGTAGATTGAGCCAGGAGTAATTGGCCAGACCTCGCGTCTTAACAGAAGGTTTTAAGCAGACAGATAGAAGGAAAGATCACGAAGTGTGAGATGGAGAATCTCTGTTTGACTATTTTATCTCTAGTCACAAGCATTTTTAGAGCTGACTGGCAGTGCTGGTTGTACGTGCAGGGAGGAGGATCTAGGCTGGAGCATGATTTCCAGGGAATGGGGGTTTAGGAGAAGCCATTTCCTGTGCCTTACCAAAGCCAGAGAAAGAAAGTCAGATTCTCTGGGTATAAGATTTTATCATTAAAGGCCTGAAAATAAACTATTCCAAACACATTTGGAAAGGTACCTGAGTGTGATGGCTTATTTGAACCTCATGATACCATTTCCCTGCCCTTCTGGGGAAAAGGAACCTCCCTGACAGATAAATCATCTGGGACAGAGGTTTGCAAGTGCAGCCTGCAGGGCACTGGAGGCTTGACAAGCCTCTACGTGCAGCCTGTCAGGGGATTTCCTTTAAACCAAGGCATTGTGTTTATCTGGGGTATTTATTGCACTGCGGATGAAGGAGATGTGGCCCAGGCCTGGCAGCCCCCTGATGGAGAGGGGGACTGTGAATGGCACTAATCCTGTGGGAGGGCATTTCCTAGCAAGAACCTGCTACTGCTTTCTTTAGGTGTGAATAAAGGCAGTTTGAATATTTTTCACTGCCTACTGATGGTTTTAATGACATTTCTGAACTCTGTCTCTGGCTGCCTCTGTCCTGGGTAACCTGCCACAAAGCAGCTGGAATACTGAGAAACCGCCTCTTTTGCAGTGTGCATCCTCTTTATCACGGGTAGGGAAAAACAAGCTTGGATCTGCATCTGTGTGGAAATATGAACAACTCGGAGAAATCTGGCTGCAGAATCCCTTCAGCCCTCAGGGCTACGTAAAATGGGCCACTGGAAGTGTGTAAGCAGAATGAAAGCAAAGAGGAGAGCCTGTTAATCCTGGGGTTTTTGGCTCCTGGGGCACGCATTTAATGTTAAACTACTTTCTGACTTCAGGGGTTGGCACGTGCTAAAAAGCTTTGCTACAAAGAGGGGAGAGAGCAGCAGGGCATAAATGAAAGGGTACTCCTATGCCTGTGAAAGCAGCGGTGATTTAGCGATTTTACTGAAACATTTGAGAAGGGGTGGCAGAAGCCTCTAGGGAAGGACTCAGAGGGTAAAATGTCAGTAACTCGTCTTCATCTCATTAGCTCAACTCATTTCCACCTGCTGCCCATCACCGGGTAGCTGAGGGAGGCAGGGAAAGACGCTTCCCCTCTGGCTCACCTCCTCAGGTGGGAATGCTTTGCAAGGAATTGGGCAGCATGGCGGTTCCCAGCTGAGCCCAGGTGCAGAGGCTGCCCTTGAAGCGAGCTTCCTGCTCCTTGCGGGAGACCCAGGGACCACCTTTCTCAGCAGAGAGGCCTGGGAAGCACAGTCTGCCTCCAGAGGTGACAGGGCTCTTGCTTCACTGCTCCTCTCACAGTTACTGCTAGCAGCCACACTTCCACATGTAAGTACACACAGTTTTTCCAATTGTTTCGCTGTAGTTTATTCTGCTGGCTCCTACTGAATTGCAACAGGAACTTGTTGATTCACTGAAATGTGCCGTGGCCTCACCTTGTTTCAGGGGCAAGTAGAAGTCTCTGTTTGCACAGTGTTTCTCTTGGCCACGTGTTGTCAGGCAGTACTTTGAAGAACACAGGCTGGTTGGTGTCAGTGCAACTTGTCAGGGAAGCAGTTGAGTTGAAATTTACTCTTTGTTAGAGTTCTGTGCCAACAGCAGTTTTCTAAATGGTTGAAAAGATGGTCTCAAGGGAAGAGTTTGTTTTCTCTGATGAAGCTGGAATGTGGAGAGCAGCTGTTAGCCTGTTGCGAACCTGTAGCAACAGCCTTTTGGGTTTCTTGTGTCTTGTTTCTTCTGGGTTGTTCTTTCTGGGGAGACGTGTAAGATTTTGTGTGCCTGACCAGTCTTGTCATGCTGGAAGTAGAAGGATAATGAGAGAATGAGTGGAGGAAGGAGCAGAGCCAGGATTCTGCTTTTGAATTGTGTCTTTGAACCAGCCTGTCTTTCTCAGCGAAACACTGTATACAGAACAGGGGTTTGGGGTGAGGACAGCGTTTTTACTTCCACTTTAAATGCTTGTAACTTGAAGCTGTGGTTGCCCTATCTCTGGAAGTGTCCAAGGCCAGGCTGGAGGGGGCTTGGAGCAACGTTGGATAGTGGAAGGTGGAACTGGGTGATATTTGAGTCCCTTCCAACACAAACCAGTCTGTGATTCTATGTGCAAGTGGCTCTAGTGGGCCTCTGTTGTGACCCTGAAATGCAAGAACTCTGGTTACGTGTGCCTCAAAAAAAGGGTTTTTTCTGTAGGTGTGGTAGAAATGTGGGCTTGAGGTTGGGCAGGAGGGTGACTAACCTTAGGAGAGGCTGGGGAGGGAAGGTGTGAGTGTGCTGCTATTTATGCAAACACCCTGATAGCTCGAGCACATCAGAAAATAGCGTAGAAACTGAGGAAGTATCACCAGGAAATATCAGCTGGGCAGGGCAAATAGCTGTGGCGTTACCTGTGAGGAGGTGGGACTGTGATGGCTCGGGAGCTGACACAGAGGTGTGATTGGGTTGCACCTTCACCTGGATTGCCCTTGTCTGAAGGAGAGGAGGAGGGAGGGGAGGTGGGCAGGGCTGAGAGGACGTGTCAGGAGGAGCCTGGCACGGAGGTGATGCAGGGCCGGCGATGGGCAACACGGCTGCCTCCCTTCGGAACGCAGGTGTGCCACCTTGGAGCTGCGCGAGAGCTGGGATGGGGACTGTGTGACCTCCTGCACATCATCACGTGGCTGATGGCATCGAGGCAGGGTGCAGTACCCTTCCTCTCCTTGCTTGGACCAGTGCGGGCGCAATCCTGGGGCTGATACAGCTGGAGTAGCAAAAATATCTCTATGGCATTTAGCACCGTGACCTTTAAACGCTTCCACGGGCTGACCCAACAGCACAGAAAACACTTTGGGTGAGGCAGGGCTCGATGGAAATGTGCTGTGAATCACACTCGTGTTGGTGTTGGTCTCTCGGTCCCAGGCCTGTGAGTTTGGGACAGATAAACATTGTTTCCTTCAGTACCACGAATTCAGCTGGGGAGGCCCGTTGCAGTTGCCTCTGAAGGCTGGATGAGTGTTGAAGCAGTGGGATAGACTCAAAGCATTGGTTTGCATTGGCTGTAATTTCCCAAGTAATAAAATTCCCAGCTTTTGAAGATGTTTGGCATGGAAGTGCATTTTATCCACGCTCCCTGCAAAGCTCTGCGTTCTCTGGGGAGCAGCTGAATGCCCTCCAGTCCTGTGGGGTGGCTTTCCCAGTATCACTCCCCTCCAGCTGGAATGATAACCAGTCATACCAGCCAGGAAAAACCAGGCTCAGGGTGGCTCGGACATAACTGTCAGACAGGCTGGTTATATCTGCCAGTCTCCAGGGCTGGATGCTTCCTGGGAGGCAGCTTGCATGAACCCTGGAGAAAGTGCTGCCCCTTTCCACAGGCTCTCTGTCCTTTATCTTTGCTCTCTGCAAAAGTCTCACACTGCAGGCTGGCACCCGTATTACCTTTTAGCAGATTAGCATCCAACAGTGTCTTGGGGGAAGCGTGTCTGCGGGATGCAAAACTCAGGAAAATTAGGAAGGAGGTTTACCCTGAGCTCTCCTAAACTTGGATGCCATCATTGCTCCTCTCTGGGATTCAATAAAGAGATCCCAGCTGTGTGCTCTCCCAGGATTTAACCATGAACAGGGTGGGATCAGACACTCAAGTGATGGAAGTGGGCAGCCTGCGCTCTGCTTGCCCGGCTGCTCCCAGTGGGAAGCCTCAGCCTTTGTGTTTCTGGGCTTGTGTGACACTTCACAGCTTCAAGCTGTTCCCAGGTGTGCAGCTGAACGGTCTCAGGCTCCTGTCTCAGCTTAGGACTGCTTAACCTCCCAGCTTTCCAGCTGGGAATAGAGCCAGAGCACACATGCTGGAAAAGCACGGCGCATCAGCTTGCATCTGCATGCCTCTGGCGAAACTCTAGGTATGCTAACAACATGTCTCTGGTGTTGGGAAAACGGGAGTGATGTAGATTTCATCCAGTCCCCCAGCCATGCAGGAGAAAGAAGGCAGCTTTCTGTCCTCCTGAACTTTGAGGGTGATCTGTGCAGCAATCTTCTTCAAGGTCCCTTTACATTGCTGCAGGGTCTGCGGGGTCTAACCTGCATTTCCGGATTTCCAGGATGCCTCCATGCCTCTCCCCACGCAAAAACCTCCCCTAAACTCTGCTTTGCTGCAGAACATCAAGACAAGCCAGTTCTGCTACTGCTCTTGCCTGGGAATTGAGCAAAGAGCACCAACCTCTGTGTTTCGGGAGAGGAGGAAGCCCTTCTTTGATTTCAGCTCTTGCCTCCGCTGTCCTCCCCCAGGTCTGAGCTCTGGTGGTTCAGAAATGCTTCTGAAAGCTGCCTTTCAGAGGGAAAAAAGCCCCTCTGGGATGAGAGCGGGCAGGTGTAGCACCTACAAAGATGTTAATTCCTTTTTTCTGTACAGTCAATTAGCAATACAGAAAAGCTTGGATTGTGATCCTCTGCCTGGGATCTGGGTGCTTGGGCAGATGCAGTTTTTCCTTGCTAGTCTGCTCTCCGTCACAGTGGTGTCTGCTGCTCTCTAGTGGTCCCAGCTCTGAGCCTGCAGCATGCACTGCAAAATGAGAACGTAGGTGGTGCTTTTTCATACATATTCTTATATATATGTATGTTTTAAATTTGTTTTTACACAGCTTCCTCGTGCCACGGCAAGTCTAAACCTTGTACCTACACAATTCCAGCATTTAAGCTGCCCACGTTCCCCCAGCCCTAACTTGGAGGCAAGAGGAAAGTCCCTCATTTTGTTGTGCTTAGGTTATGTTGGGAAACACCTTTCCAAGTGCCTTCCTTGTACTCCGCGTGGCCAGAACTGCCAGGTGAAATGTTCGCTTCTGGCTGCCCCAAACAGGATGGGAATGTGGGGTATGGAAGGGAGGGGAGATACCCAAACAGCTTCAGGAATGTTCTGGATCCAACCCAAGGCTGTGCCCTGTGACAGATTTGAGTCTTTAGGCCTTATGAGTTTTCAAGGGTGTGTGTCGTAAGTGACAGGCGAGATAAAAGCTGTGGAAAGATCAAAGCGGGTTTCATGGTTTTTATGGCTTTGTGCTTCTTGGTTTCACTTTCATGTGTCTCCCGGAGCCTTTCTTCTCTCCCTGTGTGCTGCCCTTTCTTGTCCCTCCCTGTTTCCACCTGGCAGGAGGGAGCTTGGTGACCTCCCAGCCTGGGGCATGACTTGTGTGCTCGACACACCTTTCTTTCAGCCCCCCGAATCTGAGCAATCTGGATTATTTTAGCTCAGGACAACTCCTTTCGGTATTGGTTCTTTCAGGTGCTGAGATTTGCGTCCTTTGCAGAAGTTGGGCTGGAGTTTCTCTGTCTCTTCTGGGAGCAACTCCGGGTGTAAGGTGCTGATGTCCAGAGTGCTGATTCAGGGGTGCTGGTTCCAAGAGAAAAGTTGACAAGGGGCTTTCCAAGGGGAGGGCTGCTCATTTCATTGGTATTGCAGCTTCCTTCTCAGTGACGACCTGGATTTCCCCTCCTTACCATGTGCACTTCTACTTGCTGCTGAAGAATAGTTGCTCTTGGCTTGGGTTTGTTTTTTTAATATAAAAAACTCTACTCCTATGGTGGCTTATGGGTGAAATGTGGGGAGAGCATCTTCCTCAAGGGAAAAAAGTGGGGAGACACTCTGCAGGAAGAGGAGGGGCCTCAAAGCATGAAGTGGACATTAATGAAAATAACAACTGTGGGTGTAAGCACAAGTGTGCTGGTCGAGTTCGGGTCCACTCCTGGTTTGTTATACTCAGGTGTGTGTGTACACTTGCTGTGGCTGAGGAGAGGCACTGTTTTTCCCTGGGTGACCTGCTGTCTTCTGACTTAACCACTAGGAAATGGGTCAAGGCCATGGTAAGCTCTACCAAAAATAGTAGTTATGGGTTATTCTGCAAGTAATGTGGAGACAACTTAATTATGGGCTCAACTAAAATGGAAACCACGAATAATTGGAAAAATAGAAAACGTTTAACCAGACTCTAACCAAACTTGTAGCTGCATTTATCAGGATGTCAAACTCCAAGGGGGAGGGGAGGAGACTTTGCCATAACACTCCTGGAGAGGTTGGTGCCAGGACTGTTGGCAAGCATTTGCCTGAATGTGCCACCTAAATAGGAATAACTCAGCTCCAGCAATCGCAGCCTTTGAGTTCAGCAGAAACTTGCCAGCTTGTGAAGCAGGGGCTGAACGTAGCTGGAGGAGTTTCCAGGAGCACATTTTGGTTTTGTGAATGGACCTGGAACTTCTTCACTAGCCCCAGAAGGAAGTGCTCAAGGCCAGAGACCTTCCTCCCAGCCAGCGAGGATGTGTAGAACATCAGGTGGAAACGGGGGCAGCGAGGCTGAGTCGACAGGCACAGCTCACTTGTAATGCCCCCAGCCGCTGTCCATTGGCTCCCTCCTGCCGCAGGGTGATGGCTTCCCTCCTCATCCCATGGCTCCACAGCCGGGGGCTGAGCTGTCACTGTCACACAGTGCCCCGATGCAAATGGCCAACGGCGCCCGCGGGCTCGGCGGCACCTGCGGCGTCTAGACTGGTTCCTGCGCCCGCATGCAAATGTGCGGGGAGGGAGCCGGGGCCACGGCCCCAGTGACGCTTTCTGGGAAAGCCCTTGGGTCCCGTTCCTGCTTCATGGCCTCCGTGCCAAGCAGAAGTGCCATTGAGGAGTAATGCCGCTTCTCTGCGGGGCGTTGGGTTTGTTTCGGAGTAACTCGGACCAGAAACGGATCGAGAGCTCAGGAGCAGCGAGGGGGTGCCGGGGTGTTCTCCACGGTGCTTTTCTAGTGGCAAGGACAAGCTGGCGCAGCGGTCCGGGGCTTTTCTCCCGCGCTTCCTCGGTGCCATTTGCATCTCTGGGGTGGCTGGGATGTCCCAGAAACTGTCCCCGCTCTGGGGCCGGGCAGCGACAATGTCTGCTATTGCTGTCCCTTCAGCAGAAAGCTGCTCCTCAGAGGTCCTACGGCTCAGGATGGACTGGGGAAGCAGGAATGTTGGATTTACATTCCTTAAAAGTTTTCTGTAGTTTGTCTTGTTCTTGCTCCCAGCCTTTCTCCATCTTCCTTATCCGATCTCTTTTGAAGCTCCCTCTTACCATATTCCCTTCTTTAGCCCTCAGCACCTGCTTGCAGAGGTGTCATCACACCACTCTGCCATCTCCAAAAAGGAGCCAAAACCACGATTTTGTCCCCTTGCATCACCAGCAAGTTGTGCATCTTCACTTGAAGGCAGCAAGTAACAGTGAGCTCGATGTGTTGTTCACCCAACCTAATTTTGGACTGATTTCGTTAGGCTTTGGTTAATTCTGGTGCTCTCGTGTTGACACTGAAATATGCGTGGGTTTCAGGTTTCTCGGGTTTCAGCAGGAGGCATCTTTATATTTGAAGCAGGTGATGGACCACAAACCACAGGTTAAGATTCACTGCAGTTGGGGTTTTTGGGGGATAATTTTTTTTTAAAAACCCCCAGGGGTTTTTTTTTCTCTCTCCTGCAAGGAGCCCTGAGTGAGTTGTGGGGAAAGGAGGGGTAAGCTGAAAAATCACTTTCTCTCAAAACAATGGTTTCAGCGAGGCTGAGAGGTTTGTTTGCTGCAGATGTCTCTGATGCAGCCTCTTGTGAATCCTCCCTGAAGAGCCGGCATCTCCGTGGCATTGACGTCAGTGTTGGGTTTCTGCCCATCCTGGTAAACACGGAAAACGTTTTCCATGTGGCCTTCCTTTAGGTGCTATTTGCACCACTTTTTTTGGAGGTTTCTGATTTAGGTACCATGGGCAGGATTCAGCAGGTGTAAAAAATATTACAAAAATCCAGTAGAAATTAGCTAAAAAATTACTAAAATCAAAATCTTGCCTGTACAGGGGCAGCTGCTGCAGAAAACAGAGAAGCTGTGAGGGTGCTTTGTATGCATTTCAGTTGATGCTGGCCTGGATGAGGCCACACATCCCTATGTGAGGGCCACTCTTCTGAATTCCTGGCATCCAGGAAGCAGTCAGCTTAAATATAGTCACGGGTCACATCCTCACCCTGCTTCTCCCTTTGCAAAACTACCACTCGTTGTGCAGAAATGCTGGCCACTGCCACGACTGTGGCTTTTCCTTCTGAGAAAACACTACGGTGTTCATCAATTACATGTTAGTCATCCATCAAAACACCCTGGCTGCTGCCGAGCCTGTTCACAGAGCCTCTCGAAATCCATCCAGCTGACGCTTCCGTAGCTCCCACTTCTTTCCAGGAGAGGCAAGAGGTGGGCACCTTCCCTGTGGCCACAAATCAGGGGCGTGATCTGGCTCATCTTGGTCTGTCCATTGCATGTGTCCAGGGATAATTTTCTTCTTTCTTTATTCTTAATTTCATTAAGCACTGCCAGCGATGCTGTTGGATTCCCCAGTCCTGGAAGAGCACCAGCTGAATGCTCCAGCTCTATCTTTTCCACTGTGCAGCTCTGGGGAAAGTTTCACTTCTGTTTTTTCCTAGCTCTAAAAAGCGGGATCATTTTGAAGTCAGGAACTTCAGAAAGATTTTCAGATGTCTTTTATTGCCTCCATAGCAGGTTGCATAGGTGACCAGTCATCTCCCCTGAGAAACTGCTGCCTTTCCCACCATTTTTTCCAAGAGACTCCCGCCACAACCCAGCAAAACCAGTCCTTGGTTAGGTTCCTCCTAATAACTCTCTGCAAGGAAATTGAAAACTCTGAAAGGATTCAATAAAAACCAGTTTTAAGACCATCTCCTCTTTCACTGCTGTGACAGCAAGGCACTCGTTCTTTCTGTAGGACTTTCCGTATTTGGGAATAGCTCATGGAAGTTGTCCTTGGCCTCTCTGTGACCCTGGTGAACAAGGAGTTAAACTCCTTAATTGTCCTTTGGACAAGCACTTCACAAGACTTTTGGACCTATGTCAGAGGAAAAACCGAGATTTTCAAAGAGAGATGTGTAGCTTGAGTTTGAGTGGAACACCTTTTTGTTTTTTAATTGACCATTTTGTTGCTATATAAAATGCTGATGTGATTTGAGAGCTCCAAATTACAACATTATCACACAACCACATCTCTTTTCTTCTGCCCTCTTCCTTCCTCCTCGCCTCGCCACATGTCCCCTTCCCCTTTTGCTTCCCGACTGGTGACTTTGCCAGCTTCATTCAGGGCAAAGCCCCTGTACCACCAATACCTGAGGTCACAGGGTGCTCCTGTGGCCATCCTGGGTGCGTTACTTGCCCGGCCAAGTGTGGAATTTGAAAGATCTGAGTGGAAACATAGAGCAGAGAGTGATTATTTTTCCACAGCACAGCACGAGGCGTTTTTGCTGATGAGAGAGGCAGCAAAAATAGCGTGGGGAAAATATAGCCCCAAGAAAGAAATATGTAAATGTCTTGAGCACACTAAAAACCCCCTGCTTAGTCAGAGGCTTGTGCTCTGCTTTTGTTCTGGGCTTTTTTTTGTGGCTGAGGGGTAAATGCTCAAGGGAATGAAGGGTGATGTGGGTAGAAACCCAACAGAAACAAGGCTTTGGGGAGATTGCGTGGGGAGTCCAAACGTTGCACTCTGTCCCAGTGGCTGGTTTTAATTAATAACATTGGCAATTGAGCTTCTGGGCTGGCCGTGGGGAGCATCTGAGAAATGACATCACCTCGCTCTGTGCTCTGCCGGCCGGGTGTGACTGCTGAGGTGTGAATTTCATGCCGGTGTCGGAGCGTGACCCTCCCCAATAAATAGGGGTGTTTATGCGCCCGGTTCTGCAGAGCATCTCCGGGGCTGAGCCTTCCCTGAGGATGGGAGCGCCAGCTGGGGTGGGGATGGGAGCCCCACTGCTCCCATGGCTGCTGCTGCTGCTGCTGGTGATGTCCCACTCTGCCCACGCAGGTGAGCTCCGGGTGGCTTTGCTGGCATCATCCGCGTCCTGCGCCCAGAGGGACTGAGGGAGCTTGGGATCCTCCTGCCTGTTTAGCCAAGGGCTTGCCTTGTAGCCAGGGAAAGAGCATGACCATCCTTTGCAGGGATCTG
Organism: Gymnorhina tibicen; assembly: GCA_013399875.1. NCBI lineage: Eukaryota > Metazoa > Chordata > Aves > Passeriformes > Artamidae > Gymnorhina > Gymnorhina tibicen. Next base: position 418,553 of record VXAZ01007750.1, read on the forward strand.
GTTCAGCTTTTGGGAGCTGTGTGGGAGCAGGGAACCAAGGTAGAGGCGCAGGTGGCAGCTTCTCACCGTGGTCCCTGCAGTACTGTCAGTGAAAACACGGGAAGGGAAACTTCCTTTGGCTCCCGGAGTTGCTGCATCCCTAACGGCGCTGGAAGTTGCACATCCCTGTGCCTGTACATCCCTGTGCCTGTAAGTTGCCACCTTCTCTCTCTCTCAGCCATCCTGGAGGTGAACGGGAACCTGAGCTGTAGGTGTGCCAAGACAACCTCGGAATACATCAGTCCCAAGAAATACGAGAGCATTGAGATAAGGCCTGTGGGCAGCAGCTGCAGGCGCATGGAGATCATGTAAGTGCCGTGGGCTCTGCTGCTGCCACCATCTCGCTTCTCTGCCGCCTTGCTGGAAATGAAACCTTTCCAAAAGTACCACCAGCTCACTTGCTGGGAAACATCAGGTGGAGAAACACAGGTCCTCAGGGCCTAAAGGAATCTTTCCTGCAGGGAAAAGTGTGCTTTGCTTATGCTGGAGCAGGGGGTGTTTGCAGCTTGGAGGAAGCACTTCCTCAGACACTGAGGTAGCATGAGCCATAACAAATCTTCCCAGAATTTGTAGATGCTCGGTGTTGATACATTTGTAAAGCTTCAGAAAAAGTTGCCTTTGAACAATGTTCTGGGCTTCAAGTTTCTGCTCCACGTGGGCATGTCTTGCATCTTGCTTGTTCCTGGCCATGTTGTGGCTTCCTCTGTCTCTGGCAACTTTCTGCAATCGCTGGTGCTGTGAGTGAAAGCTGAGTCTTCCCTGTCAGCTTTGGCTGCTTGAATCCCTGCCTTTGGAGGGGACAGGAATGCTCAGGAACTCTCCTTGCGTTTCAGAATTAAATTAAGAACCTCAGGGAAGGTGTGTGTGAATCCCGAAGCCCCTTGGGTAAAGAAGCTGCTGAAGCGCATTGCCAGCATGTAAGTTGTTTGATGAAAACCCGTTTGGCTCAGGTGGCCCTGAACAGCATTCCAGCACATCCATGGTCCTGGGAAGCACTCGTGGACCCAGGAGCTCTCGGAGGGGCTGCTGCTGTCCAAAGGACTCACTTCCAAAGCGATGAGGGGCAACTCTTTGCTGTGCAAAGCAGTGTTCAGACCAACATGACCTTTCTGTGGGTCATGCTCTCCCTGGCTTATGCACAGTGCTGTGCTTCCAACCCATTTTGGGGGAAAAAACACGAGGGAAGCAGTGGCAGGAGCATGGTTTGCTCGTGGCAGGTGCAATACTGTGTTGATGCTGGTCTGGGAAAGCTGCCGTCCTTTGTTGTGCCTGTGCTGGGTTTGTGGCCATCCCGGCGATCGATGCCTGCCCTGGGGAAACGGCAGCGACTTCCCTCGGCTGGGGCAGGAGCTTCCTCTCCCGGACCTGCTTTTCTCTGCGTTCACATGTTTCTCCTCCTTCTGCTTTTCGCAGGAAGAAAAGATAAGTTTCCTGCTAAGGAAGTTGCTGCCCAGAGCCCCGAGGCGGGCTGGCGGATGATGCCCAGGTGTGCAGACCTGGCTGCTCCTCACTTTGTCCTCACTTCCTCCCCTTCCCGAAAGCCCCACATCCGGCTCTGGTGGCGGTGGCTGTGGGGAGGGTGGCTCACTGCTGGCCCCAGCCCCGTGGCGGGTTCGTGGGGGTGTTTTCCCCTGCTCTTGGTCCCTGGATCAGCATGAATAGGAATCCTTCATTTATTTAGTTGCCTGTGGACTGCAAAGCCGTTCCCTGTCGGGGGCTGCTCCTGCTTCTTTAGGAATGACTTTGTGACTGTTTTCCATGTGAAGTGCTCAGTGACAGAGCGTATGTCTGGGGATTGTGTGGCACAGTGTGGCATGTCCTGTCCTGAGAGCTCAAGCCCAATAAAATTCAGGATTTTTCCTTCTGTTGTATTTTCCCTGGATCTCCTAGCTTTGAAGCAATGTATGACCTAGAATTATAGGACAGCTTGGATTAGAGGTGATCTCAAAGCCCATCAGTCCCACGCCCTCCCATGGGTAGGGACACCTTCCACTAGACCAGGTTGTTTCAAGCTCCATCCATCTTGGCCTTGGACGCTTCCAGGGATGGGGCAGCCACAGCCTCTCTGAACAACCTGTGCCAGGGCCTCACCTCCCTCACAGGGAAGAATTGCCTCCCAGTATGCCATATAACCCTGCCCTCTAGCAGTGTGAAGCCATTCCCCCTTGAGGGGTCCTTCCCATCATAACCTGTTATCCCCCTTGGTGGTGATTTGAGGGCACAATATTGCTGGGAGGGAAATGGGACAATCCAGCCGAAGTGCCCCGCATCCAAATGATGAAGCTGGGATTTACAGGTGGCTGGAAGGCTTTAAAAGCCAATCCAGGCCAATAAGGAAATATATTGGGAATGGGCATGAGGTCACGTGGCAGAGTTTTGGGGTAAAAAAATCAAAAGCAAATGTTACCAGAGCACTGCTGGGGCCTTGCAGGGGAGCAACGTGGTTGTAGGAGAAATGAGCAATACCTGATAATGCAGGACAGAAAACCCCAGAAAACCTCCGGACTCCTGGGGCTGTGTGCTCTAAGAACAAAGCTGGAGGAAATGAAAAAGAAAAGAAGGGGAAAGCAGAGCCAGTTTCGGGAAGCCGGGCCCCCTGCCAAGCCCCAAGCCACATTTTATCGGCAGCGTTGCAAACTCAGCGAGTGCCGTCAGCAGGGAGCGGGGTCGGGCAAAACCGCCGCGACCCCGGGGCCGCCCGTGCCACCTCACTTCTCCTATTTCCCGGCTCAAATAGGGGGATGCGGCCGGGGCTGGGGCCGCGGTTGGGGCCGGCATGGCGGCGTGGGCGGCCCTGCTTCTGGGGGTGCTGCTGGCGACCCACCACCCTGGGGACACAGGTGAGACGCCTCCTGCCCCCGGGGGTGGGTTTGGGAGATGCTGGGGGCTGTGAGGCTTTCAGGGTTTAAAGCGGGTGATGCTGGTGGGATGTGGCGGGAGATGCATTGCCCAGAGAGGGTTTTGCGGTGATGCGGGAGCCATGGCCGTGTGCCCCTCCAGCAATCCTGGAAGCCAATGGCAACCTGAGCTGCCGCTGCCTCAAGAGCACCCGACACTACATCCCCCCGGAGAAATACAGCAGCGTCGAGATCTGGCCCGTGGGGAGCAGCTGCCGGCGCCTCGAGGTGGTGTAAGTGGCTCCCGAGGCTACGCGCCCTCTGCTCCCCCCGTCTCCCCTGAATTCCTTCAGTTTTGTGCTCCTTTTGTTTGTGAGAAGGATGGGAGGCTCAGCTGTCTGCGGGAGGGGAAGTGACGTTGCTGAAGGGCCGCGTGTTTTCTAGGATTAAGCTAAAGAGCTTGAAGAGGGTCTGCGTGGACCCTGACACCCTTTGGGTGAAGAAACTCTTGCAGGACCTCTCTCAGCTGTAAGCTCCCCCTTCCCCCTGAACACCAGGGGCTCCCAGTGGGACCAGGGGCATCCCGTGGGAACCTGTCTTCACATGTTCCTCCCCCTTCTGCTTTTGGCAGGAGGAAGAAAACGGCTCCCCGCTGAGGAAGCTGCCGCCAGAGGCACGGCCAGATGTGCTGGGCCCAAAACTGCCTCCCTTCCCCATCCCGCTGGCGCCTTACCCCAGTCCCGAGGGGAGCATGCTGCCATCTGAGCCCCTTTTTATGCCTTTAAACCCTTAAAAAAGCCCGTCCCTGCTTCCATCCTCTCCCACCCCATAGCCATGTGCTGGGTGTCCCTTTTGGGTGTGACTCAGCAGGCCCAATAAAGGCGGCAGCCCTCTGTCATTGTCCCTTGCCTCCCTTCCTGTGGTATGCTGGGGCTTGGGATGCTTGGGGTGGGAGGCATGGGGGGCACCAGCTTTTGGCCAAAAACACAGGAAGTTTGAAGAGGCGACCACGGCAGCTTCCGCCTTTTTTGGTGGGGAGGCAGCACGGGCCACGTGCAGCGGGGGGAAGCGAGGGCAGGGAAGTTGAGGTGTGGGCCAGCCCCTTTTTCCTCCCCCTCCGGCGCTTCCCAGCCTGCGAAAGCCCCCTGGGCCGGGGGCCTGGCTATAAAACAGCCCTGGCGTAGCTCGGGGCGGGTGGCGAGGATGCGGCTGCTGCCGGCGGTGCTCGCCCTGCTGCTGCTCCTGAGCAGCCCGGTGCCGGGGGGCGGTGAGTGGCTTTGGGTCCCCATCCATGTCCCTCTCCAAACGCCTGGACAGTGGCGTTGGGTGTCCCAGATGGGGCTGAGCGTGGGCTCTGCTAAGCTTTCAGATTTGTTTCTTGCCTATCTTTGAGCTTGAGTTTGCCTTTTAAACCCTGTGGCTAAGCTGGAGGGGGANAGATGCTTCTCTTCCAGATCCCCGTAAAACTCCAGTGCTTGGTGGGTGGGCAATGGCTTTAATTTATAAAACGTTGGTTGAGTTTTCCAACCCTGCAGCTAAACCCCCTCCACATACAGGAAAGGAAGCTTTGAGGCTGTGCTGGGAGGGATTAGCCTCACCACAAACCCCCTTAACAGCAGCCCGTGGGTGTCAGGGAGGGGATGGGATATTTTGGGGGGGTGTCCCCATCTGCCTCCCCCACTGGGGGCCGAGACCTGGTGTGGGCTGCCCTGGGGCACAGGTCTATCACTGGAGAGCCTGCTGACCAACATGAGGTGCAAGTGTATCAAATCCACCACCGCCGTCATCAACCTGGGGCTGATCCTCACCATCGACGTTACCCCGCCGGGCATTCACTGCAGGAGGAAGGAGATCATGTAAGTGGAAAGCCTGGAAACTAATTCCGTGAATTGCTCGTTTGTGCACTGGTGCAAAAGTACATAAAGGGGGAAGCCCCCAGATGTTGGGGTGACCCTTGCTTCCCATTTTAAAGGGGGTTCCTCCCAGCATGGCTCATTGTGCTAAGGTAAAACAAAATTCCCTGTCTCTGCTGCCCAGGGTTCGTGTCCGTGCCGAGGGAGCAGAGGGGTTTTCTCTGTGGGTTAGAAAAGCTTTGGGGAAGGGGCGTGTGTGGGACTGAGGGGGTCTCGTGGCCTTGCAGCCTCACCCTGAAGAAGAACAGGCGGGTGTGTGTGACCCCCGAGGCGCCCTGGATCCAGGTGCTCATCCACAAGCTGATGCAGAGGTACGTGATGCTCAGCGGTTGGACAACACCCAGCATCTCCAATGCCTTGGCGGGACCATCCCTTCCCCCTGACCCCCCCGTTTTCCTTTCTTTCCTCCCACAAAATCTGCAGGAATGGCCCCAAGAAAGCGTTGCTGCGGCCGCGGCGGGAAGCACCGTGCTGCCGGAGCCCTTGGACACCCCCTACCCCATCCCTCCCACTGTCCAGACCCGAGGAGTCCACAGTTAGGAATTCCTCGTGGGACAGCAATGACACAACCCCCCTGCCCTGAGATACGCTGGGTTTAGTGGCACAATGCTGGCGCTTCCCCTGTTCCCGGGGTTTTGGCAGGGCCAGGAGCCTTTCCCTGCTTCCCCCAACAAAGGCTTTCCCCTCAAGCACCCGCAGTCTCCCTCCGTTTCGGGTGCCTGCGCTGTTCCCACATGCAACTGCAGCCCGTCCCGGCTGCCACCAATAAAAGGATGAATGTGCTTCCTCCCTCAGCTGCGGCAGCTCCTTCTGCCTGGATTTCTGCAAAAACTGGGAATTTTGGGGTGGGGAGTTAGGCCAGACTGTGGCACCATGAAGCCTTTGGCTGCTTTGCCAAGGACACTTCTGAATGCGCTGCCTTTCCTCTGCTCCAGGATTTGGTGCCTTTTTCTGACAGGAGCCTGTAATTGCAGGAGTTGGATAGGGTCTGGTGCTGGCTCCTGGCTGTGGAAACACAGAAGTGGGAAATTTCCCAGTGACTGGCTGAGGCTTTCTGTGGAGCCCCATTTTCTTGGGATGGGGACCTCGGCCTGGCACGGGAATGTGCCGTGGCCACACAGACTGAGGTGACACAGGTGTGACTTGTGACCCTCTCCAGGATTATCCCTGTTTACAATCTGGCTTGGCCATTCTGGGAGGAGGTGTTTGAGGTCCATAGGAATGAAATTTGTGTTGCCCGCCCGGCCCCGCTGGATGCCAAAAACGCATCCCTGGGCAGTGACAAGCTGAGAAACACCCACCCAGTCTCTGTATCCTCCTCCTTCCTGCCCTGTGCTCCTCAGGAGGGGGCAAGAATGGTTGCAAAAGGGCTGTTTGCTGACTCCAGAAGGACATGGGAGTACACAGGTGGGAAGAAACAGGTGGATGTTTAGACCTATCCATTGTGGGCGAGCAATATCCCAACTCCACTGTGATTAAATTTTAAAAAAAAGTAATTTTTAAAGGGAAGAAAAATTTAGCAGTTCAGGGATTGGTGACCTCCCTTGCCCCAGCTGCCTGAAGGTCCAGGGCAAGCAGCATTTCCTCATGCCAGAGCCTGGCACGCTCTCAAATTTCAAGCAAAGCAGCTATTTCCATGAACCGGGGCGTAAATCCCCCTAAAAGTGTAGTGTAAGCATGCCTGGGAGGGACACTGCAGCCACCCCCGCTCCACGTGCACTTCCATCTTTTCAGGGACGGGACTCCCGGGTGCAAAGGCAACACACGAGAAAGAAATCGGACTTTAAAAACCCCTGAGCTCTCAAAGTAACCACTGTGAGAGGGCATGGGCGCCTCCAAAGAGGATGGATGAGCCCCAGCACCGGGATCACTCTCACCTTCACCATTACCACAGGGAGGGGTTGTGCCGTACCTGGATCTAGAGGCTTAGGATCTCCACCTAAAATTGTTTCTAATTAAAGTGAGTTCTTGGCTGATGCTTGGCAGAGAGGATTAAGATGTGAGTGGTTCCCACAAGGTTCTTCTGGGATCTGTGTCACCTTGGAACGCCGAAGGGTGAAAGGGAGGGAGTGTGACCAAACTTGTGTAAGGTTCAGGCTCCTTACAGTGAAAGAAGGAAGCAAAAATATTCAGCTACATTGTACAAAATTATCTTTTTTTTTTTATATATATATATATGTATATATATATATACACACACAAGCCCCCGTATCGGACAGATTCACCAGATTGAGTTTTAAAAAGTTGCTTGTAGAAGGGTGTTGGATTTTGTTTTCTCTGCTGGCTTTAGGCAGTGCTGTCGCTTGGGAGCGGGCACCAGGCACCGTGTTTTGGAAAGCAAACGGAGGCAGCGAGGAGCAGGGAAGGGCTTGGAGCCTTTTTTCCAGGTGTTGCCTGCAACGTGCTGGGACCCGAGGCTGAGAAAGAAAGCACCGTCCGCTCACCGCTCCTGCTGGGAAGGGAAAACCAGGAGGAGAACAGGAGGGAGCCGCACAGGAGAGGCAGGTAAACATGTGCACCGACTGAAACACAAACAAGACTCTGCTCTTTTGTGCCATGGCTGTTAAATATAACATTTTTGTGTTAAAAACCGCACGGCGTGACGAGCGTTGGGAAGTGCAGCAGAGAAAATCCAGTGGAACGCCTTCCCGCGACGGAACGCTTCCAGCGCTAGAAACCGAAGGAAAATCCACCTGGAGCAGCTTACAACGTTTGCCAGGGTTTGGGTTTTTCCGTCCCCGTCCTCTCCCACCCCCGGATTCCAAAACATTGGTGCTGGGTTTTTATTTTTATTACTAAATGGGCTCCTCTGCAGCTCACAGACAATCACGGGTGAACTGGAAATTCCATTTTATACAAACAGCTCAAAAAATATTGGGAGTGAAGTATGGTTAGGAAACGCTGCTCACGCTGGGATCACCGTGCGTGGAGGAACAGGAGGAGCAGGTTAGAGCACGCCTCTGGAGCGGAGCATCCCCCCTCCTCAAAAAACATACAGCAGCTGAATACAGAAAGGTAATGTCCACAAAATTAAGTTTTTCATGCTATTCTACTTTCCAGTGCTCTCCAATCCATGTGCCATGGCCAGGTGGGGAACGCTGAGGTATATTCCAGCAGAGATACCTGCACCCAGAGGAAAATCCATCTCTGGAAGGGCTTTTTTTTTTTTTTTTTTTTCTTTTCTTTTTTTTTTTTTTTTTTTTTGTTTTT
>VXAZ01007750.1:426585-446676 GCA_013399875.1 Gymnorhina tibicen
TTTTTTTTTCTTTCTTTTTTTTTTTTTTTTTTTGGTTTGGTTTGGTTTTGCACCAAGCAAGTGCTGCACAGGAATTTCCCCCAGCTCCCATCGCTTCCAATTGATCCCAGACCACAGATGACGCCCCCATTTTTTTAGGCACTTCTTTTCCAAGGGAGTTGTCACTTTGCTGAACCCATTTTTGTGTTCTGGCCCACTCCACCCCCTCCTTGGCCCCCAATCAGAGTCAGGGAATAGTTTCTCCTCTAAGTCCAATTGATTTTTTTTTTCCCCCCCATGGAAAATTTCCTATGTATAAAATGACAAAGGAAATGTTTAATTCAAGAGGAACAGCCTGACTTGGCAGTTTTGCAAGACAGAAGATGGCTCTTTAGTATTTAATTTCACAATTCAAATTGGACTTTTTTTGAAGTATACGAATGAGACATAAATATAGGCTTATCAATCTGCTTAAAAATTTCATTCACATCATGGAAAATGTTTTTCATTTATTAAAAATATCACATTTGGAGACTAGAAACAGTAAAGTGCATGAAAAGTTTTAAATAGAAATTCAAGAAAATCTTATAGCAGCAAAAAAGCAGAATAAAGAAAAACTTAAAAACACAGACACGACCTTTTCCTATCACTGTGCCTTTTTCTTTTTAAACATTAAGCAGCCAAACAGGTTTTTTTTCAGAAAATTGCATCGTTTTTAATGCCTCTTGAGGCACAAGGTTTTGAACTGGCCACCCAGAGCATTAAAAGGAAAGAAAACAAGGATTTCCAACACATCCAAAGAGCATTAACATTTGGGAAGGAACCAGCAGCTTTTTACTTTTACCAGCCCTGTTTTACAACAGCTCCGAAACAAACTGGAATCAGGAGGATTTAGAGCTCGAATTTGATCACAGATATTTGGCTATCTTTGGTTTTCTGATAGTATTGAGATGAGGGGCAGGACCATGCTGCCAATCATTTATAGTCAGATACTAAGTGCTTTGCTAATGTGCAAAATTTATGTCGGATGCAGAGTTCAGTCTCCTTTTTGGATTCAAACAAACAGTGTTTCTAATATTCTTCCTACAAAACAAGCATCTCTAGTTTTGTTTTTCTTTCTCCTAAAAGGCTGGCTCAATTTGCCACGTTCTGGAAAAAAGCATTACCTTGAAATATGTTAAATGCAAGTTTTTAAATCTCTCTTGTCCGTTTAGAAGTGCAGATTCCTACTGAAAAGAAAAAGCCAGTTTAAAATAAAAAAAAAAGAAACAAACCCACAAACAAAACTTAAATTAAAAACCTGTAAAGGGGAATAATACTTTGGTTCCAGCCCTAGTGCCAAATGATACCAATATGCACCAAAATGTGCAAAATCTCATATCAAACACATAAGGAAAGGAGCTCGAAGAAGCAGCTTAAGGTTGGCCATACTTCACTCCTATACAGTGGGATTTACAAGTGTACAGGTCCGTGAGAACAGGTCCGAGCCCGCCCGGCGGGGCTGCACTACCTGCGGGAGGGCAGGTGCACCCCGTTCACCAGGGGCAGCAGCGGCGGGTGGAGCTCCAGCTGCGTCAACAGGGAGAAGTGGTCGGAGGGGATGTGCGGGTGCGGGCACCCCGTGATGTTGTTGTCCACCAGCCACTGAGGGTCCAAAGGCCCCAGGACTCCGAGCACGTTCATGTGAGTGTTGGAGTAGAAAATGTAGTCAATCACACCCTGCGGAGAGAGGGAGAGACGGCGCAGTGAGGGCAGGGCCCTGCCCGCCAGGCCGGCCGGAGGCACCGTGCTGGGGTCGGGCTGGGGCACACCCTGCATCCATCCTCATTAAACCAGGGGCAGCCAGGGTCAGGGAATTAACACAGCAGAGCCCGCTGTCTCCCACAGGTCGGTTAGTGCTTTGAAGTCAAAAGTGTAATTGGTGTAAGGCATCAGGTTGTTCTCGTAGGCGCTCTTGAGCTGGAAGCCGTGCGTGATCCTGCCCTCCGAGGCTCCGTTCTTCCCGTTGCCGCTGAAGTTCATGAGACACTCGTTGTAGCGCAGCTCCTTGAAGTCCTTGTGGTTGTCGGCTACTATGCCGTTGCTCAGGTATTCCACTACACCTGTTGGCAAGGGGAAGGGTTTTAGGGAGTTGCTTTGAAAGGCAGCTTTGGTCTGGGAATGTTAAAAACCGGAACGCCACAAAGACATGCCGTGAGATCGGAGTTAGCAAAGCAAACCCCTCTCCTTAGGAAGTCTTCATCAGGAGCTCGCATCTTTCCTACTTCTTATTGCTGCTTCAGGCATGGGTATTTATTTAATGATTTATTTAAGATCTAATTGTGTTTTTCTACACTTCTGTAGGTGCAACCAGCTCTCCTGGAGCGTCCAGCTGAGCACGAAAAGCAGGCGACTCAACCGGAGGACTCGCCGTCTCTTCAGCCAGATTTCCAAAGGCAGCTGTTGCTAGGAAAGCTTTCATCCATACCTTCCCTGGGGAGTGCAAAACAACCCCATCGCCCTCGGAGGGAAAAGTGGACTCGAACGGTCTAAGAAGGTAAGTTAAAAATTAAGCCAAAACCAGTCTTACCTGAATCAGGCAGTGAGTTGAGATCCGCACACAGCACCAGAGGGATAGAGTTGGGATCTGCTGTCGGGCTACTGGGCCTGCTTGAGGCTTTCTCCAGGATGTTTTTCAGCTCCGAGACGAACATCATGGTCTGGATGAGTTTTACATCCGAGTATTCGGGGTCCCAGTGCATGTGGGCATTGGCCACGATGAGCAGCTGTTTGTCCACATGAAGCGATTTCATACCTGGATAAACAATTTCAGCAGTGAAAGGTTCTGTGAATGCAGCGGGTTCCCGCTTGTTCATACTCAGGGTGCAGCTCCTCAGGGCTCAGGTCAGACACACCACCAGATGGGTGTGTTTTCATTGCTTAAACCTGTTGAAATGCCTGCAGAATGGCCCAGGCAGCTCCTTCCAGCCCTGGAATTTCTCCTCCTCTGAAGCCATCAAAACCCCGGCCATGCAGACAGAGCAGGGTGGTAGTGTTACCTGTGCTGGAATTGTCTGCTGCATCTGATCAAACTTAATGAAAATGTGAGAGTCAGTCAATCGAGAGGCGGGAAAAGATATCTGATAATCTTCTTCCACATCAGTACATTAGCACTGACATCTAATCACTGGGGGAGGGTGGAAGGAGTCAATCAAGGGGAGGAAAAGAGTTGAAAATAGAAGTTGAACATTACTGACAGCTACTGGTAAGAGCAAATGCGTGTAAACACAGTGACTTGGGAAAGCTGAGCTGCTCAAGCAGAATGTAACAGAGTAAGCAAGCAGAGATAAAAGCTTGAAAGGAGAAAAGCAAATGCTGGGCATCTGGCCGTGAGCACAACCAGACCAGGAAATCACGTCATCTGTGCCTGTCTTAGCCGCCGATGGGCTGGATTTGGCTGCACCACCAACACAACAGCATGGACTACCGAGGAATAACTCATGCCTTTCCGTGGAGCTGAGTATCGGCAAGGATACCACGGCTGTACTCACTTGCTCCAAATAATTCCTTGTGCACCTCCAGCACCACGGCGACCCCGATGTTGTCCTTGGTCATCACTCTGTTCAACATGGCTTCCGAGCCCTCCGAGTTGGCCATGGCCACCTGGTTGAACTCCACCGTGTGCTTCTGCACCAGCGTGAACCTGGGGCAATGGGGAGAGAACCCCGCTGAGCAGCTGTGACCCACAGCCCCCGTGGCAGCGTCCCCATCTGAAAATCATCCCTGTCTGCTCCCACAAGCACCCTCTCTTCCAAGCCACTCGAGCCGCTTCTAGACACGACCCGAGAGCTGCATTTTCGTTTCTGGAAGCAGGGAAAACTTTGAGAGGCAGCTCAGGCTTTGGGAAACTCCCCCCCTAACTACGGGAAGCTGTTCTGAGGTTTTAGTGTGATTTTTCAAAGCTGCTGCTGCCCCTTACTTTTCCGTTTTGAAGAATATCGCACAGCCGTCCACATGCTTTTTCTCCTGCTCGGACATGATTTTGGCACGTGACTTTGGAGAAAAGAATCCGTCGTATCCCCGTTCTTTCAAGGCTGGCAGGAAAAGGGTGAAGTATTGCTCCGTTTCCACTTCCTGGAATTGAACACGAACACCTCAGGCTAAAGAAGTGAAGGAAACCCTTCCTTGTGCCTGCCCAGGCTTGCAGGCAGAAAAGCTGCTGTCTGCCCAATCCACGGCACTTCCTAGACTGATGGCCCGCTGGGAACTGATGTGCATTCCTGGGTTTCCTGGAATCCCTCCCAAAGGGAAAGTGACAGGTGTATTTTGAATAGCAGTAAACCACACCTGTCATTTTTAACACTGCAGTACAGATACACAGCTTGTCCTGGAATTTGGTATCAAGCAGGTGACCATGGTGTTCCCAAGGGCACATTTAATCCTAAAGGTTAGTGCTTTCTGCTTCTGATGGAAAATGCAGTTATTTTTAATTACCTGAAGACTAATGATATCTGCATCACAGTTGACGATTTCTTCCATGATTCCCTTTTTCCTGTACTCCCAATTGAGTGCCCAAGATGGGCAGTAGCCATAGAGCTGCCGGGTGGCGTATTTATCACACAACACATTGTAACACATAACTGTAAATGAAGCTGCAAGGAGAGACACAAAGGGAAAGGTTATCAGCCTCTGGAGATTGAACTCTTTGGCTTGGACAAGAGTGGCTGGAAGAGCTACGACAAAGCCCAACAAGGAAAAGAAATGCCCAGCATCCCATTCAAATGACAAAAATGGTATTTACAGCACAGCCATATGTTAATTTTTCTAGTACAAATGAACGCAATTTGCTACTTTCACTCTGGTCCAGGAAAATGAAGCCCACGACAAGTTTCCCTGCGTGTCGTCTCGTGAACCCAGGGAAAAGAACCACAGATTTACCTGAGGGCAGAATTTGGTCTCGTTCTTTTAAAGTAATCCACGGCCTTGGAGGCAGCTGCTCTGGATGAACTACAAAAAAATTAAACTGGTGATTAATTCAGGGTTTCTGTCTGTAAGTTACAATTTCTAAGTCAAAGTGATGACTGAACAATAATGTATTTTGCATCCCCAGCTCCCTGAGTCTTCAGGGTAGGCAAAAATCATTTAAACAAGTAGCTCTAGTAAGGGAAAAATTGTGATTTGTAAGATTCATGACTATTTTTGTCTCTCCTTTTCAGATTTAGAAGCACCACCAAAATACTCCTGCACATTAAATAATGTGCTGAAGAAGGAGATCCTGGCATGATTCAGCCATCCTTTTTCCAAGAACCTCGCCCCGTATCCATCATTCCTGCAGTGCCTTAACTTCAGAGTCATCGAGTGGCAAAGCAGAAGGCTCAGTTACAGAACCACAAAGCAGGACTGAAGTCAGGTACTGGCTGTTCTTAATGGCTTTGGTGTTTCTCAAGCCAAATTTGACATTCTTCTTGCATTCAAATGATTATTTCTGGTGGGGAGAACCAAAATGGCTTCAGCAAGGCAGACTTTGCCCTTGGTTGGTAATTGAAGGGTTTCAGACAGAACAGAGAGAACATCTGGCTGTAACACTTAGGGACAAGCTTAGACAGTACACATCAGCCTCTTCCACTGGGTGTGAGGGTGTTTTTTGGGATGAGAGCGGAGCCACCTGTCAGAAACGCTAAAGCAGTGAGGAAATACTCTCCCTCCAGTGGTCCAGACTCTTGTTTTAGCAGCAAATCCTGCTTTTACACCCTTTTTTCCCACCAGATCCGTAGGACTGTACCTGCTAGATTGTCAAGCATGTAGTTCAGTAGCTTTCGGGTTCCGTCTGGATCCTGGTAGAGGCTGAGAATATCTTGGGATAAAGGATTGCCTGCCAACAGCACAAAACAACAGCGGGGGGATCAGCTGCCTGCCTTTCTTGAGGCTTTCCACCCAAAGAAAATCTCCCAGAATGAGAACAGGCAAATTAACTCAGCAGGCTGAAGGGTTTATTTCCCTGTCTGCAGATTTGACACGGGCTCCTAAGGAAGTTTAGCAGCATTAAGAAAGACAAGAATTGTTTTCCCAACTGCCTGGTCATTTTTGCTACAAACTTAATGCTTAAAATAACCTGTAAGAAAACCTCGAGGTAATAGAGGGAGGTTTTGAGCCCAGCCCCCCTCAGGATTCCAGAGAACTCGTAGGAATATAGAACAGGAAAGAGCTCACCTTTCAAACCCAGGGTTTGCAGCTGGAAGAGCCGTCCAAGTTCATAAGGCAAAACCCGTAACAGATTGTTATTTAAAAGCAATTCCCTGCAGCAAATGCAAAAACACTCTGGGTGAGTATCACTGCAGAAGGAACCTCCTAAGGTGCTTTGCTGTACACTGCTCATCCTCAAAGAGAACACTTTTCACCCTGAATTTTATTATGGAAAGATATGCCAATCTTCCCGTGTCAAAGCACGACTGAAATACATTTCTTAGGGGGAAGAAAGCCACAAAGCCCAAGATGAAACCAGGGATGAAAACAGTGATATATCAATGATCAGGAAAAAAGCCCAGTGAACTCAAAAGTAACTACTATAACCAAAGCTCTGCACCAACCTGGAATTTTTCAGGATTATTTGAAATACGAGCACAGAAAACAAACTGAAACTCTCGGTCCCGATCCCACGATAGAGATTTTTTGGGGAAGTTAACCGGATAAATTTCCCTCACCTGAGAGACACCATGTTTCCTAGTTCTGCTGGTAAACTTCTGAGTTTGTTGGATGACAGATCCAGGTAAACCAGATTGTGAAGCTTGGCAATATCAGGTGGAATGCGAGTAAGGTTGTTGTCATTGAGGTGCAGAGCAGTCAGGTGTGTCAGCGACCACAGCGACGTACTTAAGCTCCGCACTCTCCCTGAAAGAGGGAAGCAAGGAACCACCTCTTCACTCTGGAACCACCGGACACAAACTGCATCTGGAACGGTCTGGGGCACCAACTCTGGGAATGTAAACTCCAACCAACTCACCCGAGATCTCTAATTCAGCCCAGTGCGACTTCTTCCCATTGGCCACCTCTTCCGCTGACATGATGGTGTAAATTCTGCGAGGATCCGGAGGATCATATTTTTCCTTTGGCATCCCTGTTAGTCTGAAAGACCATCACAACTGTTACTCGACAGCACTCCTTTGTGTCTATCCCGCCACGAGCTGACCTTCCCCAGGGACACCCCGCAGCAACGCGCGTCCCAGCGTTCGTGCGCAATAAATATCGGGCTGCCATCAGCCCGCTGAGCCGAGCAGGTGCTCACACCTGGGCAGAATTCCCAGGCGTGGAAAAGAGCATGTCTTCCTAGGAAGCTGGGGTTTCTGCAGTCACCTGCTGGTTTCCCAGTTTATCCCCCATAACCTACGGAGTTGCTTGCTGCTGCAGAACCTGTGGAAAAGATCAGAGCGTTCCACTGTTCCCGGTGAAAGCGCACGGATTGCCCCCTCCTGTAGCTTGCACAAGGAACCAAGGATTAAAGGGAAGGCTCTTATTTTCAACACACAAAGTCCCACTTCTCCACTCCACTCATGCAAGGCTTGAAATTGCAGTCTGAGGGGGAATTAGCTCCATTTTCCCACTAACTATCCAGCTTTTGTGGTTTGTGCTTTTTCATGCCCGGGATCAGTCAAGACCTTTGTATTCCTAATGGCCCAGGAGCCATAAAAGGGAGCTCAGGTAAAGTTCCCATTTAGCTGTTCTGGGGCACAAAGGGCTCCAGCCCAGTGCAAAATGTGAATATCAGATGCCTAAGGATGAGCCTGTGCACACCAAATTCATCCAACTGTCCTGACTGTCAGAAGGCAGCTCTGATGTCCCATTCAAAACCCATCCACTTTCCAGGGGACACAGGGAGCAATTTTATTCCGTGCCTCCCTCGGCCATTGTGCTGAGCAGGACTGTGTGTGATTTAAAAACACGAGCTTAGCCGAGTTTGCTGTTTGCTGGTCTTTTCCTCCCCAGACACACAAAATCCATGAGCCTTGATTTTATACAAATCCAAAGCAGCTGCTCCACAGGATGCAGGTCTTCCCTCACACAGACGTCTCTCCTACAGCCGGCTACAGCTGTGAAGCTCTTCAAACAACTCTAACTCAAATTCGAGGTAAGGAGCTGAGGGTTTTGTTCAGCAAGTCCAACTAACCGAAGAGTCCACTTGCCCTTTATGAGGGTCAAGTCCTGCAGTGTTTTCCAGCTGATGCCAACAGCCAGACCAGCGTTCCAGCACGGCACAGGAGCAGGAGCAGTCAGGGCTGTCCCCTGCCAAGGGTCTCAGTTACAGGGCTGCTGCTTCCTTCCCTGACGAACGCCCGAGGAAATTCCAGGGGCAAATGCAAGCCCCACGTCTAATTATAGCCCCCTGTTATTTCCAGGTGAAGTCACACGGCGAGCAGAGCTACGGCATAAGAGGATTCTGCGCTCACACTGCCTGGCATGGGGCCACGAAAGAAACCAGTTACTTAAGGACAAGGGATTAGACCTGAAATCCTTCCATCCTTGTTCTAGAACCCCAAAATCAGCAACGGCCTTTCCCCCACACACAAACAAGGCCGTGCTTTGGGAGTGCCAAATCTCTGGTGTTTGGGTTTTGCTGGATTTATCTGCACTCTTCAGGTGCCTGTGTGAAAGTGGGGAGCACTCGAACAGACTCCTCACAGCCCCTGCCAGGCCACAGGAGCCCTATTCCACCTGCCCTTGCTGTTTAATCTGTTTCATCTTAAACTGATCCATACCTCTACCACATCTGGACCCAAGACACAGCAGATTTTGCTGTCCAAAACCCAGGATCTGGGTGGGTGCTCTGTGATGAAGTCCTTAAAAGCACGGTTGTGAGACCACCTGAGCCACCCCCTCCCCATCCACAGATGACCACTGACCCCCCGACACCATCTGAAAGCTCCAGGATTGCTCCTCGGCAGGGCACCCGAAGAAATGATGCTGGAACATGGCTCGCTGAGAGAAGTGCTCTGCTAATGTAGAGCGATGTGTGGCCGTCAGGGGCCTTCCAGAGAAGTGAGCCCTGAGCTGGGAGGCGAAGGACGCGCACATTTTTCAGCTGTTAGTCACTTCAATGTTGCTTTGAAATAGCGGTGAGTCAAACAGGCAGCAGTGTCATTGCCACAGTTACAGAAAGGGGAAAACAAACCTAAATCAAACGCACTTATTTTTTCTCCTTCTGCATCACAGCAACATTGAGCAAGACTTGAAAGTCACCGCGTGTAATTTTTTGCTTAGGCAGAAAATGAATTCTGCCTGGGTTCCCAACTCCTCCCGTTCCCATCTCCCACTCTGCTTGTCCTGGAACTACAACAACATCCAGAAATCCCAACCTGTTTTTGCTCAGTCTTCAGGGAGCTACACTGAGTTCCCTGACTCCGTTAACCCCAAAATCAGATATGGATCAGTGCAAATTTTTGCAGGCTTTTCTCCTAAAGGCTCCTCTTGGAAAATTTCTGAAGCTACTAAAACTTGCTCTCTGCTACAGATCCAACTCTGTAAACTTAAATAGTGTGACCCTGATTATGTGTAAATTAAACACAAAATCTCTTCCTGATTTTGTGTAAATTAAAGAAAACCTGCGGATGAGCACATCGGTGCGTTAGCAAGAACAACATTTAGGCTCTGGGGGTTCCTAAAGTCCTCCCCCAAAACCCCAGAGATGACTGGCAGAGGAGGATTCCTCAGGTGGAACCCTAGGTGTGGTCCTGGGTGAGCCTAGGCAGCTCTCTGAGGTGGATATAAAAAGGGCCAGGGACATGTACTGTGTTTCCAGCAGTAGGTCTGTCTGCCTTTTCCTTGGACTTCTGGGTTTTTATGCTGTTATATTTGCTGGGGTTTTTTGTGTATGGGGCATGCTGACTATCTTTTAAAGCTTGTGGGAATAAAAGGAATAATGGAACACTCCTGAAGGTGTGAGGAGTGTCAAAGAGTGAGCTATTGGGTTGCAGCAGAGGCTTTTAATATGAAGAAATGTTTTTCGGGCAAGAAACAACAGGAACTTCTGCATTTTAGACACATAGTCCCTTCCCCAAGGAGTGCAGAAGATGCATTTCTTAAATTACAGTGACCATAAACATGTTTTGTTCAAGTTCTTTCATACCTCAATGCATAAATAAGTTGCCTAATGAGGGGGCAAATGGAGAAGAGCTGTGCCTGCATCCTGCTGCAGCCCTGTGTTCATGGATGTTTGGCACAGCTCCAAACCCTCGCCTCCAGCCCAGTGACATTCTTTGTGATTCTTCCCCCCCCCCAGCCTCTGTATATGGATGAGTCAAACTGCCAGAGCATTTTGGAAACAATCCAGCAGCCAGCCCTGAGTCGCTCCTCCTTCCTCTGAGCACAGCTGACTGTCCATCCCCTTCCATATGGTGATCCCTCCCAGGAATTACCCATCCTGCTGGCTGATGGGGCGTGCGCGTGTGTACACACACGTTGTCGAACGCCGGGAAGTTGGGCTGGAAGCTGGAAAACAGCACCGTTTTTATCTCTTTATCTAAATGTCTATTTATGTGTTTTGTAATCAGGCCGGAGCGGCTGCACAGGGGGGAGAGGAAGGCTGCTCGTCTGCACTGCTCTGCTTGTAGCAGAGCGTGCCAAAAGTCTCCCCATTTCAGCCTCCCCAAGGGGACGAGAAGCACAGCCAATACCCACAAATACAAAAACGGGCTTGGAGTACTCCGGGGGGGAGGAAAATCAGGTGATCGTTCAAGGGTATGTTAAGGGGATTTAAAGAAACCTGCCAGTACTGGGGTAGGTACAGGTGTGTTAGCTAAAGGCAAACCATTTGCTATATCCCTATACACAGTATCTAGTGTGTATATCCTAGCAAGAAAATATTGGAGAATGGGGAATTTTGATGGTCTTTTGTGTGGATCTGAGCTTTTTTCGTGGTGCTTTCCTGCAGGAATATGTCCAACCACCACTGTGTACACTGCCTCTCCCAAGAATTCAACGAGCACCCGAGTCTGCCATCCCAGGTACTGTCTCCTTCCAGATTCTTATTCCAAGTACCCTGACTGGGGATAGAGCTTACCAAAGAATCAGATATAAATGCCTCATAGTGGTTTTTTTCTAAACAAACCCCCAAACAATTAAAAAACAATGTTTGAGGAGATTTGAAACAATCCCTGAGGAAAGTCTGACACAGAGCACAAGGAAATTGAAGTTGGGAATAGGGAAAGCTAAGAGGTAACCATTTACCTGCAGTAAATTCAGTGGTGCTGGGATCCCAGGGGGCTCCACGTTATCTCTTCAACAAAGATCATAAAAGCCCAGAGAAGCACAGACAAGTCATAGAAGCAAACAGCAAAAGCCAAGGGGAGGAGTGGGAAGGGAGGGAACGAGCTGTATTTGATTAATTCCAGAGCCAACTGGCACTCACTTGATGGAAATGCTAATTGTCCCACTGACATACACCCACTACTTATTCCCCCCGTCCCCTCATCTCCTCTAAATGAAGCAGTCTCTTTTTAAATCACAGGTAACACAAGAATATCCAGGTTTCCACCCTTCCTTTTCCTCCGTGTCACACCCCCACTTACAGCTGAACTATGTACTGCATGGAAATCCTGCACAGCATTACATAGCTGCTTTTTATTGCTGTGTTGGTTAAGAGTCAGTCCTCACTCGAGAAGAACAATTCCTGCTCTGTTGGCAGCAGCCTGTTACCTCTCAGTGTGTGCATGACAACTCCTGAATATCCACATCAGGTCACTGAGTGATACCTGCCTTTGTCTGCAGGTGCCTTTTACAATTTCTGCTTCCAGAGCAGCTCTTGGGGCTGCTTTACATGCAAACACGGGGCAGCAGGCTGCTCCCCAAAAGTGAGGCTCTGCTTACCAGAAATGCATGCAAGGGGCTACTGTTGGGCAAGAAGTGTTTCCAGCAGCCGGCCTGTAAATAAATCTCATCAGAAGCCCCCACAGGGCTGGTTTAAACAGTGTACTTATTTATTTACACAAGTATCTTGCACTGTTGCAGAGAAATGACCCATTTGCAATGCCGCTCCATCCCCTGGAGAGTGCTGGGCTTCTAATGAGATCCAGGACAGAGTGGCTTAAAGGATTAGGAACTGAAGTCACTGGGAGTCTGGGGAAGGAAGAAGCCAGCGCTGGGTCGAGACAAAACACTGTCCTGGGCTGTGGGCATGGAAGAGAAGCAGCCACGTACGGCTGCAACTTAAATAGCAGGAGGTTTTCCTAGGGCTGGTTTGGCAGCCACGGGACTGGGGAGCCAGAAAACTCCCAAGAGCATGAACAGAGCGAGCCGGCAGTGCCGTGGCGTGCGAGCGTCCCTCCGAGCCGTGAGGGAAGAGCTGTTTACTGACGAGGCTGATCCGACACCCGTTCAGTCACGCCTGAGAAATGAGAAAGACCCTGCTCAGGCTGCTGCTGTGAGCCAACACCGCGTCTCATTCAACTCCTCAGGATCAATACCTGGAGAGAAGTCAGCTATTGACCTGGTTTTTGAGCAAAACTACACCGGAATTATGAATCCATGCGCACTGCAGGAACTCGGGAGAGGTCTTCTCAATGAACCTTAAGATACGGTTGGAATCATCAATACCCTTTCATCCTTCAAAGCAAAGTTTGTGCTAGGAGAAAAGAAATGAGATTATTTCCACGGCCGCGGTATCATCTTCCCTTTTCAGTGGGAGACTGCCAGCACTTCCACAAAATAAGCAAAGCCCAGCAACACTTCAGTTACTCTCCCTCTACAATCCAAAGAAATCTGCCACTGTACAACTTAATTCAAGCAGCTTTAGAGTTACAAGGCTTGCCTTGTTCAACTAGAGGTAAGTTTGGATGAGTCAAAGCTCCAGATTTTAAAAGAAAGGAGGAGAAAAAGAAAAAAAAGCCAAAGGAAAAAACACGCACCGATAGTGGAAACTGTTTTGCAATCACTGGCACAATAAATGAGCCTTTTCAGTTTGACCAGGCCACAGGATGCTGCACTACTGCTCAAAGTAGCTGGGCTTGTATGCTTAGAAGAGAGAAGGGATTTGTTAAAAAGCCCCCAGTTTATAGGAATAAACCCTGTTCTCCAGAGGGCGTGTTTAAATGTACTTTGCATTTTAATCTCAGAAGAAGAAAGGTTTGCCTAATAGCCCGAGCAAAGCATATTATTTGAATATTGAAAGATAGTTCAGCTGCTTCTGTATCTGATTATCCCAGTCTTTCCTATGAGCATTTACACCACACTAAAACTTCCAAACACAATCCCAGACTGGTTGGGGTTGCAAGGCACCTTAAAGCCTGTGCAGTTCCACCTCCCTGTCGTGGCCAGGGACACCTTCCACTGTCCCAGGCTGCTCCAAGCCCAGTCCAGCCTGACCTTGGACACTTCCAGGGATCCAGGGGCAGTCACAGCTGCCCTGGGCACCCTGCTCCAGAAGAGAGGCTGAACTTGTGCGGGTTCCTCTGTTCAGCCACCCGAAGGGATTTCACCTAAAGCCAGGGAATACCTCTGGCAAGTTTTGCAGTAGTTTTTCAAACCGGTTGGTTTTTTGGTATTTCTTAACATACTGGCATGTGAGAGGTTAATTACAGAGTTCTCTGAAAGGAAGTTAAAGAAGACAGATGCAGTCCAAAGCCCTGGTGCTACCTCCCCTGCTGTACAGAAATGGAGAGTAAAGGAAGAACACCGACACAGTGGGTAGGTGCAAGAGGCAGGTATGGATTCAGGAATGCTGAGGCCTTGTTGACAGCCTGAGGTTTTCAACCACATAATTTTCCAAGCAGAAAATACTTGTGAGTTATACTCATCTCCCCATGTCCAGGGTTGTTTCGTTCAGACCTGCAGTTGCCATGAAATAAATGGCCAATGACTTAAAACTGAATTATTCCCCCTCTGCCTGCAGGGGAAGCACCCGGGGGTTCCTAGAGCAGGCAGAAAAACACCTTGCGGTTCAGCACAGGCCTAGTCTCAAACCTCCTGGTCTATCCACAGGTCTCAAAATACTTAATAGATGTGCTTATCTAGTCAAAACATTCCTAATTTCTCTGATGCACTCCACTCCTTCACGGTCTCTTGCTCCAGACTACGGAGGAGAAGGAAGAGGCTCGCTGCACAGGTACAAACACGTTCCTGGAGATTGACCTGCTCCCAGTGGCAAGATGTGACTTGGATGGAGGAAAAAACGTGAGCCCAGCTCTTCCTGGCACCTGGAACTGTTCTGATATGTGAGAAGTCATCTGGCCCTGCTTTCCTTTTATTTTCTTAACCTTCCAGAACAAAAAGGGATTAGAGGAAAGGCGTTCACAAGTGGAAATTTTGGCTGGGCAGTCATTTCATCCTGTGCTAGCTCTTTGCCACTTGCCAGGGCCAGTTGTAAATTCATGTAACACAGTAAGTAGCAATTGAATTTTAAGCAACAGGGGAAGGGAGAAGAGCAAAGGATATTCTCCATGTGTTGAGGCTAACTGAGGATAAAGGATATTTTTTTGTGGGACACACACCCCCCTTGTGATCTCACACAGGATGGTGATACCCAGCAAAGCATACAAAGTATGTTTTCTGCTTTCCTCCTTTCCCAGTTTTCCTGCAAGTATCCTGTGGAAAATAAAGAGCTTCAACTCTGCAGAAGGAGGTCTTCAGCACTCTCTTTAGATGGTGCTTAAATCCAGAGCCTTTTCAGAGGGCCTTTAGATTGATTTCTTAGGAAGGAAAAAAAAAAGCAAAACTAATTTGTGATTAGAAGGCACAAAGATGTTCACTCAGATGGAAGCATTCCTGAAAAGCGAGGGGAAAACTACCCGAGCAATTCATCCAGCTGCCCTAAAGGGTAAACAGCAAACTTGAGCACCATCCTCAAACCCTGATTATTATTATTATTATTATTATTATTAACAGCTTGACCAAAAGCTTATGGGTTTTGTACTTTTCTTTGTACTCCTGGAATCCGATGAACTAAAAAAAAGTGTTTGACACCAAAGCAAGGAGGAGGGTCCCTCTGCAGCAACACAAGGCTAAACATTCCTCCGTCTCCTGCAGAGCTGCCTCAGCCCAGGAATATTTTTTGCCTTTAAAAAAAGCGTGTAAGATGTTTAATTGGGCCTTTCCTTACAGGCCGTTGGAAGTAGCAGACTGGGGAGCTGTTGACTTGCAGTAGTAATTGTGGAAGGATTGGTGGCCAGGATAAAGGACGCTTACTCAGGAGCTTTGCTTCGCATTCCCGTTCCCAGCACAGCCTCCGGAGACTACAGGTGGGTGCCTAACTTGGGGAGGGGAAAGGCCCACAGGAGAAGAGCTGCCTCCGGTAGTTTCCCAGCCATAAAAATTCCTGCTGCTCCTAGCTGAGGTCACAAGAGGTTTCCCTTCGTGCTTTGTTTAGGGTAAGGAATAATCCAGATTCACATCAGCAGGGATGATGGCAGGGTGCTCTGAAGGATTTGTCGCTTCATGTCTAAAATTTCCCAACCCTCAAACTGCAAGTGGGGGGAACCTGAAACTGAACTCTGCTGAAGGGTTAACTTTAATTTAGAATATGCACTTACACCCCAGCCTTCATATCCTGGAAATCTGCATTTGGAGTCCCACAGCCCTTTTACACACATTTTTTCTGTCCTTCTCAGAGAAAACACCAAGCTCTTGGCCAGGCAAGCAGAACAGGGAAGACAATACACCACATGTAGGTAAATGCTGAGCATAAATGGTGCTGTGCAGTCATAAACACCATTAATGATTCCCATCAGGAAACGCCAGAGTAGGGGTGAGCACACGTGACCGTATCTGCTCCGTGTCTGCACACGCAGGTTACCAGCTGTAGTCCAATTACTCGTGTGCAAGACACCCAACAGCTCACCAGGTTTCTCTTCTGTTCCCTGGTCTAGTGCAGCTCCCAAAATCCCTGTGCTCGCTGACTGCACCTGACTTGTAACTACAATTGCTCGGAGCTGCTTTTCGTTCATCTTGGAGCATTTTTCTAAGTGCTGTTTTAACATCTCCCCCTGAAAGGCATAAAATGTGTTCCTTGTAGAACACCACCACACAGTGCATTTCTGCCTATCTTCAATTCTGTTTTCCGTGACCACCTGTCAAATTGCTTACTGGTGGTGTCTGAACACTCCTGAACTTAAATTGCTGTAGGGAGATGCCCGAGAGACTGCAAAAGTTGATCTTCTAAACAGGATTCCAGAAAGATTTTCTTCCAGTGCTCTCTTTTATTTAGAGTAACTTCAGTTTGGTGTTTGTTTTTGTTTTGGGGGGAGCGTGGATTTTTTTCTTCTCATTTTCAACTCAGAGAGGAATTTTCTCCCACATAACAGCACCCAAGTCAGGCTCAGTACCTTGCCATTGGAGGTAAGTGTCACGTAGCCCTTTTGTGAATTTACTAAGCTGCCAACAGAGCCAGTCAGCATGTTCAGCTAAAGGCCTTGCATGGTGCTCTCTGCATCCAGCTCCAAGATCTGAATGGATCCAGCAAACCCTCTGCATATTAAGTTCTTTTTGCCATTTCCTGCCAGACACTACAGTTTACTTTAAGTTGATCTTTTTGGGGTAGTCTCGTGGTGGGAAGTTTGATGACAGCCCCGAGGTGCACACAAGACAGGGAAGGAGAGCAACAGAATTCCAGAAATATTGTCACCACCTAAGGACCTCGATAAAGAAACCTCTCTTTTTTTTTTAAATCATTACAGGTGAGATGGAGAAGCTGCACAGACAAATCACTGGAACCCGAAGAATTAATCAGAAGGTGAAGTTACACCACGCTGTCACTGTAACAAGCACCCGAGCCTTGATTACAGCCTGCCATCAAGAGAACCACACAATCTGGACCAAAAAAAATATTACAAGAGGCTTAGCATTTAATGCTCTAAAGCACTAAATCCACAGCAAATCCTCCTGAATCTAAATATGCCTAAGATATATTTTAACTTACTTTTTTAAAGTTTTCACAAATGTCATCTTAGGCTCCCAAAAAACTAAGCTCCACTGTTACTTTTGCTTTCTCAGTAGTCTGCGAATCAGGTTACATCCCATGCCTCGAGTGCCCTTTTGGCACCCCAAAAGCTCTTTCCAATAAACTGTAAGCAAGTAAGCACTTATTTGGATTTATCTCCCCTTTTAAACCCAAGTAACCCAAAAGTGTCCTGCAGATTACAGCCCACAGAAGCAGAACTTTTTGGGGGTGGTTCAAGAAAGTTTGCTTGGAAATTATGCACGTTACTGATGCGTAATTTTATCACTTAAAACCCCAGGGAAGGTTTTAATAAGAAAAAAGAAACACACTCCCTCCCCTATTTGTGCACATTGCCTTGAACAAAAAAGCCAGTGGCTGCTGTGATTCACCTAACTGTAAGTTTTAATTCTTGGTGGTTTCGATTTAAATTAAGTAGGGACTTAACCACTGTGGAAATTAATTAATTTTTCTCCACTGGTGCCTTTTCATTCTCCTAACAGAGTCCACACACACACACACCTTGGGATCACTTTCTGGCTTATTTCTCCTAGGACTGGTGTGAAAGCTAAACTTGGTCGAAAGTCTGCCTGGCTTTTTGCAAAACCAAGGTTGTTAATGGAAAACAACAATATAATCCCGGTTTATCCCATGCAATGGAAGCTTTATCAACACCTTCGGGTGGAAAGAAAACAGCCATAACGTCACTTACTTCCACAAGAGAATTCCCACTGCAAATGTGATGGAGCTTCTACAGATTCTGGATGGGAAGAGGAGAGCCCCACACGGCAAATACACCCCGAGCAGCCGTCCCTTCCCTTCCCAGCCAGGCAAATAAATGCCTGAGCAGGCTACATCCCTGGAAGCGGCGCTGCTACCAGGGACAGGGAAAAACACCCTTTAGAAAACGAAAACAAGCTCTATCAGTAAAAGTGCACTTCTGCAGATAACTGCTCCTGCAGCTGGGACTTCTGCTGGCACAGCTCTGTCAGTCACGGGTCACGCTCCGTCACCGCGCGCGCAGACAGAGCTGTGCCAGCAGAAGTTCGCCGTGCAGACCTGGTGGGAAACTCCGCAGTCACTGACACGCATCTGCAAAGTTTTGCCTTTTTCGTGCTGCAACCGAGGTAAGTTTTTCCAGCAGTCTGAGGATGGGGAGTCTCACCCCTGACACGTTAGGATCTGGCCTTCCAAGGATAGGAGAAAACTAAACTTTGCACAGGAACACCTACGGGCCATTTACACTGAGTTTTATCCTTCAATTAAATACACAAATTAAATGAGAAAGAGCCCCTGTAGGAAGAAAAGATAAAAGGGAATAAATTAAATTGTGCTGTGCTTCAGCACTCGGAGCAGCCCCCGCTTTTAATAGTAAGAAGGGAACAAAACTGAAAGTGTTTAACGGGATTTGTTTAGCGCACAGCAGAGCACTGCAGAATTTCCCCTGTTCTGTGAAACCGAAAGGGCACACTGCAACGGGGCTTTCAGCATCCTCAGGCACCTCTGGAGGAGATTTAATGCCCGGGTTGGAGCTCAAACACAAATTCTGTTTGGGTGAACCGACACGATCCTGCAGGTTGGTGATGTGGATCATTATTCCAGAGCACAGAGCAGTGAGGTGTCAGCAGTGCACGCTGTCCATCTGCTCCGGAGCAAAATTCTAAATCAGTCTGGAAACACCGCACTCAGTGGGGAGGGACACACGGAGGGAGCAGGGCTCCGTCCAGGACGTCAGGTCAGGCTGCGGCGCTCGCAGGCGGTGCAAAGCAAACCTTGGTGTCCCGCCAGCCGGGATCTGCTGGGAGGCACCGCCAGCACGCAGCCGTGCCCACGGCTGCTGCCTTCCGGGACAGGGACGTTTGGCAGGACCAATTTCCCTATTTTTCACAGGGAGAACACAGAAATAAAATCACTGGCAGTGCCGTCTTTGTAAAGGCCATGCTCCGCCTTCACAAGAGCTCTCCGGCCCTCCAAACTGGGATACAGCTTCTAGGAATTCCCTGGGTTGTGTCATGTTGTTGTTAGGAATAATGTGCTATTTTTTTCCTTTTAAAAATAAACACATTACCATTGCTTTCATTCTCAGCCATGTCTACACACCATGAACGACTTCTGGGTGGGTGTTTGCCCCTCGGTTAGCTTTGGGTTGTGTGGGAGCATCACAGAGAGGGGAGGGCACCGCTATGGATTTCATTGTAAAAAATTCTCTGCTTAACCAAGGCCATCTAAAATCCTTATCAGCACAGCAGCTCAGGAGAAGTTGTACCTCCCCAAAACAAATACTCAGCCTATTCAAAGTTTCCAAAATGGCCCGATAAAAGCCACTGGTCTAAAGATTTCCAGAAGGTCAGATGAAATGTGGTGTGGCTGGGAGCAACAGAGCCCTCCACCACATTCACCAGGAGCACTTCAGTTGAAAAAGTGAGCCCCAGACTGTAACAAAAACTCAGTGTTTAGGTGTGTGCTGGCAGCCCAGGTTTTATTGCAGGTGACACTCCTCTCATCTTCCTTCTACGGAACTGCTGCGGACCACTGGGAAACTACTGGGAAAAGGTGGAGACCAGTGTCTCCCCAAACCATCCTAACCCCAAAAGGACCCTCACCCCAAACACACCCTCACCAATGTGCTGGGGGTCACCCACAGCGCCAGGCCAAGGTCCCATCATGGGACGTGAAGGGGACTGGGGACAAGTGTTCGCCCCGCGGCCAGGATTCGCCCCATGGCCAAGTCTCACCCTATAGCCACGGTTTGCCTCATGGCTGCGATTAGTCCCGGGGCCGAGGTTCACCCCAAGGCTGGGATTTGCCCCATGACCGGGATTTACCCCACAACCAGGATTCACCCCATGGCCGGGGGTCATCCTATGGCCAGGATCTGCCCCACGACAGGGATTTGCCCCTGGACTGGGGTTCGTCTTACAGCTGGGATTTGTCCCACGGCTGAGGTTCACCTCACGGCCGGGGTTCACTCCAGGGTTCACCCAGTTCACCCCACGACAGGCGTTTGCCCCACGGCCGCGGTTCACGCCACGGCCGGGATTCGTCCCACGGCCGATCTTCCCCCCGTGCCCGGAACTGGCCCCACGAGCACGGCTCGCCCCACGGCCGCCACCCGCGGCTCCGAGGCGAGCGCGGCATCCCCTCCGGCAGCTCCGGCCGCAACGCCGCCGCGGCCTCCGGGGCTGCCCCGCGGGGCCGATCGCCGTCTCCTCGCGGCG
>VXAZ01007750.1:446813-458657 GCA_013399875.1 Gymnorhina tibicen
GGCCGCGGCGGGGGGAGCGCGGGCACTCGCGGGGCCGTGTCAGCGCTCACGGACGGGCGCCGGTAGCACCGGCAGGGGCCCGAAAGAACCGCCCCCGGTTTTACCCCCGCGGTTTTAGCCCTCCTTTCCCCGCCTCTGTTTTACCCCCCGGTTTTACAGCCGAGGACGCGGCTGTCATCCTGCTGCGGTGGGAGAAGGAAGAGTCCGCCTGGGAATCCAGGGTGCCCCGCGCTCAGCGAGGTTTTGAGTGTGCAGGCATCTCGTCGGTGTCAGACACCTTTGTTTCTCCTCCTTTAGGTAACGGGTTCTTTTTCGGCGCCCAGGTGTCAGTGGCACGGATCCTTGTGGGCAGCTGGAGCAGGGGAGCGCAGGTAAATGTGGCCCTGGTGCTAAAGCCCATCGCCTCCCAGACACACCAGCATCCCTTTGGTGGCCCACTAGGACGAACGTGAGGGAAAGGTGGATTGAAAAATAAAATACGAGCAGCAGCCAGGAGCGGGGAAGGATGTGGGTCTGTGCGTGCCCAGGTGGGAATACGGTGCTGCAGAAAAAAAAGCACCAGGGAGATGTAGGGAGTGTCTGAGGAACAGGTGGCTGGGGCGGGGGGGGCACAGGGAGGGACAAGACATCAGGCCCTAGGGCTTTTAATTGGAATTTGCTTTCTACTGCAGCTGCCTGAGCTCATGCTGGACCCAAACAGTTGACTGATGTCCAGAGAGCGGGAAGTGCCTCAGCGATGGAGCAAGCGGTGTCGGTAGGAAATGGGCTTGGGAGCTAGTGAGGTATTGGGAGTGGGTGCGCATTAACTGTGAGCCCGTGTTTCTCCCAAAATCCATGGTCCACAGTAGAGACCTTGTGTGTAAAAAGCCAGAGGCTCACAGAGGATTGCAGGAAGATGGTGAAGGACGCGGGTTATCTGGCGTGCACAGGTGCACATGGAACAGTCTCCTCTCCCATCCACCCCCACTACAGGAGTCACACGTGCCGAATGCCCATCCAAAATAGCTTCATTTCCCCGCCTTGAGTTTTAAACAAATGTTTGTCACTCCTCAGCTGAGGCTTTTTAACCGAGGAGGGTTCCTTTTTCCTCCCATGGCTCACACCTCCACGTCTCCATCCTTTCCCAGGACACTGAGCCAAGAGTTGGATTGGATGAACACAGTTTTGTTACAACTTGTTTTACACAGCCACCCGAGTCTGATTTAAAAATTCTTGGACACGGATCCATTGGGGAATTTTACGTAGCCACATATGCCTGATTTTAAAACTCTTGGACATGATTTGATTGTGGAAGTTTACATAGCCACATATCCCCAATTTAAAAATTCTTGGACATGGAGAAGACTGCGGGATTGGAATGTTTTTAGTCGAAAGCCTATCAGTGTGGAATAAAAGCCCCCTTTAACCATTATAGTTTGTGGTGTGAATCTGAATAGCTCAGGAGATGGGTAAACAAAGTCTTTGTAAGGGGGTGCTCCTGCAGGAAAGTGGATTAGGTGGCTCTTTTCCCAACCCATACACAAGGGAACAGGGGTGAGATGGCAGGCAGAAAATCTCTTTTTGGAGTTTCATGTGGCTTACAGCAGCCAATACTAGGCGTTAAACGGGCAATGTTCTCCCAAACAGACGTGGCTGAACAGTTGTAAACGCCCCCACGTCTGAGGGCCGCGGCTCTGGCTGCCCTCAGCCCTCAGGAGTCGCCGCCATGTTGGTTCGGGGAGGGGGGACCAGTTTGGCTCGTAGTGCTACGAGACAACCCCGGGCTTGCCCTGAGGACCTTCTCAGGCCGGTGATGAAGCGAGCTGAAGGCTTTTAACCAGTCTCCGGCAATGGGTCCCCTCTCCCCGGCCAGCGGGCACAT
The DNA here is from genome assembly GCA_013399875.1 of Gymnorhina tibicen. Classification (NCBI taxonomy): domain Eukaryota; kingdom Metazoa; phylum Chordata; class Aves; order Passeriformes; family Artamidae; genus Gymnorhina; species Gymnorhina tibicen. The sequence continues at coordinate 448,675 of VXAZ01007750.1, forward strand.
GCTGGGAGCGGGGACCCGCGCACCCGCGGAACGGTGGGCCCGGGCACGGCGGGCGGGGGGACGACGGTAGGGGGGGACACCGCTGAGGCGCCCGGGCCCGCGGGTCGCCGGAACGCTTCTCCTCGGCCGCGGGGAGCGAGTTCCGCGGGGAACGGTTCCGGAGGTGCACCAGGGCGGCTCGGCAAGATGGCAGCACCCAGCGCCCGCTGCTTGTGGCGAGGTGACGGGGTCGCGCTGAGGGACACAGGGGCACTGTGCCCGCCGCCGCCTCTCCGCCTCCACCCGCCGGTCTGGGGCGGCCCTGAGCGGCAGCAGGGGGGCAGGGGGGGCCTGCCCGGGCGGGTAGGGGGTGCAGGCGGCCGCGGCGCTTGTCTGAGGCGGTGTTTGCTCTTTCCCCGCAGCACTGGCCCCGCGGTGCGGGTGGGTCCTTCCCGGGCTGGAGCAGCGCCTCGCCGTCCCCGCCATGGTGAGCCCCGCGACCGCCCGGCCCTACGCGGCTGCAGCCAAGTGAGTGCGGGTCCGGCATCCCAGGAGGCTGCCGTGGCCGTGGAGGCGGTGTTGGGGGGTGTGTATGGAGGGTTTGGTGTCCACAGTGCTGGTCCAATAACCGACTGACTCTAGGGGCATCCCACATGCTCCCGGAGAACAGCCTGGACGCGTAGGGAGTGTTTTCTGTGATAATGTTACAGGGAAAGATTGATGCGGTGGTTTTGAGCTGTGCTTTTGTGGGGTATAGCAGGGTTACGTGTCAGCATGAAAGCTGGTCAGCTCCTGGAATCGGTTTCAAACCCTTCCTGTCCTTCAAGTGTCTTTTTATTGTTTAATTTGTCGTTCCTATAGTAATATAGCATGGCTGGGAGAAGCAAAAGCGACCTCTGTATTCAGGAGACCGAAGTGTTCTGAAGTGCTGCAGACTCTTGCCCTGCTTATAGGGGAACGGCGTATCCAGTTATTACTTTAACATTCTTTTCCTTGGCTGAAGACCCTCTGAAAATAGGGAGGAGAATGAGAATTGGGACTGGTGTTTAACTGCGTGCAAAATGCCACAGGAAAGGGAAGAGAAACCTTTGTTTGTAAGGGCAGACTGCCACGATCCACTGTAATAGGATATGCCAGACCCTTCAGCTGGTGACCTCACAACGTGTTTGGGTTTTTCGCTCTCAGAACTGCCAAAAAAGATGCCAAGAGGACCAGGCAGGAGAAAATCAAGGACAAACCCCCCCCTCGGAGGCGGCCGCTGCTGACCAAGCCTGTGGATGATGTGTACCTGACGTGGCTCTACAAGAGACCCTCCTACGAGCTGGAGCAGGCTGTGGGCATGCTGAAGAAATTCCAGGAGCTGGATTTCACCTACCCCAAGCAGTTCGTGTACATCAATGTGTTCCTGGATATGGCGCTGCAGAAGAAGGTGGGTTGGAAGGGGATGTGGGAATTCTGGCACTTCTTAAGGCTTTGAGTCTTTTCAGACTTGGTGATTGTCACAGGGTGACTTGTGAAGGCAGGCTGCAGTTCCTCACCTCGTTTGCATTTTTTTGTTGTTGTTTCATATTTAGGGGACCAACTCCCTGTGATTATGTAATTTACTCTCAAGTCATGATTTAGTTTTGTTTGTTTTAATGTTTGGGGTTTTTTTTTTTATTCACTTGCCAGAAAAAAGTGGATCCTTTTTCCAGCAGTGTCACTCTTCCCCATCGCTTTACGGATGAAGTGAACAAGGTTTTGGTGTTCACAGAGGTGGGTGAGCCAGGATTCCTTTATTTTCATGGGGTTGTTGTGTCCAGCAAACTCTTGCAGCTGTCCTTTGCCCATTAATCATTTTATCTGGGTGAGATGATCCCAGAGAGCTGCCATGGGTTGATTTGATTACCTTTTGGACTTAATTGTTTCAAATTCTCTGCCTGAGCTCAGTTGACAGCAGACCAACAGCCTAATTGGTAGTACAGCTGTTTATGACTACTTTTTTCTCTCACCAGAATGAGCAAGAAGCTGAAATAGCTCGAGAGCATGGAGCTGCCATTGTGGGAGGAGTTGAATTAATCAAATGGGTATATATTTTTTAAAAATAATTGTAGAAATATCCTAATTTAAACAGTACTGGGGCCTGAGGAGGGGAAGAAGCCTGATGTTCGGTGAACTCTAGGGGTGGGGGCAGCAGCCAGTATGAAGAGTAAGAGATGGGTTTCTATGCTTGGACACTTTTATAGGTCAAATCAAATCTATTGGACTGTGTTTGTTGCAGATCTTGGAGGATGAAGTCCAAGCTGATTTCTATGTGGCTGTCCCTGCCATAATACCCAAGTTAATTCCCCTGAGGAACAAACTGAAACGGAAGTACCCGAGCACGCGGAGAAGTAAGAAGCAGTTCTTTGTTTCAACTCCCAGTTCCTGAAGGAGAGGGAGCCCCGGGGGTGCCCCTGAGATGTTTTCTGATGAGGACGTGTAGTTACGTTCAGCATGAGACCATAGGTGACTGCAACACTTGTGTTGCCTTAGGTAAAGGTAACTTTAGGCATCTATTTCTTCCTGCAACAGGCACATCTGGGGTTAGAATCCAGATGAATTTGCCTGCTAGCTGTCCTTATGCTTATTAATCCTAATGAATGGGGAAGGAGGGAACATGGAAACTGTCTTTATAATCTCAGTGAGGACACCATTGTCTTGTTTGTGAAACTGCATTTTGGAGTGGAGTTCACTTGCCTTAATTAACAGATTGAATTATCTCTTTAGTGATACCACACCTATCTGTGCTAGTAAGCTTTACTCAGATAGTTTTCTTGCCTTTTTTTTTTAATAGATTCCCTGGGCAGTGACATTCCCAAAATGCTGCAGTTCTTCAGAGAATGTCACGAGTACACAGTAGAAGATGAGAATATAATCAAGACGAGAATAGCCAGAGTAAGTTGTGGAGAGAACTCTTAAATTTTCTGTCCTGAGCAGAAGTGAAGTTAGTATTTCAATAGGGGGAAAAAACCACGTTTTCAATCTGTTTCCCAGGATTTTTAATCACTTCCTTTAACTGAGCTGTGAAGGAAATGGAACTCTTTGTTGTGTGGCATCTTCAGCTGGTTTTAAACTTTTTTTAAAGTTTTTGTAAGTAAATAAACTATGGGTTTGTAAGTTTAAGGTTGATATGCACAGGAGGGTGAAAAAGTCTTTGCTTTAACCAAGTAATTAAAGGCTTCTAATTTTGATAACTATAGTTCTATACTGGAGCAGAAAGAAGAACTGTTTGTGTTACACCTGAAATATAATATTAATTTTGGCTTATTTATTTATTTATTTTCTCTACCCCAAACTGTGTTTTTTTGTTTTCCTTCTGGTTTGTCTCTCTGTAATCCTGCCTGAGGATTAGTTTTCCTCTAACTGATGGTGGCACAGGAAGGAAGGGTAGGAAATGCCTGAAGCTTTGCCTGGCAGTGTTGGAGACACATGAGTTTATTAATTCTGATTAGCTGCTCCAAGCTGTGCATGGGAATTCCAAGGGCTTCCTTGTCTTTACGATTCCCAACGTCATAGAACTTGGTAGCTTGAGGAGACAAAAGGTACCTGCTTGGAAAACAGAGCTGTGAACCCCTTTCTCATTCCCTGTTTTGCATTTGACTGAAACAGAAATATCTGTGGTTTCGTGTATAGCTGGAATTGTGGATCTTGCTGTCGAAGGAGTCAAACTTACTTAAAAAATAAAAAGGGAACACATAACTTCCCTGAGCCTTTTAACAGCACCTTGTGCTGCTCTGGAGAGAAGCGTTCAAAACTTCAAACAGCAAAATAGGTGTGCATCCACAAGGATTTACTGTGGAAAGCTGGTTTGGAAGCTGGGATATTCATTTGGATGTGGGAGCTGTTTTGAAGTGCTTGGAATTCTCTGAGCATTACCTGTCTTCATTATGGAGCTGATGAGTTGATTATTTTGATTGATTTCATTCTCTTCAGGTTCTTAATGCCTTCAGTTTCAGATGTTGATGTTTTTGGAGTTGATCCATTTTGCGGTCTTTGACAGCTGCTTCTTGAAGCTTCTTTCCCCAAATCCTTCATTTTAATAAGGTTTTTGCAAAACCACTTGTGTATATATTGATTTTTAAGGACTTTTCATCCCCTTAAGGCTACATGTTGTTATAGAGCCCTGGGAATTCGTGTCCTGAGCAGAAATATGGAGAACAGTGAGCATATCACCGTGTATAAAATACTTCTTTTCTCTGAGTCATTTGGGTAAGGCTGTTAATGGGATTTGTAACTCCTTCACAGGGAACACAGACAGAGGAGATGCATCCAGACGTAGAATAAATATAAACATCAGTGCTTTCAGATTTATTAATCTGGGCTCCAAGCATCACCATAACTAACTTGGCATTATCCCTTTGCAGCTGGATATGCCTACTGAGCACATAATTGCCAATCTAAAAACAATTATCCACGATATCTGCACCTTCAAGCCATCAAATTACGGTAAGGAGTCGTTGTTCTAACGTGGTTGTTGAGGTTACAGCAAACAAAAGCGGGAAATGGGTGTTCTTCACTGGATTGTCATTAAATTACCTCTCTGTTCCCAAGGTATCTATAAAATTTCTGCTCCTCCAAAGGAAAAGCTGGTTTTTCGTTGTTTTTTTTCTTTTTTTTAAAATTCCTTAGCAAAAGGAGTTACAAAAGAATAATGAAGTCAACTTTAAGCAAAGGGCATCTGCTTAGCTGGAGAGGGAGTGATGATTCATGAAATAATTTTAGCGAAGGAGCTTTGTATAAGCTAAAAACCCATTTTTTATGTTAATACTTGCTTAATGTCTGACAGAAGAATGATCTTGCATCTCTCCCAGTGATGCTGTTAATAGTAGCTGCAGAGACCAGCCCACAAAAAGCCAAGTACACATGCCTTGAGAAGCCCAAATAAAAACTCTAAGGGGTTGCTTGACTTGAAATATAATAAGTAGATACAGAAAGGGGTGGTATTTTTTTTTTCTCAATGAGTTTAAATGCAAATGACATCAGCCCAGTTTAGTAAGGATTAGCTTTCCTGATCTTAAGTAGTTTTTCTGCTGATTTGGAGTGTCAGGCTTGATTCTTGTGGTGTTCTTTTACTGGCTTGATGAAAAACATTTGCTGAGACCAGTCAGCCTGGAGGCATGGAAAGGGCTGGAGTGACCAGTTTGGCCGTGCCCTTTGTTTCCTAGATCCCATTGTGCGGCGGTTGGTTATCAGATCTGCAACCAGTGAAGGTTTGCTCCTGAACCTTGATGGAATCCTACCTCAGGTGCAGAAAGTAGAAGAAAAAGAAGAAAAACCTGCAGTTGATGAGGATCAACAGACACCCGTGCAAGAATCCATTAGTACCTGATGTCTTTTCCTTGTAGATCTGATGGTCGAGCTCGGGAAGCAAATGGTGTCATTCAAATCATGCCCTGTGAGAACAAAAAATAAATGGAACTTGTGGATTTCCTGTATAAATTCAGTGTAACGTTGTCACAAACAGGAGCTTGTTGTCAGAACCAAACAAAATTTTTTTCTAAGGAAGAATTGGATGTGTTTTGTGGGGGGAGTGAACATAAACCTTGCTCTCAAATATTTTCCTTACCTTGTTTTCTGGAAGATAAACTGCAGAGCTGGCTCTCTTTTCCGGTGTTTTCCTTCTTTCCAGGAGATGGCGCTCCTGCTCTTCCCTCCTGTATAGGTGTTGGAAAAAGGAATTTCTCCTTGGGTGTTTTTTTTTGGGGGGGCTCTGTTGCTAAACACACGTTCATAAAGCTGAAATGTAAGATGGTCCCAGAAAGGATTGGCTGTTTACAACAAGGGTGAGCCAGTCCAAATCTGGAAAGGTTTGTGGCTTTAAATCATTCCTATTATTGGAGAGTAGGCCTCGTTTTTCCGAGAGGTTACTTGGATCTGTCTGCGTGGAAATGCTTTTAGCTCCCATCTGAAGCATTTGGCTGCTGTCAGCCAGGGTGACTAATTCCTGTCAGGCCATGCTGATTATTTTTGATTGTGTGGGGTGCTTTGCTCAGAGTTTGATCGAAAAATTCTCTTCAGGTGTGTAAAGGGAGGTTTCACACTGACTTAATAGACTTTCCAGGTTGTAAGTGAAAAAAGCAATGCCAGTGCACTTGAATATCTGTATTACTAAGGAATTACACATATAGGGAATATTATGGGATATTCCAATGGTTGTGTGTTGTTTGTGACCCAGAAGGAGCAACTTGAAGCTAAGTTAGCTGTTGGTGTAGAAAAGCAAAGCGTGTGGTGTCATCTGCATAGGTTTCTTTGCCTTTTCTCTGCTCTCTTGGCTTATTTCCAAGACTTCACTGTCCATTTCGGAAAAGGATAGGCCTGCCCTCTTTGATGGGCGGATTTGAAAAAAAAAGTGATGCTTAAGCATAAATGTACAGGTGAGCTTAAATCAGAAGCTCTCAGACTGCTGAGTGCGCTCTCGGAGAACAAAAGCATAGAATAACAAACGTTCCTGCAGGAATCTGTACTTGGAAAACTTGAGTACTGTGGGGACACCGTAAATCTGGACCTCTGGAGGTCAGGTGAGCGAGAGAAGTAGCTCATGGGCTCAGCAAGTTTTCAGGTGTAGCTTTAAACTCGTGTTTCTGTGCTACTGATGGCTAAAGGAATAATGCCCCTGGCCTGTGCCGTGCTGAAACAGTGTTGTACGAGCTGTTGAGTGTATTGTGACTTCTTTTTATCCTGGAATGCTTGATTGGCACAGGGGGAGAGATGAAAGGGAGGAACACAACATGAGATTATTCCTCTTTAATAAGCTTAGTCCCCAAACACGCAGAGTGGGACTCGTACATGTGGTTCTTGGGCCAACGTGCCTTAGAAATCACTTTAATTGTCACACTAAGCATGACTGAAATGGCATTGCTGGCTTCTGGAAATCACTGTGGAAGAGAGGGGAGTGCTGCAGCACCTTTAGTAATGCAGATGATGTATGGTGGCTTTTAGATTTGTTTTATCTGAACCTGCTGTTAGTTTAACTAAGGAGAAGAGCCGGGATTCACGGTTAGTGCACACGGAAACATTTGCCCAAACAAGGAAGAAGTTGTCCTAGGAGCCTGTGTGCAGTTGTGGGGAATGCAGGGTTTAGGCTGACACTCAGCCTCAACCTGGACTTGTAGGGGAATTCATGGCTCCAAAAAACCTGGAATCCGTGTGGGTCAAACTGAGTTCATGAGGCTTTCTCTGTGAGTTCCGCCAGGGTTAGAGGAGCAGGGCAGGGATGTTACAGTTGCCACCGGGGGTGACAGGTTTTTAGTGCTGAGATGGGTGTTCTGAATGATTGAATATGATTACATCCATGTTTTGCAGTACCACTGGTCTTGGCAGCCTCCAAGCTCTGGGAGAGGCTAATGCCGTAGCAGAAAATCTATGTGTGGGAAAACTTGGATTGACTGAAATAGGACAGAGCGGGAAAAAAGCTCTTAAGGCTGACTGAAAACATTGTTAGGGATAAACATAATTCTTTTCCAAGCAGTTATTTCTGTCAGCACCTCAGCTTGCAGGCTTCATCCCACCAGGACGTGAAGGGAGACTTGTCAGCGTGTCACCTCCAAGATGGCTTGGAAAACAAGAGGAAAATGCCGGTCTTCCCAAATTGCCAGGTACTGCTGGGAGATGCTGGGTTAAGTTCCTGTATTACTGCATGTGGTGACACTGCAATGCCATATTGTCTTCATGGACTAATCTCATTGATCTTAAAAATGCTTGTTAAATCATAACCCATTTAAAACCTGGGAAAATACTTAACTGTCAGGCATTCTGGAAGTTCTGGAGAATTCACATGGAAGTTGTTCACTTGCCAGAGATGGATCCTTCTCAGAACCATGTTCTCCAGCTATTCTGTGGAAGTCTGTGCCAACACGTGCCCAGCTTTCCTGGAACACAAGTTATGTCTGGCTCGTCTCTTCAGCCAGGGATTTGCCAAGTGGAGGAGCAGATCCTTTGCACCAACTTGCAGAAAACTGACCTCTGCCTAGAGGTTTGATAAAAGGGAAGCTAAAAATGGTTTATTTCTACAACCCCAGTGACTTTTTGTGCCGTTGTTTCTAAGATCCATGGCAGCAGCTGACAGCTGGGTCATTGCTTTGCAAGTTACACCCTTCAAGCTTTCAGCCTTAGAACAATCTCATATTTCTCTAGAGAGAGTCTGAAGCTTATTTTGTAATTTTATTTGCTGCTAACCTGTCAATGGACTCAAAACAGAAATGCTGCTTTTGTGTTAGATAGGATGTGAAGGACAAAACTTTACCAAACTTTGAATTTTTCAAAATTCAAAGTCTTTTCCACCAAGTGCAAAACTTGAGAAATGTTTTAAATTAGTTTTTTTCTAGAGGGAAAAGCTCTTCCTTCATGGCTAAATCTGCAAAATGATGTAAATTATGGATCTTGAGTTCTTCTGACTTTCAGCTTTAGTCTTTGGAGCAGCGTTCTCAGAACAGCGGGAAGGTAGGAGAAATAGGGAGGAGGAGGAGGAGGCTGTAGCTGGACTAGGGAAACAAGTTGTAAAAGCCCAAAGAACAGCAGCAGGAAGATGAACAACACAAATGATTACAAGATGGACTTTACACATTTATTTAAAGTTACTGAACCCTCTGTGCGGTTGGCTTTTATTATTTCCACCTGTTCTTCCTTGCTGGTGCTTCTTTGAATTTGGTCGAGTTGTCCAGAGTTTCACCTGAGGAATCTGAAGGGAATTGGGGACTGTGTATATCTTCATCATTTCTACCGTGTTTGAAAGGACCCTGAAGTATTTCTTTGTTTAGTGCTGGTGTGTGCAGAAGTAGTTGTTGTGTCTCCCTGCTCCCATATTTATAAAAAACGAGCCTCTGCTAATGGCTAATGAGTATTAACTGGGTAGAGCACAGAGACACTCATCATGCAAATGACTCTTTGGATCTCCGAGCGGTGCCACGCTGTACATTTTGCTTCTCACGTTTGTTGCTGGAATTCCAGCACAGTGATTAAAGGCATACCGTCCTGGGGAGAAAAGAAAAAAAAAAAATCTGACCTCCAACTCGGAGTTCAAGATGGTAGTGTTCATTAGGAAGTCAATCAAAACTGAACAGATGGAATTACCACAAGGAATTATTATCAAATTGAGCTGCCATCGCTGCATTTAATCAGGCAAGCAGAAGATGAAGGCAGCAGCAGCCCAGCCCTGTGCAACCAACTGCTATGTGGGAACTGGGATACTGCAATGAAGCAGGAACACTGAAATTAGCAGGAAAAAAAACCCATTTCGTTCATAGACTAGTAAAAATAAACTCACTTTCCTAGTTCATTCTAATTTGAGGCTTTGGCTCGTAGCAGTTTAATGGCTGTAACTTCAAACTTGGGGCTGTTTTTCTTTATCCTGTGACTTGTAGGAGCCAAATTTTCATTTGGAAACGTTGGCTCCGAGATCTGTTGAGTGTGCAGTGCTGGAGGGGTGAGATGGGAAGCTTTTCCTGAGTGGACATAGTACTGTGTGTGTGGAAGTGCTTAAAGCAAGAAAACACTGTAAGGCGAACAGTTTAATTTGGGCTTCGGTTGTTGTTTTTTTTCTAAATTGAAGTGCTTTATTTGTGATTGCTAATGTCTGCGTCTTTAACTCTTACTGGGATTTGCTGTAGAAAGGAAGAGCAAAGGAGCAGGCATGGCAGGAAGAAATGGAAATAGCAGCAGATCCTGCCCCTTTGATACTTCTTATTACAACCCTACAACCCAAACTGACACCCAAAACACAACAAATTAAAAGCTTCCAACCCCGGGGACGAGGGTGACCTCTCCCTTCCAGCCACCGGCACGGATAAAGTCAGTGGGGTCAGATCCAACACAAACGCGTTTGCTTTGCCTAATCCCGGCACGGCTGCGGCTGGGACGGGCTGCGGGATTACCGGGGGCTGCTCCATCCCCAGGTAGCAGCCGGAGAGGAGGAGAAGCCAGGATCCTCTGCCCCCCCGCCGCAAGGTGCCGGAGAGGGGGAGGAGGAGGAGAGGCTCCCGGTGCCG